>BSBK01006182.1:600000-1102500 GCA_027943335.1 Chamaecyparis obtusa | reverse complement strand
TTGGGTTGAATTTCTGGAAAGATGGAGGATACAAAAGTAGAGAAATTCACAGGCAAGAACTTCAGCCTATGGAAAGTGCAGATGCATTCCTTGCCGATCAAGCAAGATTTTGCAATTGCTGCGATGTCAGATGAAGATTGGAAGAAGATTGATGATAAAGCGATGGCATCAATCTTTCTTTCATTGTCATAAAATGTCTTGTTCAATGTCTTCAATGAAGAGACAACAAAAGAAGTTTGGGACAAACTTTAGAGCATGTATGAGATGACATCAACTACAAATAAAATCTTCATTATGAAGAAACTCTACAAGCTGAAAATGAAGGAAGCGACTGCGATGTCAAATCATGTAAATGATTTGAACACTTTATTATGTCAAGCAACCTCGGTTGGTATGACACAAGATGACGAAGCCAAAGCAATCATCTTGTTATGTTCTTTACCTGACAGTTGGGATCCCGTAGTTACAACTGTTAGCACTTCTAATTCCACAAAGAAGAAGCTGGTCTACGATGAAGTGGTTGCTACTTTTCTTAGTGAAGATATGAGAAGTAACAAAGACACCCCATTTGGTGATGCTCTTACCATGATCAACACTAAAGAAGGGGAAGAAGCCATCATAGAAGTAAAAACAATTACAATTACAATCAAAGAAAATCTAGATCACCCAATCGATCAAAGTCAAGAGGTATAAATGGAGAGTGCTGGTTTTGTGGAAAACCTGGCCACTCAAAATGAAATTGTAGATCTTACAAGAAAGAACAAGAAAAAGTGAGGAATAGTGAAGCTAGTATAGCCTATGAGGTAGATGAAGCTGCTCTAATTCTTTCTGTACATGCGACTCAAAATCAGATCTTGGGTGATAGATTCCAGAGCCTCCTTCCATGCCACTTCATGTACGGATTGCTTTACTAATTATCAAGAAGGCAAATTTGGAGAAGTATATTTGGGTGACAACAAAGCATGTAAAATCATTGGGAAAGGTAATGTTATCTTGCATCTAGAAGGTGGATCCAAATTTCTACTCAAATATGTTAGACATGTTCCTCAATTAAAGAGGAATCTGATTTCAGTCAACCAACTATATATCCAAGGATTTAAAATAGAACTCATGGATACATGGAAAATAGTGAAAGGTTCATTGGCTATTGCAAAAGGAGAAAAGACTAGCAGCCTCTATATTGTGAAACCAATCAATGAGGTGGGAGCTGCTATGATAGTTGTAGGCAGCGATGGGACACTTTGGCATCAAAGATTAGGCCACATGAGCAAGAAAGGACTAGAGGTAATGCTCAAAAGGGATCAACTACCGGGTCTCCAATCAACAAACTTGGAGTTTTGTGAACAGTGTCTCTATGACAAGAAAAAGTGGGTCAACTTCTTGAAAGATGGGCATGACATGAAGACAAAACCATTGGAACTTGTGCACTCAGATGTCTTTTGTCCTACCGAGGTAAGCTCCTTAGGAGGTGCTAAATATTTTGTTACTTTCCTTGATGATTGTACTAGGAAAGTTTGGATATACATGATGGCAAATAAATCATAAGTTTTTTCTAAATTTAAAGTTTTCAAAGCTCTTGTTGAAAACCAAAGAGGCCACAAGATTAAATGCTTAAAAATGGATAATGGAGGGGAGTTTTGTTCACTAAAATTTGATAATTATTATGCAGATAATGGTATTTGTAGGGTGAAAATTGTCCCCTACACCCCTCAAGAAAATGGGGCAGCAGAAAGACTTAATATAACAAAACTTGAGAAAGCTTGGTGTGTGCTTTCCAATGCAGGTTTGGGAAAAGATTTTTGGGCTGAAGCATGCAATACATCGGTCTATTTGATAAATCAAAATCCTTCATCAAGGCTGAACTTCAAAATTCTGAAAGAGGAATGGAAAGGAAGAAGAGTTTCATACTCTCATCTTAAAGTCTTTGGCTATCAAGCTTTTGTACATGTCCCTAAGGAGAAGTGAAGAAAAATGGATCCTAAATCACAACCTTGCATATTCGTTGGATATGGGGAAGAACAATTTGGCTTTAGACTTTGGAGTTTATCTGATAAGAAAATCATAAGGAGCAGAGATGTAGTCTTTAATGAGAAGATATCTCCTCATTCTAAAGATGAAACTCCTATCAAAGAATACATTCCCCTATTTGAAATGATGGATAATGGAAATCAAAATTCTCCCATCTACTCACATCCCACATCTCCCATCTCTATTCTATCTACTATGCCTCAGCTATCACAAAGTTCAACCTCAGGAAGCTTGGCTTCGAATAGGAATCCATATGATGGCAATCTAGTTGTCCCCCCACATGGCTTTGATTCCACATAAGTTTATTCTCCTGCTCATGGCATGGAGAACACTAAGCATAGGGATGAAGACTCATCCCCTAATCATGGCAATTATGAATGCTCAGCACATGGCAGTTATGAAGTTCCTCACGATAGTCATGACAAGCAAGTTACTCATGATAGGGAGCACACTCACGGGAGACTTCAGCCGATCCAAGGAAATCTTCAGCTACCTCACGATAGTTATGAAGCTATTCATGATAGTCACGGTAGGAAAGTGACTCACGACAAACAAGAAAATAGTTATATAGATTTGGACATTGAAAGAAGTGAAAGACAACACCCATCCCACCTCACACAGTGGACAATCCCTGCTGTGAACATTCACGACAGTCACAACACACCTCAGCAAAGTCATGACAAGGAGATTACTCATGAGTCTAGTCATGGTAGAGAGCAAGTTCCATAGGCACCTAGCTTTGCTGTAGAACATTCTTCTTTGCCTCCTGTGGCAAATCCTAGGGATAATCACTCCTTCCAAACTCTCGGCAGCCTCAGGGATCCATCTCATGGTAGTCTCATGGATCCCACTTGAGAAGTCCTTGAGAAGAACAAAGAGCCTCAAGGAGCTTGCAATTTGAATCCAAGACACCACAACTTTGCATCCTCTGAGATTTCACAAGATCTTGGACATAGAATAGAGAAATTTGTAGAACATTCACAGAATTTGGGGAGTAATGTGTACATTGAAACAGAGAGGCAAGGAATTAAACAAGGATTGCAACATTCAATTGGAAGAAGTACAATATCTGGTACTCCATTTGAACTAGTTCAAGAACAAACAAAATATTTAGAACCTCAACTAAGGAGATCTACCAGACAAAGAAAAATGCCAGCTAAATACTCTTATTATGAGTTATTGTTCGCTGAAGAAGCAGAACCTTCAATTCTTATTTTAGAATTTGTAGAACCATCAACATTTAAAGCTGCTCTCAAAGATGTAAATAGTGATAAATGGAAAACAACGATGCATGAGGAGATGGATTCTCTACTTAAAAATCAAACTTGGGACCTGGTCTCTCTTCCACCAGATTGAAGACCACTTAGGAACAAGTGGGTATACCTGTTAAAAGAAGAAGAAGAAGGCATAAAATGCTTCAAGGCCAGATTGGTAGTAAAGGGGTTTGATTAAGAAAAGGGGATATATTTTAATGAGATCTTCTCATCGGTTGTCAAAATGACAACTATCTGAACAGTCTTGGGATTAGCAACAGCATGGGATCTTGAGTTGGAACAACTTGATGTGAAGACCACATTCCTACACAGTGATGTAGAAGAAGAGTTATACATGGAGCAGCCTCAAGGATTCATCAAGAAGGGATAGGAAAATCTTTATTGCAAGCTAAATCGGAGTTTGCATGGTCTCAATAGAGCTCCAAGATAGTGGTATATAAAATTTGATCGCTTCATGGCTGAAAACAATTTCACAAGATGTGAAGCAAACCCATGTGTCTACTTCAAGAAACTTCCTAATAGTGAATTCGTCATTCTCCTTCTTTATGTTGATGACATGTTAGTGGTTGGCAGGAACAAAAGAATAGTTAATGAGCTAAAGGAGAAATTGACAAGAAAGTTTGACATGAAGGACTTAGGGGCAGCCAAGAAGATTCTTGGCATAATGATCACAAGAAACAAGAAGAAGAAAGAAATTACATTATCTCAAAAACATTATATTGATAAAGTTGTTGAGAGGTTTGGCATGGTTGATGCTAAAGTCTCTCCCCTTCCTCTTGCTGGTCACTTCCGCTTAAGTTCTAAATTGTGTCCAAAAATACAAGAAGAAAAGGACTTCATGGAGAATATTCCTTATAAATCTACAGTTGGAAGCATTATGTATGCAATGGTTTCTGCTTGCCCCGACATTGCTCATGCGATGAGAGTTGTGAGAAGATTCATGAGCAATCCTAGGAAGGCTCATTGGGAAGTAGTTAAGTGGATACTAAGGTATCTAAAAAGAACCATAGATTATGCATTATTCTTTGGAGGAAATAAGGTTCAACTGCAAGGTTACACCAATTCTGATCATGTTAGAGACTTGGATAAATGAAGGTCTACCACTGGATATACCTTCATGTTTGGGGGAGCTGCCATCAGTTTGGCTTCAAGGTTGCAGCATTGCATTTCTCTTTCTTTAGCTGAGGCTGAATACTTAGCCCTTTCTGAAGGTGCAAGGAAAATGATTTGGCTTCAGCGATTGCTTGGTGACTTGAAAGTTCATCAAAATGAGTGTAAACTATTTTGTGACAGCCGTGATGCTATCTTCATGGCTCATAATTGTGTGTGTGAAAATTGTACCTGATCTGTAGACACAACATTTCAGTAAAACATTAGAGGTTAGCTATAATCAAAATCATGCAAAATTGAAATCTAATCTAACCAAGTGATTTACTGCCTTCTAGTAGGTGTGAGATTAATGTTCTCAGATTGTTATCGAGATCAGTGACCTAGACGACACCTAAACGAAGGATTTGAATGCCAAATTGATATGAAATATGAATGCAATTAATCAATTTTTTTGATATTTTCTATGCAATGATATGAAATCTATGATATGTAAATTGATATGCAATGCTAATCTAGAAATGATATGATATGAGAATGAAAATTCTAACAATAATATGAAAGCTATGAATTTGAAATTGATCTCACAAAGCTTTGAATCCTCAAATTTATCTTTCAAGCTCCAATTGTGCAAATTCTCCAAATCTGATATGCTATGATTCCTGTAGAGTAAGTTTGCAATTTGTGAGATATGAATTATGAAGAGCTGAGCCTTGATTTTATAGAAATCCAGGGCTTCAGAGGTGCATGAGAAAAAGCTATAAATCACTCAAATTAACTCAGCTTGATTTTTGAGTTATTTGATAATAAAGATAATTAAGTCACCAAAATCATGCAAAAGCATAGTTCAACTCGAATTAGAAGTTTAGATCAACTTTAATTGATAATTGATAGTTGTCTGCTTTTATGTTTGTGCATGTTTTATTTATGAATTAATAAAATAAATAAAGTGATTTATGCTCAACTTAACTGATTTTTGAAAATAAATAATTGATTTATGGGTTAATCAATTATTTAATCAAACTTTTATTAAAAACTATATTATTAAATAATGACAACTTGCTTTAATTAATTAAATAAAAATTTAATCAATTATTCATAGGATATTGGATTTATTGTCAAAATTAAATAATATAATTAATAATAGATAGAATTAAATTTAATTACACAATTAAGTGGCAAGATACTAAATCTAATTAATTAAATATGAAAATATTCAATTAATCAAACTTAGGATAAATGTGATTTATTGCCAAATAATCATTAAATTAAAGATAATTAAGATAATTAAGAATATTGCTAAGAATATTCCCCGATGTAGAATTTAAGATAATCAATTAGGATTCAATGATGTTTAGATGTGCCTTAAATTAAGACTTTGATGTCGATTTCATTTGATTTGATAATGTGGGAGATTAATGAACTTATAGCCCATTTTTGGGGTATTACATTTTGCCCCTCTTTGAATTATTGTGCGAAGTGCAGTGGTTCAAAGATAGTTTGTGTTTGATAGAGATATGAAATGGATTTGAAATTGATAATTGATATGAGACAGAAGATGATTGATATTGATTTGATATGGAGATAATAGGTCCTGAATGACCAAAGATAATGTTCACTATAACAGCAAATGAACCTATGATTGTGAAAAAGTGTCAAAATGCCTGATTCCAAACCTTATGATTGTGAAGAAGTGAGTGACCAATTCTAGAATCGATTGTCTTAGCAGAACTAGCAGGTATCACATCTGAATCCTTCAGTTGCCGAAGAACCAAGGAAAGAACACTATGATCCGATGGTTGCAAAAACTAATACAGTTTACAAGATTAGGAGAATACCAGATTGATATGGATCGACGGTGAATCTGATATGCCCCAAGTCATGATAGATTTGCCCCGAGTGATGAGGTCTTTTTTGATGAATCAGTAACTAGACATGATTGTTTGTCTTGATCACTGATGAAAGATATTGATAGAAATTGATTACAGATTTTGAATGATGTGCAATACCATGCCCCCTTCGGGATTAAAATTGAAATCTGACAAGAAAAAGTCAGCGTTGATAGTTTAGAAGCATGTTAATTGATTGGAAAAGTGGTTATACACGTTCAAGAATGCATTTTGCATCATTGGAAGGTCTCAAAAGACCAAGTTTGACTAGGTGAAACTATGAGTTGACCATAGTTGACCAAGTTAAAATTTTGATAGTTTGATGTAAGATAATCAATTAAGTTGAATTATGGATTTTTGTGATGATCGAAGGTCGAATATGCAAGTAGTTAATAATATGAATGATCTCAGATTTGAATTTTGATCCTGAAAAAGGATTCTACTTGCTATTTCGTTGGAGGAACCTTCATGTGGGATTCAACTCTTGTTAGATTGGAAGAGGTGATTGAAGAATCTTTTAAGTGTTCAAGCAATTTGTGAGACCATGCAAAGTGCAAAAATGCAAAAAGACATGCAAAATGAAATGCAACCTAAGGCCTAGGACCTACTCACTGATCATGTGTCAATTTGTTATCATCATTGAACTTTTAGGTAACCGGATAAATCAATACAATGCCCACTAGCTATGAAACCATAGACATATAAATATTGATTCGTATGTGCAAGAATCAATACAACACCCACTAGTCAACAACCATGGATATATGAATATTGATTTTATTTTTGGAATGTCGGATTAGATATAAGCACCAAGGCATAAATGCCAGGATGACTTGAATATCATGTCCATTTTGATATAGCAATTTGTATAAGCATCAAAACATAAATGTCGTGATGACCTAAATATGCCTTGCATTCAAACACATCAAACAGCCAAGAGATTATTCTAAATCTAATGTGAATTACCCGTAGTGACCCTTTATCATTCACATCCTTAGGCAAGATCGTGTTTCATAGTAGGAGAAATAACTCACTCAAAAAGACAATAGTTAGATCAAACTTCCTTGAATTTTCCAGGTATCAATGGTCGAGGTATGCATGACCATCCAATTCGAGATAGAGGCTCTTACAGATGGACACCATATCAATCCAGAATTTTCAAAGTTGTTAGATTTTCACATACAAGCAGAAGACAAAGAAAAGATTATGCCCCCAGTCATCACTCTCTAAATCTTGTAAAGGACATCACTGAAGAGCTCGAAAGGACACAATATGCAAATTTTTTTAATGTGAATCAGTAAGCATACAAGGAGATAAAAGCATGTAAAAAAGCATAGATTATTTTCAATTTGATGTTTGATGTTGATTGCGTTGTTGTAGATGCAAAATCTTTTCTGGAGATAAGACAAACTTGACTGACTCAAATGAAGCTTCAAAGGACTTTGACTGGATATGATACATCTAAGATACATGGGAGACCATAGGATATGACATTGATTGCCCCCAAGTGTTAAGCATTGATAGGATACAGACGCTTGAGCTGAGTGGTGTACAAACCGACTTATTGAAAATTGGAAATGCAGAAAAAAACTGGGAGATATGTAAAAACTAAAACAAAACTAAAAATTGGGAAAGACCAAGATTGTGCTAATAGATGGAGCATTTTGAAACAAGTGGCACCCATTTGCCGGGTTTTCACCATCTTGGTAGAGATTCTATTTTTGCAACCAAGGTACCTGTTTCCAGGTTTTCACCAAGGCACTTTTTTTTTCTTTTTTCATTTTTTAATTTTTTTAAATTTTTTTAAATTTTTTGATTTTTTTGTGAATCATCAAGGTGCCTATTGCTAGGTTTTCACCAAGATGTTCATTTTTTCAGGACTTTTTCTGATTTTTAAGATTTTTTAGGACATTTTACCATAGATTGAATGCCTTAGGCATAGAATTTTTTCAGATGGAGAATGTTGATTGGTTCTCAGAGCTGTTCTCCTTTAGTTGTTGAGAGTTGATAGGCGCCAGAGCCAAAAGTAGCAGTGATTACAAAGGGACCCAACCAATTGGGTTCGAACTTCCCCTTGCGTTCTCGATGTGATTGATTTTTAGGATTCTCTCTCAAAACTAGATCACCAACCTAAAATTCTTTGTCTAACTTTCTTGTTGTAGCCTCTAGACATTCTCTTCTGATATACTCTGAGATGATCATATGCTGCTTGTCTACGCTCATCTAGTAGTTCAAGTTCTTGCAACCTAGACACTCTATAGTCATCATCAGTTACTAGACCATGCATTCTGATTCTTAGTGATGGGATTTCAACCTCAATAGGTAGTACTACCTCAAACCCATAAACTAAAGTGAAAGGTGTAGCCCCAATGGGCATTTTGATGCTCATTCTGATACTGATTTTAGTACTAGTTTTGATACTTGTTTTGCTACTGATTTTGATACTTGTTCTGATACTAGTTCTAATACTGGTTCTGATACTTGGTATATTTGATAGCATCTTTTTCTATTTGCAAACTCCCAAACAAGATCATATCATGCAGTCCCAATGTCTAGCAAGGTGGAGAACAAGAGGGATTGACAAGTTGGTGGAAGAGATGAAAGACAAGAGAATGAAGGAGAATGAAAGGAAGAAATTATCAAGGGCAAACTCCTCAAGAATACTCAAGCTAGGGAAAATTTTTTATGTAAAAGCACTTTTGGATAAGTAATGAAAGGCCAGCATAGGATAAGTCAAAAAAGTGTAATGCCAAAGAAGGATGAGATGCAGTCCAAAGGATTAGACATGTCAAGAGGCTTCATAGCACTGTGTTTTACTCTTTCTTTTATTAGATCAAGACCAAAGGGGAAAAGGATAGCGATAGGTGAAAATGAATGGAGGAAGATAGACATGAAGGCTAAACAGGAAGGGAATGAAAGCAAGATCATCATAAGATAGCTCACAAGATAGCCAAATGTTCGTGTATAGATCAACATTGTCAAGATCAAAGAGAGAAGATGGAATGGATGAAATATGTAGAAGAACTACACATGATGCCTGATTGCCAGGTTTTCATCATGGTACTTATCCAAGGTGCCACAAGGGAGTGGTTTTCACCATAGGATGAATTTATTTCTCTTTACTTTTGCTACCAAGGTGCCTGTTTTTAGGTTTTCACCAAGACACATTTTTAATTTTATTTTTTTTTTATTTTTTTTGAAGAAGGCAAGCTTTTTAGATAATTCTCCTTGAAAGGATAAACCATGATATGCCAAGGATTCAAAATGATATGCTCAAAAATGCTGATAGGGAAAGGGAGATGGAAAAGAAAAATGGAGGATAAGGTTTCATGTAAAGCGAGTGAGGTTGGAAGATAGGAGGAATAGGCAAATGAGGAAAAATGATAGAAGGTAGAAGGATAATGAATGGAAGGATCATGAAAGGGTAGATGGAAAGGAAGGCAAGATCAACATCAACACACACCTTGAAGGGTGGCCAAAGGATGGAGGAAACGTGAATGAAGGAATACGTGAAGGAATATGGTGAATGGATAGCAGAGGTTGTGGTTTAGGCACATGGAATGGAAGAATGTTTTCGAAAGACAATGAAGTGAAAGTCTTTGGAAGCTTGAATGTCAACTTTACTTTTTGCTCAAAACCAGACTCTTTCAAGAGAGACTTTGGAATCCATATAGCCGCAGACTTTTTATTTCTTTTTGATGATTTAGAGATAATATCTTCAATGATAGATTTTGGAACCCATACTTGTCTTGTAGTTTTTTTCTTAGATATCTCTTTTGACATTATGCTTCCATGTCGATTAAAGGAGACATGGTGATCTTTTCTTTTTGATGGATTCTTGTATTGCTTCTTTTTCTTGTATTGAACATTCAAGTTACTTCCAAAAGACTTGGGACTTGTGGAGGAAAAAGGAGAATATGACTGGTTTAGATGGGTGGGTGAATGAAAAGGATTCAAGGGTATGCATCTATGTTGATCTTGAGAAAAGATGGGAGATGGAGGGATGTAAGGACCCAAGATGGATGGCAAATTAGGAGAGTTAGGAGGGGAAAGTGAAGGGACATAAGGACTCAAGATGGAAGGCAGACATGAAGCCCTTAGTAGTGGTGGAAGAGGTCTAAGGATGGAAGTGGAAGACACAAAAGGATAATCAATAAGTTCATCAACATCTATATGGCAACCAAGGATATCAACATCTTTAGAGTGAGCATTAGGATTTTCAATAGAATCATGGATATCTTGAATATGAGCACCTTCTTTGATAGGATTGTTCAAAGCTTGCAAAGACTTAGGAAGAGTAGAAAGTGGAAATGAAAATGGAGTGGTAGAATAAGAAGATGGAAGACTTTGATCTTGACAAAGATCTTTGGATAGCATAAACACATAATTTTTCTCTTGATTTTCAATAGGCTTAACTTTGGAAGTAACAACACCATTTTTACCAACCTTAATGGAAGTATCATCTTTGGAAATCGCAAGTGTAGTAAGGTCATTTTGATTGTCAATAAGCTCAATAGTGTAAGTAGTAGCTTGATCTTGCTTAGGAGAAGACTTCAGACATGGTGGAATGCATGAAAAAAGGTGTGCAGGATCAAAAGAACCCTGAGGTGGATAAGAGACATCGTGAAAAAGGAGTGGATGACATAGAGGGTTCTTGATCTTGATCTTTCTTTATGTTATTTTCTTCATCATTTTTAGAGTCCTCTTGACATAGAGCCACTTCTAAGGACAAGGAAGCATGTTGGGATTGTATGGATGACTTTGGAAGAGATGGTGGAGGACTAGCTGAAGTAGGGATTATAGCATATGAAGGCTGAGGCTCTTTAGGTTTATCATTATTGAAAGTATTTGCAGCCAAGTGAAGGTTAGCTTGAGTTTTTTTAAGAGGTAGCCTAGAGGATAACTATAGGGAACCACATGAAAAGTATCAGGGCTTGTGTCTGATGAAGGTTTTGTGAAAGATTTGGAAGACTCGGAAGCTTTAGGAAATGTACGGGTATTGGAAGAAGTAGGGGATGGAAGGGAACCATCACAAGACAAAGGTTCAACATTAACATTATCTTGCTTGAGAGTGCAATCTTTATTTTTAGCCTGAGAGTTCTTAGAGGAGAGATCCTTATAGTATTGACGTTTCAAATTAGCACGGTACATTTTATATTCCTCAATAGAAGTAGATGTATGATCTAGATATTGTGCACAAAAGCTATCAAAGTCTCTTTCAAAATTAGAATCATATGGATCACCATCATGATCTATCCAATGTGATGACCCATTTGTAGTAAGCAGGAACACATGATGAAGACTCTTAGGAATAGAGGTGTCATAGGTATCATTATATTGTCTATCATCATAGTCATCATAGTCTCCAAAGCTGGATGTGTCACTCTTCGTGGAAGAGATATCATAAGGGTTATCATGTTGCTAAAATTCTATCTGGAGGCATGGTGACATGTACAAGTCTTTATCAAATGGAAAAGAGTATAGAGATTCCATGGAGAACTCTTTAGGTTCCTTTTCTTTCTTAAGATTGTTAAGTTCAACTTGCATAGCTTGCAGCTTCTTCATCATAGTGGTGATTAAAATTTCTTCCTCATGTGTATTGATTCTTTGAGACATGTATACTAATTTTCAATGGCTACTGCTCTCTTCTTGACACAATGATTTGTTCAACAGATTTTGAAAATAGGCTGAAAAAGCTAAATATCTGGCAATTCTGACAATTTTTTGACAACTTTCAAAAATTTCCCAAACGACACTCTGCAGACTCATACGACAGTTGGTATGCTATGAAACGACAGTTGCAAAACTCGTACGAAAGTTGGGTAGCAATGAAACGACAGTTGCAAAACTCGTACGATAGTTGCAAGATTTGACTTTGAGAATTTGCTGGCATGGAAACTCATACGACACTAGGTACTCAATCATATGACAGATGGGTTGTAATGAAATGACACTTGGAAAAACTCGTATGACTTTTGACTTCCTGAAATGATTTTTGACTTCAGAAAAGATTTTACGTCAATTTTTGCAAAATTTTGAGTTTACAGATTCGGATTGTTTGCAAATTTCAATGTCCAGATTTGAGGATTGTAACAGATTTGTTCATTTTTAGTAACCAGATAGATAAACAAGCACTCAAAATAGCAAGCACATGATTTCAAGCATGTCTGAAAATAATGAACAAGGGCGAAAGCAACCTTGCGCATGAACAATCAAGTGACTTATTTGTTCTAATCCTTAGAAGCCCTAATTGTGTATGTTACAAGAATGTTTTGCAATAACGCACATATACCCTATAAAATAAAAATTTGGCCTCGGTAGGGTTTTTAGTAATGGTTTGACTCTAAAACTTTTATGATCCAAAGGGGTGAACTCCAATCCTAACATACCAGGGTTTTGACACAGTCTGAGAACTTAATCTTCAGGAGCTACTAGGGAGATCTGACAACCCAACAATGAACCATACCCATGGAAATTTCTTCCGCAAAGACATTTATATAGCGGCTGTCACTACCATGACAAAAATGGCTATTATTGCTTGAGGTTCCGTCAATGTAGTTTTCCTTGTGAAGGGATTGTCCGCTACGGTTAACCCTCTCTAAAGGTGACTCATAGTATGATACCACAAGGGGACTTGGCTCCAGATCCAAGGTTTTGATGCCTCTTCACTTTTAACCCAAACAAAGCAAGCAGATTAATCCGACACGCTAAGAAAAAACTTGTCTCACCAAGGTCTATGATGTCAACTCCACATGATCTATCAACCTCTCCGGGGAGAGAATGTATCAATCAATAAGAGAAGGTGCACTAACCAATTTTGATTCACCAAAGCTCATGATGTCAACCCCACATGATCTATCAACCTCTTTGGTGAGAGAATGTATCGATCAATAAGAGAAGACGCACTAACCGAGTTGAATGTGAAACGCACTAAGTATCCTCCCTACCTACAAGGATTTTGTCATCAAGAAAGATTTCACTGGGAATCCAATCTCTCAAGAATCACGAATAGTGTTCATAGGGCCTAATTACTATGTGAGCACAGATGTATGTTTCCAAAAGCAAATTGACCAAAAGTACCCAAAAAGCAGAAAGAGGAACACTTAACGCTTAAAGCGAATATGAGATGAGTCCACAAGGTGGAACACTTAACACCTCACATAGGCTGAAAACAAGTCCCCAACTTAGAAAACAAGTGAGTTCCTAAAAGCACAAATGGGTTGCCAAGTGGAACACTTAACGCTTCTGTCTTGTTGACCCCTCCCCTTTATGGCGCTGAGATTGCAACCACGGTGCAGAATGAGGGGACGACGGATTAGCGAGTCCAATAACCCAAGATAGCAATCAAGATCAATCACAAGTAATCTAAGACTGCTAATAAATACTTAAGGTGTCACAACCTAGTATCAATTATGCAAGTGTGTAATACAAAAGCATGAAAAGAATCACCCAAGCTAGACACACGAGAGATTTATTTTAGGATCCAAATTGAAATGTTATCAGATTAAGGAGAATACCTAGAATCCTCGCAACGCGCTTAGTAGATGTTTACCTAATTTTTAGCAATTCTTGCACTTTTTTCCAATCAAACCCAGTAGGAGTCAATCAAAAATAGAAATTTTCAATTGTTAAGATTAGCCGTTAGTCAAAATCTAAAAACCAAATATGACAAACTACCTTGAAAAATGAAATGACAGTTGAAACCTGATGTCGAAACTCGTATGACAGTGGGTCTATTACTAGACGACAGTCTAAAAACTCGTACGACAGTGGGTCTGTTACCAGACTGTGTGCTATAAATGTGTCACACTTCTATGAATCATTACATGCAAGGAAACTCAAGAATGAGCCCTCACAAATCGATCCATAGCTCCCTAGGCATGGAGTGCAAGGGTTTTTAAGAATGCTCTCAGCTAGAGCTATTTAGCCTATAACCTTGCTAGTAAACCATGCAATGGGAGATTCAATGAAGACAAGGGCAAGAATGCCAATATCCTCAAGAATCAAGAATGAAAATACAATGCAAGCTAGATTAAGAATGGAAATGCAAGCTAAACTATGGAAATGAAAGATGCAAGTATTACAAAGCCTCCTAGTTAAACTAGATGAATTAATCTAAAGCATAAAGGAAATCTAAACTAAGAATGCCATGAAAATGAAGCTACTATGCAAGAAATGAAATCTAACTATGAAGCAAGAAAGCCATGATGATGCAAGAATGAAGACAAGAAGATAGAGTGTTGATGAAGATCCAAGATGAATGTCAACAATGCTCCAAATCTTCAAACCCTAGATGCAAGAATATCTCCAAAAGCTCCAAGATGACCTAGAAAACCTGTAGCATAACAATAGCATAAAAATTGTGTGTGCAAATGAGGAAGAGAGCTCTCCTTTTATAAGGAATGAAAAAGGAATGGGCCATGGAGATTAAGAGGCAAAAGATTTAATCAACGGTGGAGCTTAAAAGAGGAGCAATCCATGTGCACAAATATCCTCCAATAGGAAAATAGGAGTTGACTTTTGTGTCCATATGAGACAAAAAGTACTTTTCTCTTTTTTATAAAATAAGAATAATGTTTTATTTGTGCAACTTAGGATAAGAGGAAAAGTGGGGGCTTTTTATTTATTAAAAGGGGAGGAAATATTCCTTTTAATAAATAAAAACTTAGGATAAGATGGTTAGCCCATAGAAAATAATCAAATAAATGATAGAACTAGGATTTGATCAAGAATAAGCAATTGATGATTTTAGCAAAAGGGGCTAATAGTCTAGATGACCATTTTTAGGTGTATACATTTGCCCCTCTTTGACTAATGTGTGATCGATTTGGGAACACATGTAGTCAAAGAATGAAGTTGAAATGTGAGATCGATTTGGGATCACAAAGCAACTTAGATCAGCCAAGAAAGCAAGAGATAGCCAAGAATGCAAGCAAATAGCGATCTGACTCCAAAGAATGAAGTGCAGAGAGATAGCAAATCCTGCATGGTCAGCCTGGTAGCGACAGTACTGAACACTTAGGAAAGAGATAGCTAATAAGATATGATGTGTCTGCCCCCTCGGGATCGGAAGCGAAATCAAGTAGAGGGAATGCAGAAGCAAGAGCAACATGATCAAATCACTAGAAATCATAATCGAAGATGAAAGATAATAGAATAACCATCAAGCAGTGAAGATATGCCCCACACATGGGACCCGGGGCATGAACCAAGTAGTCCCTCAACCCGAAAACACCACGGAGGGGGATTTGAACTTGGGATTTGAAAGTGAATGAAAGACTAGAAGTTTGAAAGAGATGGGGATGAAGAGGTTATGATGCCCCAGCGAATATCAAAGGATTAGGCCTCAAAAGGTTAGCCAACTGCGTGAAAGAAGGAGAAAGATGATTTGGATGATCAAGGTGAACTCGGATTTTAGTTTCGATCCCGAAATGAAAGGAAAATGATGTGATATGAAAGACAAGAAGTGAAAGACATGATCAAGAAGAAATGAAAGGTGAGTGCAGTTGATTAACAAGTCCATGAAAGATGAAAGGAGAGCTCTCTCCATATGCAAGATGCAAAACTAAACTAACATGAACCTAAGAAATGCAAGCTACATGAAAAGTGGTTTACTTGCAAGGTTACAAAGCCAATAGACATCTAATATTCATCATCGAGCGTTATTGGTAGCGTCGCAAGATCATACAATACACACTAGCATAACTATGTGAATATGAATATGATCTTTATCAGATAGGAATGTGGAAATCTCACCTAGGCATCAAAGACATGTAGGTCAAGATGACTAGCACAGTGAGATTACCTAAGTTTAATATCGCAAGATTATACTTGCATCGAGACACAAGGAAAGTCAAGACGGCTACAAGTATGCACTTGCACAAAAACAATCAAGGATAATACCCTGTCAATCCACAGTGTCAAGTAAGACCAGCATAAATGCTCATGATAGTTAGGATCAACAAAATATACCCACAAGCAGAAAAAGCAATAAAACATGTTCTCATACCCTCAGTCTTCTAGCTATGCATCATTGAAAACTTCTCAGGGAGAGACCACTCAGCAAAGAAAGCATCATAGACAGCACACAAAGAAATAAAGTCAAACAAATCTCAGCAAGTCAAGTGCGTGTGTGTAGGTCATAGAGTCAAACTTTGAGTATTGCATCTGCAAATGAGAAATATTGCATCATACTTAGACTATAGGTAGGACATCTGATAAGTGTTGAGAAACACTCGACGCAAGGGTAGTGTTGAAAAACACAGTTGGGGTGGTGTTGAAAAATATCATTTGTGAGGTGCCTAAGAAACCCAGACGCACAAAGAGACCCAAGATAAGCTTAAAACAACATATGCCCCCTAGACTAAGACAAGAATCAATTCCAGGCTAGGAGAGGCAAAGCGAGAAGTGGAGCGAAAGAGCGCCACGCAAGATTGATAGACATAGGTGCAAAGGGTCTCAAGCAGCGCCTGTTTCCAGGTTTTCACCACTTGATAGATTTTTTCAGGACTTTTTTATAATTTTTTTGTATTTTTGCTACCAAGGCGCCTGTTTCCAAGTTTTCACCAAGGCACTTTTTCTATTTTTTTTTGAATTTTTTGAATTTTTTGATTTTTTTGTATTTTTTCAGGACTTTATATGCTTTTTAGGATTTTTTCAGCATCATATATGATTTTTTTAAAAAAATTTTCAGGATCATAAAGTATGTACAAAGAATGCCCTAGATAGAAACGGGCATCAAACTCATGAGCAAGATCACATCGTGTAGTCCCAAAGTCTAGCAAGGTGGAGGACAAGAGGGAGGGAAAGCTCATGAATGAGATGGAGGAAAGGAGAATGAAGGCGAATAAATCCTCAAGGTCAAACTCCTCAAGAGTACCCAAGCTAGGGAAAAATTATCATGTAAAGCGCATTGAACAAGCAATGAAAGGCCAGCATAGGATAAGTCATGAAAGCGCACTGCAAAAGAAGAAAAGGATGCATTCCAAAGGAGTAGACATGTCAAGAGGCTTCATAGCATCATTTTTTTACTCTTTTTTATTAGATCAAGACCAAAGGGGAAAAGGATAAAGAAAGGCTAGAATGAATGGAGGAAAATGAAGGAATGAATATGAATGGAATGAAAGCAAGATCATCGTAAGATAGCTCACAAGATAGCCAAATATTCGTGTATAGCTGAACATTGCCAAGATCAACGAGAGAAGATGGAATGGATGAAACATGTAGAAGAACTACGCATGATGCCTGATTGCCAGGTTTTCATCATGGTACTTATCCAAGGTGCCACAAGGGAGTGGTTGTCACCATAGGATGAATTTATTTCTCTTTACTTTTGCTACCAAGGCGCCTGTTTCCAGGTTTTCACCATGGCACATTTTCAATCTTTTCATTTTTTTTTTAATTTTTTTTTTCTATTTTTGGAAGAAGGCAAGCTTTTTAGATAGTACCGTTTGTTTGAATGTTGAGAACGTTTACACGGGCATAGCACAATCGAAGACAATTCAAGCAATTACTACCTAGAAGGACAAGGCTCATTACTTAGCAACGTGGCCCACAACTTGATGCTCCCTTGCCTCACACCAAGTGGTTGCCCACAAGAGATATTGGCATTGTCATGGAGGTGTCAAAAACACAACCAAAGGAGCACATATGGTGAGTATCTTGGGGTGATCTGGGTAAGTCCACTTGGATCAATCCTTGCACCAAGAAGCTAAGCGGCTAAAAGAAGGTGGCCTCTATCTAATGGTTCATAGTAAGGATTTCCGTTCATAGCACCCCTCTTGCTCCTCATAAAGGACTAGGACCTCGCGGCCTCAAGAGTACCTTAAGCATTCTTGCTTAATACTTTCCTCATGGTCACAATCCCACAAGTTACTCACATCAAGCAAAGATAAGTACTATGTCTACCAAGGTTTTGTGTCCTTGATAGCCTTGAGATTATAGTGAGTTGGAATCACTCGCCACCAAGGAAAATGATGACAAGGTTGTCCCCTCTTGGGTCGTTCTTCTTGATTGCTCAAGAGCAGGCCCGCTAAAGGATCCTAAGCTAAACAAAGAGTGAATTAATTCTTGAGGTTCAAGGTTTTTGATTCACCACAAGGGTGAAGAGCATACTCCCCTATCTCAAAAATCTCTCCCAAACACACCAAACAAGATCCAATTACCCCTTTGCTTCCAAAACCTCAAGATGGGTCAAGATTTTCTGATTCACCTAAAGGTGAAGAGCATACTTCTCCTACCACCCCAAGATTCCTTTCACAAAGTATTAAGTGCCTAATGAAACAACTAGTATATGCCGCACTTAATAAAGAAAGAAATTAAACAAGCACTTGATTTGGTTTTTATGCTTAGGGCAGCCCTACAAAAACCATTAGTAGCCCTCTTTGACATGCGTTCTTTTGGAAAAATATCTCAAGAAAGTGCACCTACAACCACAACTTGTTAGACCCACAATGGTTAGCACATGAAAAATCTGATAATCTACAAAAATACTTGATCAAATGATAAAATCTGAAAATGAAACCATCATGGTTGGATTGGGCTCGAAAAGACCTTTCCAACGATATATCACACTTAAACTTTTGATACCATTTGCAAAATTTCAAAAAAAATGGGCACCCATTTTCCAGAGTGGCACGGATTTGAAAACGCTAGAAATTTTAGAAAATTTCAAAAAGATAGCTAAGAACCTAAAACTTGCAAGATAGATAAAATAGCCTAAAAATAACTCACTGCCAAGTTCAGACACAGTATCGCGCGATACTTCACCCGACACCAGGCGATACTTCTTAGTCCGCGCGATATTTCACCTTATGCCAGGCGATACTTCGCCCGAGACCAGGCGATATACCTCAATACTACCGTGCGATTCTTCTCTGGCGGGAAGTATCGCACGCATATAGTAAGGTATATCGCACGATATACCTGAGAAGTATCGCGCGATATTCTGAGACAAAAAACCAGAGAACAAAAATTACGCTAAAAACTTATCGAAAAATTGACGGAAAATGACGAAAATGCAGAATTTAAAGGACAAAGTCTATCTACTCTGCCCCACGGTAGGCGCCAAAAATGTGTGCTATAAATGTGTCACACTTCTATGAATCATTACATGCAAGGAAACTCAAGAATGAGCCCTCACAAATCGATCCATAGCTCCCTAGGCATGGAGTGCAAGGGTTTTTAAGAATGCTCTCAGCTAGAGCTATTTAGCCTATAACCTTGCTAGTAAACCATGCAATGGGAGATTCAATGAAGACAAGGGCAAGAATGCCAATATCCTCAAGAATCAAGAATGAAAATGCAATGCAAGCTAGATTAAGAATGGAAATGCAAGCTAAACTATGGAAATGAAAGATGCAAGTATTACAAAGCCTCCTAGTTAAACTAGATGAATTAATCTAAAGCATAAAGGAAATCTAAACTAAGAATGCCATGAAAATGAAGCTACTATGCAAGAAATGAAATCTAACTATGAAGCAAGAAAGCCATGATGATGCAAGAATGAAGACAAGAAGATAGAGTGTTGATGAAGATCCAAGATGAATGTCAACAATGCTCCAAATCTTCAAACCCTAGATGCAAGAATATCTCCAAAAGCTCCAAGATGACCTAGAAAACCTGTAGCATAACAATAGCATAAAAATTGTGTGTGCAAATGAGGAAGAGAGCTCTTTTTTTATAAGGAATGAAAAAGGAATGGGCCATGGAGATTAAGAGGCAAAAGATTTAATCAACGGTGGAGCTTAAAAAAAGAGCAATCCATGTGCACAAATATCCTCCAATAGGAAAATAGGAGTTGACTTTTGTGTCCATATGAGACAAAAAGTACTTTTCTTTTTTTTTATAAAATAAGAATAATGTTTTATTTGTGCAACTTAGGATAAGAGGAAAAGTGGGGGCTTTTTATTTATTAAAAGGGGAGGAAATATTCTTTTTAATAAATAAAAACTTAGGATAAGATGGTTAGCCCATAGAAAATAATCAAATAAATGATAGAACTAGGATTTGATCAAGAATAAGCAATTGATGATTTTAGCAAAAGGGGCTAATAGTCTAGATGACCATTTTTAGGTATATACATAGACGACAGTCTGAAACTCGTACAATAGTGGGTATGCTCCCAAATGACAGTCTAGAAACTCATACGACACTAGGTGTATGATGAAACGATAATCTAGCTTCCAAATGATAGTGGGTGCTTGATGAAATGATACTCGGTCAACTATCGTACGACAGTGGGTATGCTCCCAGACGACACTGGGTGTCTGATAAAACGACAGTCCGAAAAACTTGTACGATATTGTATGGACTGAAATTAAAAATCACGCTGTATGGACAGTTTTAATAGAAAAAGTGCCAAAATTTTTTTTTTTCTTTTTTGCAAGCAAAAAAGAAACAAAAAATAACGTCCTACTGAGAATACCACCAGAACAGGCAGCAACAGGGGAGTTCTGATAGAGAAATGATAGAAGATTGATAGAAATGAAGGGAAGCCCATTTCAAGGCCCCACGGTGGGTGCCAGAAATATTTTTGTAAAAATTATACCTGATCTGTAGACATAACACTTCATTAAAACATTAGAGGTTAGCTATAATCAAAATCATGCAAAATTGAAATCTAATCTAACCAAGCGATTTACTGCCTTCTAGTAGGTGCGAGAGTAATGTTCTCAGATTGTTATCGAGATCAGTGACCTAGACGACACCTAAATGAAAGATTTGAATGCCAAACTGATATGAAATATGAATGCAATTAATCTATTTTTTTGATATTTTCTATGCAATGATATGAAATCTATGATATGTAAATTGATATGCAATGCTAATCTAGAAATGATATGATATGAGAATGAAAATTCTAACAATAATATGAAAGCTATGAATTTGAAATTGATCTCACAAAGCTTCGAATCCTCAAATTTATCTTTCAAGCTCCAATTGTGCAAATTCTCCAAATCTAATATACTATGATTCTTGTAGAGTAAGTTTGCAATTTGTGAGATATGAATTATGAAGAGCTGAGCTTTGGTTTTATAGAAATCCAGGGCTTCGGAGGTGCATGAGAAAAAGCCATAAATCACTCAAATTAACTCAGCTTGATTTTTGAGTTATTTGATAATAAAGATAATTAAGTCACAAAAATCATGCAAAAGCATAGTTCAACTTGAATTAGAAGTTTAGATCAATTTTAATTGATAATTGATAGTTGTCTGCTTTTATGTTTGTGCATGTTTTATTTATGAATTAATAAAATAAATAAAGTGATTTATGCTCAACTTAACTGATTTTTAAAAATAAATAATTGATTTATGGGTTAATCAATTATTTAATCAAACTTTTATTAAAAACTATATTATTAAATAATGACAACTTGCTTTAATTAATTAAATAAAAATTTAATCAATTATTCATAGGATATTGGATTTATTGTCAAAATTAAATAATACAATTAATAATAGATAGAATTAAATTTAATTACACAATTAAATGGCAAGATACTAAATCTAATTAATTAAATATGAAAATATTCAATTAATCAAACTTAGGATAAATGTGATTTATTGCTAAATAATCATTAAATTAAGATAATTAGGAATATTCCCCGATGCAAAATTTAAGATAATCAATTAAGATTCGATGATGTTTAGATGTGCCTTAGATTAGGACTTTGATGTCGATTTCATTCGATTTGATGATGTAGGAGATTAATGAACTTATAGCCCATTTTTGGAGTATTACAATAATCACTCATCACAACGTCACTCTAAGCACGTTGATGCACATGCTCACTTTGTTCGTCATATAGTTGAAAAAGGAAAGCTGAAAGTTGTTAAGATCGATACTAAGATCAATCCAATAGATATATTCACAAGAGTTGTTGCCAAAGAGAAGTTCGAATGTGCAAGGACTTCTCTTGGCCTTGTGAAGAAAAGATAAGTCAGCATTTAAGCAGGGTATTGGGTGATCAGTTGCAGCATGGTTGTCCTTCAGGTGGGAGTTTGTTGAGAAGTGAAGGCCAATAGTCATAATGTTTTTATTATCCCTTTTATTATGACTCTTCAATTCAAAGACTTTTCATTATGTAATAATCTCAGAGCCTTTATATATGCTTCTCCTGCTCATTTGTAAACAATCTATTGAATTAATACAATACTTTGCAATCTGGACATAGCCACAATTTGTGGTGAACCAGGATAAATCTGGTGTTATGTATTTGTTTATTATGTTTTTGTATTTGTTGTTTATTTCTTGCTTTCAAATCCCTTTCAATTGTTACTATTTCCATTGTGGTCTCTCTTCTTCCAATTTCCCCATTTGTTGTTTTCCTCTTGCCAAGGTTTTGCTAACTTGTCTTTACCCCTTTCATATCATGTTTTCTACCTTTCTCACCAATGCCATTATCTCATTTTTCTCTCTCCCTTCTCATCCGCATCCAACATTTCCCAACAGGTTGTCAAGATATCAACTCTAATATCACTGTAATGTACCATCTCAAAAAAAATAATGTTGTTTCCAAAATTTTGTATCACAAACTTCTTTATAACATGAAACAATAGCCAAATTCACTTTACAATATAAAATTGACACAATTCTGCTAATAGTCCAATAGCGTTCAATATTACAGATGATAAGAACTTGCAGGGATACAAATGACAGTGTGCAGTATCTCAAAATTAATGGATTCCTAAATAGACATCGATCACTGCCTCCACCTTTGTCATTCATTTCGTGTATGTTTGGCTCCGACAGAGATATACTAATAACAAATATTGATATATGTCAAATTTCTCATCTCCACGTAGGACAGGGAATTCCTTATGCAAGTATTCAGCATGTTGAGAAGATAATAACTGGATTTTCTGGTATGGAGGAAGATCAGATTTGATGATAATTATTTTTTTCCTCAATGATTTCCTACCGAAGTGTATGATTTCCTATCAATAATTGACCAGGTTTAATATGGATGTTGTTGGTGAGTTTTCTAATTGTATAGATTTAATTCAACAAATGGAAAGTGTTGATTCAACAAATGAATCGATTTAATTCCATCAGTGAATGAGCTATTTGAGTTGCCATGTATTGTAGGTTTAGAATTTGATTCTCGACGCTTGTGGCAATTGAAAGATCAAGTACGTACCAAGAAATTTGGCTGATTAATGGAATACAAAGTCATGTCCTATGCTAACTCTCTATCATTGGTGATGATGCTGAACTTTACTATCTAGAGGGAACTCGGTGAATTCTTTTGGGATCCAGCAATTATGAATCGTTGTTCTTGAATTCCAAATTCCAACTCAAGAGCTTCTCCTGCTATCATGAAGGGGATCTGATGGAAATGGGACAAGTATCTCAAATTTGAAGTGATTTGGATCCTTTAATCTGAATATTTCTAATGCAATTTTAGCTAGTCTAATAAAGTCATGAAGTGACTTCACCTTATTGGAGAAATTAGCAGACTCGGGAGGATATTTCACCTCTAAAATTACTATTTCAATCTTGACATCTCAATTATAAGAATAAAAAATACAAGAATAATTGAACTACATAATACTAATGAACAAACAAAAAACTTACTTAAATATAAAAAAGCTAGGTCCTAAATCTCAAGAAGTGGCCCCAAATACAAATTATGAAATTAAATCCTAAGCTAAACTAAAGTGATGCAAAATTACATCCCTTTGTGCCCCCTTGTTGGCATAATTAACCCTTGGGGGACCATAAGGATTAACTGCAAATTGGATCCCCTTGTATGACAATTAACTTTCCAGAGACCAAAAGAGTTAACTAGGGGACATGACACCTGTTAAAATGTCTATGAAAGTTAAATAAGTTGGTAGAATGCTCTTTGTTAATTTATGGATGCATTTTGGGAACATGAGTCCATTATTTGAGATATAAATACAAGGTTTGTGGGAAAATACCACTTTACAAAGCGTGATGGATACATGGATCAAGAATAGTATTGCTTTTCACCCCCAAATATATAGCTAAAAAGAGGTGGTCCACAAGGCCTTGGTGCAACTTATAAGAGGATACATCAATAAGCTTCCTTAAACTTGGGATGAGCCATTTTCTTATATTCAACATTCTTATAACAACACAATTCATTCTTCCAAAAAAATAGCTACCTTTTGAAATATTCTTAGGAAAGTTTATATAGTTTTGGACAACAAGAGCAAGTAGGAAAATATTGAAGTATTGTTAGAGCATTAAAATTTGTTGGTAAGAATGGACAAATCCAACTCAAACAATTGTAGAGAACTCAAAACATGTATAAAAAGGACATGGTTAACATGGAAAAGAGAGCAAACTAAAAGTGGAAAAGAGTTACTATTATCTTTGGTTAAATAAAGATACATGGATAATCCAAGAAAATAAAGCCACTTAGATATAATGTTTCACCATTTCAGAGGCCATGGGTAAAATTTCTTTTAGAATTGATCTATCTCACTTCATGAAGATGCATTCTATTAAGAGACATTAAGTTTCCACAATCCATGTTGATGTAAATAAGGTTTCTACAATTTAATTGTATTTTTTTAATCAACATTTTAGATCACACTCCATGATCCATCATAAAGATAGCTAAAGAACATAATACGAGATAAAAGCAAATCAAGGCCAACTAAATATTGTAGGGGGTGGAGTTCGGCGATGACACAAAAAATAACCTTATTCCTTTTACTTGACAAGGTGTATCATTTCCCATTGTCACAGATCCACCATTATAATGCTCAAGATATTCAAATTTTTCTTCATCACCAGTCATATGATGTGTGCAGACACTATCAATACTCCAAGTATCATTCTTGCTAACTTAGAACTAAGGGTTGTTTCAACATACCTTTCTTCTTCTTCAAAATCTTCTTTTAATGCCACAAATACCACTTCTATGTCTTCATCAGTCTCGGTCTTGATATCATCTTCATTTTCAACTAGGTAACATTCCTTCTTGCCTTTATCTTTGTAGTCTCAGTTGTCTATGTTGTCACACTAGTAAATTTTACCTCAAATTTTGACGAAAATTGGTCGAATTTTTCATAATAATTGGTCGAATCTACGACCAAAACTTTCATCATTCTTTTTTCATCAAATTTTCTACGTATTTATTAGTGGTCACAATTTTGACCAAAATATAGGTCAAAATTTTGACTGTAGCTCTTGCTTGAAACTGAGAGGATCACTGTCGGTTTTTTTTACCAATGGTCAAAATTGAGACCATTTAATGGTCAAAATTTCTACCAATGCATGGTCTCAATTTCAACCATAGTATGGATGGTCTTTTTATCCAATGGTCGAAATTGAGACCATGCATTGGTGTCAATTTCGACCATACCATTGGTGGAAGGTATGGCATTGTCATCAATTTTTTTGCCCAATGGTCGAAATTGAGACCATGCATTGGTAGAAATTGACCATAGCATTGGTTGAAATTTCGACCAATGCTAATTTTTTTATTTATAAAAATATCTATTAAAAAGTGGTATTGGTTTCTTATTTACAATAATTCAATGCTAAAGTCGACCATATTGATCTTGGTAAAGTCAATTGCTTGTTATTAGATTTCATTTGATATTTTTTTATTTATAAATAAATTGTATATTAATTTTTGAATCAACATTTCAGATTAGATTTCTTTTGTTTCGCTAAATTTGAATTAAAAAAAATAAGAAATACACTTTTGCTCCCCAAAGTCATACAACTTTGATGTTTCAGACATTATAGTAGCTTGATAAAAGAGTATTTTGCAACCATGTTACAAGTTTGAAATTTTTGTTGAGTTTAAAGAGCAGATAAAATAATATCAAACAGTAAAACTAAAATAAAGAGAATCAAAAATAGACACATAAAACAGTGAATCACGTGGTTCATCATTAAAGATTATATTCACCGGTAAGTAGGGCAATATCCTTACTTTTCCTCACACACCATACATAATCTGCACTCATTCTTTTAAAAAAAATTGTTTAACCCTTCAAATATAAAGAGACAACAAAGGAAAAGAAAGGAAAGATCAGATGATCATTGAACTTCACATTCTTAACAATCTTATAAATTATGGTAACATGATAACAGAATATCTTACCATAATATTACAAGTTTTAAATCTTAGACTTAAAATAAATTGTTAGAAAAACTAATTTGATGCAAGCTTATTGGTTTGAAATCTCAAGACTTACAGTGGCTTCTATGGGCACAGTAGTGTCCACCCTGTGCTGATAATAAAGATCAATGTAGTCTATATCAAGCCTCTTAAGGCTTGCTTCACAGGCAGCCCTGACATATGCAAAATCTCCCTTCACACCGAATTCTCCATTGGCCCAAGTCAATCCAAATTTAGTAGCAATCTGCACCTTATCTCTTATGCCTTTCAAAGCCTATTTAGGAACAATAGAGGCATAATGCATGAAGTTAGAACAATAAGAAAGTACTTCAACTTCATATATGTAATAAATAAAGTATTACAAATAAGATAGCTTAAGAACTGAGAACAAGATATACTTGTGGAAGAGACTATGGACAACATTTTTTGATCAATGATCTTGGTTTATACAGTTTTTCCCAAATCAACTATTTGTAAAGCTTGTAGGTAGTTTTTTCAAAGCCATGGAAGTGTCAGATTTGGTAACAGAACTAACCTTTCCTAAAAGAATTTCATTGGTTTTTGGTCCATAAACATCTGAAGTATCAAGAAAAGTGACACCTCTACCCACAGCATAGTGAATGAGATCTATCATCTCTTGCTCAGGTTTGGGAGGGCCATACACAAAGGACATACCCATACATCCCAAACCTTGTTCAGACACACAAAGTCCCTGCTTCCCCAACTTTTTCCTACCCACATTCTCCATGACACTATTTTCTTCTCTCCAGATATCAATGGAATTGAAAGTGTTATGTTACAATTGTTTCCCATGTTCATCATATCATCATTTTATAATGTATCATGCTTCTGTTTCAGCCTATCAAATTTGTCTTCAACTAAGCATCAGTCCAATAGATTTTGTCCACCCTATTTTTGCCTATTGGACTGATGCTATTGGACTGATCATATTTCTTCTTTAGCCTATCGAAATTGTGTTAGAAAGATTATTTTTGTTTAAACTAAAACAAGATATTCATCAACTTTGTAAAGGTAAGACTTGTATATTCATATTATTTTTTAATTTAATTTGATGTTTCAATTTTAATGAACAATGATATTATAATTTTTACATATTTTAAAGAGAAAAATATATTATTCAAAAGACAACTGGGTGGTAAATTCAAATCTTTAAAATCTATGTGGGGTCAAGTTCAAGCAATATTAAAAAAATCAAAACAATGTTTATGGGGTATGTCCAAACAGCAAGAACCAACAAAGTTACTAGACAATGAAAGCTACACAGTCAGGGATGGATCATGATAATCTAGTTTAATTTCTCCATACATCAGCAATGAAAAAACCATCATGAATCAATTCCCAACTAGTAAGAGCACCCTCCTCTTCTTGATCTTCATCTGCAATTGGGTAGCAACCAATAGGAGAAATTTTCAATTGTAACAGAGAAAAGTTGTCATAATCTAGCCATCTAGATGCACCTTGCTCGAGTGAAGAGGATGAAAATGGGCAAGGAGGTCGAGACCACACATAAGCAACATGATTCTTGGGTTGCCTCATAGGCAATTGAAATTCACATGATTAGGAGCCATGATCTCTTTTGGTGGGCTCACTACATCCACATCTATACTATGGGTCTAGTGAGCCCACCACATCCACATATATGCTATCGGTCTAGTGCCCTTGGTGGGGAGATAGTAAGACATGACACTGTAAAAATTAAACAAGGGTAATCAATTCAATGGTCTAAAAGAACTTAGAGATGAGAAAATCCCAATAACTACAGGGGGTTTGGGAGTGGAAATCCCAATGGGGTTGATAGGCAGCACCCTTCATGGGGGTTTGGGGCCAACATCCCCAACAATGTATTTTGTTACTTTGCTCTTTGCCCAAATTGCAAAAAAATCTAATCCTTTCTCTGACTGGTTCAATGATAGATTCAAAGTTGGGTGCCCTTGTTGCTACTTTGTTTTACAAAGGAAATGTGAAGAAAATCCATGGATGAGGGCTCAAAAGATGCATTACATATTTGGAGAAGGTCCAAGAATAAAGGAGAGTCAAAAGGGGATAGGAAAGAAATCTACCAAGAGATCTAAGTATCTAAGTCTTGAGATTGTTTTGCAATCCAAAAAAGAAGCTGAGAAGCCCAATAATCAAGTCAATACAAATATGAGAAGCTAAAAATATGACTCCCCAGTGAAAAATCTGAATATGATGTCAACTACTAAACCTAAACACACAACATATGAGAATGTACATCAAGCAAGCATTAATTCTACAAGCATCCTTAACACTATCAATGCATAACTCACCTTGACAACCAATTTATCATCAATGCATAACACTATCAATGCATAACTCACCATGACACAAAAGACAATCTCCCTAAAATGAGATATAATCTGTATAACATACCTTTAGTAACTCTGCAGCAATAATAACAACCGATGTTGTGCCATCCCCAACTTCTCGATCCTACAATTCTACAAGTTCCACCAAAACCTATAGATAGATGAAAACACCAACCTCATTAACAATATATTTTGAGTGCATTGAAAAAATTTATGTAATGAAATTGATAAACATAATAAGTTTTTGAAGTACTAGTCAAATAATGAATATTTTTACATCCATTACCACTGATAATGTGTAATAGCATAAGATATTAAGATATACATATACCAACTAGACATAAAAGATTCGATGAATTGATTCAAAGTGAACAATAACTGATTTCATAAACAGGCTATGAAGAGATAACATTAAGATTTAACAAAATCACCACTTTGCCAACATAAGACTATTGCCAAAATGACATCAATGAAATATCAACCTTCAATAAAAATTGATGCCAAGATCAAACCCACTCTCTGATATAATAACCGTGAGTTCGGGGTTTATCAAAATTGTAATACTAATTGATTAACTCTGAATTGAATTCAAGTAAAAGAAAACCAAATACAATGAAACAATGAGATACCAACAGATTTTCCACAACAAATTTTCCATTACAAATACAAGATCTATTAATTTAGAGGCCAAAGATTAAAATCAAGGTTGTGATTTTAATTTAGAGGCCAAAGGTCATCCCATGGTTCATATGCAATTGTGGCAGTACCAAATCTTGTACAAGTAAGTCATATGTCAATTTTTCAATGCATTATGTTAGTAGTTAGACTTCCCCATGGTTACATCTGTAATGAATCACCCATAAAAGAAAACATATATTTGTACGGTTGAACCTACTTAGCATAGAAATTTTATTCTACAGCAAAGTTGCCCCATTATCTCTTTTTCTATCATTGCAATTGTCAAGAAAATAATTCACTTTATACCTACCAGTTCCTAGGCAGTATTTGCATCTTTTATGCTCTTGTTGCTTGACATTGTTGATCTCAATGACCATTAGAGTTGATATTACACCTACTACTCGACCTAAAAAGGATGCTACTATGGGATTGACCTGATTGAACAACCAGTGTGCAACAGTTGAGAGATTGTATTCCAATAAGACACGACACTCTACAAATGATAATTTATAAATACATATAGCAGTGCAAATGCAATAAATACATAAGGCACAAGAATTATGTAGAATTATAAAAGAAAGGTAAAGATCATCATTTCACATCTCAAGATTGAACTATAAATTGTTGGTCGAGGTGTGGACTCAGTGATATGCATGTGTGTAAAAAGAACTTCCCAAGATAATAGATTATATTAAACACTAATAGTTTTCATCTGATGTGTCATTACATGGATTATGGCTAAACATATTAATTGGACATAAACTTGGATACATCCATAAAATCTTGAGCTTCACATATCAAAATAAGATTGAAAATTGAAACAAAAAACCAATGGCATCTAATGTTAGTTTTCAATAAGAAAGCATCTTTATATTAATTAATGTCCATGAATCACAAAATCAGGTCATTAGGACTGAAAAGTCTGGGGAGCTACAAGTTTGGACATACATGCAAGATAAGTGTTCATCATAAACCAACAATCACAAATCTTAAAGACCAAATGATTACACCAAAACCAGGCATAGAGAAAATTGATATACATCACACACTGCATAAAAGAAAAATAGTTATTCCCTACTTGAATACATACGGTTTCTTTAAGGTCACCATGCAAATCCACTTGAATACAAATACATCTCTAGGGTCAAGCATAATGGAATTATTCCACTCAATGTTGACAATAGACAAAATGCCCTGATGTATTAATAAGTCAGACATTAGAAGCATAAAGTGCTAATGGAAAACCATAAAACTCAATCCACCCAAGGATTTTCGAGTTTGGCATTATCTTGAAGGCTACAAAAACCTCTTGTTCAAGGGAAAAACACAAGGAATCTATTCCCAATAATAACCCCCCCTAGTTTTTGTTTTTAAATATGTGAAACAATATAGAACCTATAGTGAAATGACTATTGATTGTTAGCTTCCAATACATGCAAATGCATAAACTAACAAATGCAATTGCTCACAATAGTAAACTATATGGAATCAGGGGTTTGAAGTCGTCACCATTTAGTTAGTACAAATCATAGAGGGAAGAAAGATTGTTTGTTATAACAAATGAGAGAGGGTTGAGCCTTAACCTCTCTGTCAATAGAAAACATAAATTGCAACTATTGAGTTAACTAGGGGTTTGACACCATCACCACTTAATTACAAGACAAGAGAGTACACCTGGTTGAAGAAGAAATCAAGGATCTCGATCTTGAGGAGGGAGAGTGCTTACTCTTGAGGAATGGAGAAACATTACATGCACCTACACAAATAGGTATATTCAAAACTAGATGTCTAGTACAAGGAAAGATATGCACTTTGATCATAGATTTAGGGGCACATAAGAATCTAGTTTCAATAGATATGGTCACTAAGTTGAGTTTACCAATAATTGATCATCTTGAACCCTACATTGCTACTTTGGTCAGCCATGAGTTAAATGTAAGGGTCACTAAGAGAGCCTTTGTAAATTTCTCAATAGGACCATACAAGGAATAGCTTTGGTGTGATATGATACCTAGGAGTTGTGGGCACATAATCCTAGGTAGGCCATGGCAGCATGCTAGGAGAACTTTTCATGATGGGTATCATAATACCTACCTAGTGCATAAGGGCAAAGACAAGTTTAGATTGAATCCCTTGCACAATAGGGATAGGGAAAAAATCATCATGTGTTTTGGAGAGAATATTCCTCAAAAGAAGCAAGGTAAAGGCATACAAGACACTGGATGGTATGAGAAAACTAGGGGGCAGCAAGGTATAGAGGTACATAGGATTGGAAAATTAGAAGTTACAACAAGAAGTGTGATTGGTTTCAAGGCTAAAGAAAGAATTCTTATAGGGGATATGCTTTGTCCTATCAAGGGACATAACCACGATGGGAAAATGGTGATGGAGCAGTAGAAGAAAGGACTGAAACAGTACCTTCCAAATTAGGTAGAGGCAAAGGATGTTCAAGCAACAATTAAAAACACTAGGAAATCAAGTGTGATTGCCCCAAGGGTAGAGTTTATAAGTTATAACAAATTTTTGGATGATTTTCCTATAGGTAATAGGAAGAAGAGATGTTTCACATTGGGATATTTCATCCCTAAACACCATCAGCAAAGATATGAAGAAAAGAAGACCATTTTTGCTAGATATGGTTCTTGGGACAAGAAGACTTTTAAAGGTGGAGAGTATGGTGCAGGGGCACCACTTGCTTACCAGGGTCACCTGAAGGGTCCAAAGGCTACCAAGGGTCATGGAGCATCCTCTAGAGTGAATTGGGCCATCCTAGCACCCATCATGGCTCATGGAGACATCTAGTGCTATCATGTTGCATAATGTCCTAAAGGACTCGTATGATGAAAAACTTGCAAATGAGTCATGAATTAGGATTTTAGTAATGCATAGGTTAGGAGAGGCATTTGATAGGTTCAAATAGGTCATCATAATCTTATCGTGCCATTTGATAAGTTGGAGAACTCAAAAGGATCAGCAAATGCTTGTTTTAGTGTTTTGCAAATTCAAATTTTTAAATGCTAACAGATAGTCCCATTTTGGAGGGAAAGCCCATAATTTAAAAACTAAGCATGATTAGGAGTTCAAACCAATTGGAGGTGGTTGTGAATGTTAGTTTTCACCCTCCCAACATTATAAATAATGGATGTACGACTTGTACAAGAAATGGTACGGACTATCTCAATTTTGTGCATGTAAAAGCTTGGTTTACAACAGCAAATTGAAGGATTCTTTGGGTTTTTGCATTTCTTTGGCATTGGAATGTATTGTCCTATCTTCTCAGACATGTTTTGATGTTATCTACCAAGTTTTGATTCCAAAAGTGGTGAGTTGTTTGTCTAAATCATTGACTGTTGGCTGTAGCAGGTTGTTTTTAAGGCATTTTGAAGGTTTTTTCCTATTAACATGTTCATTCCATGGAATGTCTAACTGTTTCTTCATGGAATGAGACATCTTTAACATGTATTATGAATACTAACATTGATATGAGCAGTTAACCTAAGGATTTGGTGGCCACCAAGTAGTAAAGTGTGAAAACAAGGGGTAAAGTTGAGGGCACAGACCTACAATAGGGTATCTGCCTGAACAAGGGAATGGTTTGAGTTTTGAAACAAGTTTAGTATGTTAAAAAATTGATGTTTTCACTTCCAATTGTTCCTAGAAGTTCTGGCACGTGGGAGATCTAGCAAGCCCTAGATACAAGGGTTTCAAGAGGGCAAATTAGGGCTTTTGGGGTTAGAAAGCTCTTAGACTAAAATTGGTTGGGGAATCCTCTAATTGGGGACATTTTAAGACCCTCTAATTGGGGACATTTTAAGACCCTACACAAAATTTGGAGTCTGGATCTTAAGAACTTTTATTGGTTCCTTAGTAAATGCACCTATTTCCCATGCTTGCCAACAGGGGTTTTGTGAAGGAACTATAAAACTTGCCAAAGGAGTCATATCATCTTTTCACATATGTTTTGTATCTTGATAAAGGGTATCTGAAATAGTAATTGGTTCAAGGGGTCTTTTGGAGAAATCAAGAGATAAACCTACATTTTGCTAGCTGTTGTAGCAAAGCAACAAAAGTTGCATGACAACATTTGAGCAACTTTTGCTTTCTTGCTTGCAGAGTCCTAAAACTGAAGGGTAAGGGTTGGAACATGGTGAATATGTCCAAAAAAACCTCCTGGAGTTGACCATTTGTAGGATTTGACCATCAGGACCTAGAAGGGTCACTTGGTACATTGTTACAAATTTGCTCATTTTGGGTGTTTTTAAAGTTCACCATCCCTTCCATCAAATTTGTTCAAGATCCTTGATTTCTTCTTCAATCAGGTGTAGTCTCTTATCTTTGTTCTGACCAGTAATTTGTATATTTTTAATTGAATCCCTTGCAACAAGCCAAATGGAAGATTGAGATGCCTAATAAGGAAGCTTGTCTTTAAAGTTTGAGCTTCACTTGGTTTCGAGAATAGTTTAATATTCTCTACTAAACAAGGCCAAGCACATGAAGGTGGAAGCTCATTTGGCCCCTCCCCCCCCCCTAACATCACTCTAAATTCCCCATTAACATTTAATAACATTCATTCATTCATCCATTTTTGAAATATAACATTCAATCATTATAATCACATGATAACCTTCATTAACACATAAAATTCATTAACACACAACATTCATGAATAATTCATTAACACACAACATTCACGAATGATTCATTAACACATATTAACACACATCATTCATCAACATTACTAGTACAAAATTACATCCATTAAGACAATGTTCTTTCATTAGCAATAAATGTTAATTACAATCATTTATTTTTGGGGTTCTTGCTATTTTTTTTAATCATGTAATTTCTAAGAGGAAGATCAATGTCCTTATCATTCCCCTCCTCTATTGATTCTAATCCCAACGTGTGTCTCCTCCTCATCTGTTCAGGAACACGAGGCCATTGTGCTAAAGGGGGGTCCGCTGCAATAACTACTTCATGAGTTAAATTCACACTTTTATATTATTGAATTACAAGTATTTATGTAAGTAAAAGAAATATAAATCAAAAAATTAATTTAAAAGAACAAAACATAGATTTTCTTTACCTGAATGTGCCACATGATCTACATGGTGATCAGTCTGAACATCCTCTAGCACTCGTTCAACATGACCTGATTCTGTATCCTCTAAAATATACACAAAAATGTTACACCAAGTTCAATTTAAGATGTTAAATTGTATTAATAATTACATAATTAGATTTAAATAGCAAATGAGCACCTCCTTGGATAGTATGATGCACATTAGGGGCTTCATGATGTGGCGTATGATCTGTGTCACGATTAAGAGGCTGCATTGCAATGTAATGGACATTATTATCAAATTGATTGTTGCTCAAGTATTCAATTTCTAATATATTTTTTGGCATATTTACCTGTGCACATGATGTAGGAGACTCTTCAGTTGGGCTAGTGGAAGCTTTTCGTAGGCGTTCAGCCATGACTTGATAGCCTTCCTTGAAGGCAATTTTTTTGTGTTCTTCCGTGGCCTCTAAATTAAAATCAGAGCCCTGCATTTTTTGATTAAACAAAATTATTTACATTTTATAAATAATTTTTCTCTGCAATTCATTTACTGCTACTTACAATTAGAGCTTTAATTTTTGAATATCCTCCAGCACCAAGTCTGTGTTGCCCAATCTTTTGCAGCCTAGCCTTTGTTGCCATTGAAGTGTCCTGCAACCTATGAAAAGTTTGAAATATGTTAGATGATATAGATATAAAGATCTTTATGACTAATTGAAATTAAAAGACATTCCTACCACTCTCTTCTAAGATTTTGACATTCACAAAGGCATTTTCGCACCTTGCTTTCCTAACAGATATTTCAGAATCACACCAATTTATATGGAATAACAAATGAAACTTTGAAATGTTGAACACATTGCATTCAATGTTGAAAATGTCTAAAACATCATACCAAGATATTATATTGAAAAATGATGATTGCATTCAAAATTTAATTATCATCTCAAAAGTCCATGCCAAACACCTTATCACTTAAACTGCAAGACTGATTTGAGTTCAAGGTTCTCTAAACCAACATGAACCAACCTTATTTGTGCAGCATCATCATCAACTTGTGCTAGCTATTTTTCTCTACATCCCATTATATTGTTGTGTGTTAATCCTTGTACATAAGCATGTTGTAATGAATTAGATGCAAGATGCTTTCTCTTCTTCTTCTTCTTACCATTTCCAAAATTTCTTTATCATTTATGATGCCTTGTCTTATTTTGGCTGGAAAAAAGAGTCACTAGGATGTGGGAATCTGACATGGTCTAGATATGTCCACATAGTGCAAGGAATCTTGCCTTTTGATGGCCTTGCTGAAAATATCAAATATGACTAAAAGGGAAATCGCAAAATCTCAAGCAGTATCAAGATGTAGCTTAAAAATGAGGGAAAATGATGCCTTTATCTAGTTTGCAAGGAAAAAGGGCTAATGGGGAAAATTGTGGGATTTTGAGGGGTAATTGGATAAATCCATTGTTAGAGGAAAGTTTCACAAGAAACATTAAGAGCAAGTGGTAAAATGATAGTTTGAGGCCACAAGGGCTTGTGCAAAATAAGGTCGACGTGGATAATTTTGAAGTTTTGAGGGACAATAAGATATGTCCACTTCGCATAGAAAGTTCCACTAGAGTCACCAATGAGATGGAAATGTAGCCAATTAAGGGACAATGGAAACTATGGGAAACTGATGGGGTAAGGGACATATCAAGGCATAACATGAAATTCCACATGTCAAGGTGAGAAAAGGCTTTGGCAGGGACGTCACGACCATGACAAGTTAGCAGGATCCGAAGGCATCCAAGATGGGCCAAAAGATCCACAATATCCAAACATAGGCTAAATTTTAGCAACTTCATAACTCCCTCAAAATTAATCAGAACTTCATTAAACTTGAAATGTGATAAACCATTTGGCCAACTTTATGGTGACATCATTACATGGCCAAGAATCAACTTGTCACATCCCATTAAATTTACCTAGCTTAATCACTAGATTATTGTACTAACTAAAAACAATTAGGCCAATAACTTGATTGTGTTAACTTAAGTATTGATAAAGAATGATTATTCTAAGTTCTAACAACTAATTGCAAGTATGACATGCATTATTACATTGTACTAGTAGTTAATACTATTGCATACCTTCTCACATTTTTTGGTGAAACTCCTCTTTGAGCATCCGCTTTCTCCTTTGCATCCAAAATGAATTCATTCCAATCCCTCACTGAAATAAAGGGAGGACGCTCGTACTTTGGATTATGGATGAGACTCTTTCTATATGCATCCCTCACAGTCTTAAGATGTTTGCAAGCTCTTTCTAAAATTTTCTTCTCATCAAAAATATTATTACCAAACTCATGCTCTAAATCTTTGACGAGCTGATCTTTTAAACTTTTTTCTTGCAAATTCCACCTTTTAAGAAAAAACACAAAATTGTTAGATATAGCTACTAAAAGAAAAGACTGGAATGAAAGGAAAAATACTGTACCAATTAATGATATGAAAAAAAATAGTGGGATAAACTTAGTTCACTTATGATGTTCCACCTTGTACGTATGGTGGGCCCGAATATATGCAATGTGAGGTCAAAAATTTTCTTATAAAATGTATCATTTCCTGCAAAAAATGTCATGGGATAATCAATCCAAAACTTGTTATGAATAGGTAAATGCATATTACAATATAAAAAATAATTATTTAAAGTACCTAGAATCTGAGGACATTTTATAGGCATTGAATCATTATTGTTAATCAATAATGACGTCTGCGTAGCTCCCGTGCTAGTAACATGGGTAGATCTAGGAAATGGTGGTGAATTATCACCAATACATGTAGATTGATTAGTATCTGGCGTACCAAATGGTGCCGCCGATGTATCTCCTGCTCCAAAAAAAATAATCCACTATGTGATGCACCCAAGATTAAAGTACAAATTATCAAATCATAATTAGCACAAAACCAAATATAGTAAAACAAGGATTTACCAGCTGCCATACACCTTGAAGGCATTGATTGCATGGCCCTTGTGGCTGACATTGCACTCGGCAATCTTCCATGGACAACCTGGCTAGGAGGAGTCTCCTGCAATTGATGACCTGAACAATATATTGTTAGCAAAGACATTTTGAAATAATAAAAGTAAGAGTTAACTTGAGAAGTTTTTGAATGTTCCAAAGAAAAAATTCCTTGTAACTTGTCAACTAAAGGATTATTTTACCTGAGGTGGCCGGAGGTCTACTAGTACTGGCCTCACCACATTGTCCTTGACTAGGTACTAGAGATTCCATAAAATCCTGCAACAATAACACATATTACATATATTTTACTTCACAACATAAAAAATTATAAAATATAAACCTTTATTGAAATTTTGTTATAACTAAAGATTCATTACTGCTTACTTGATACCGACGTGCGAGCGCTTTCAATTCAGTTAGCCTCATCAGCATCTCCTCAGTTGGATTTGTTTCATACAAAATATTAATTATTTCTTTATTAATTTGTTTCATTTTTTTCTTTAACATAATTGTTACATTAGGCAAATCTGCAAAATGATCATCATCCTTAGGGGTAGCTATTGCCTCTATTGTTGAGGGTGCTTTTCCCTTATCCTAAACATCAAATTGTGATAGGAATATCAGTAAAACTATCATAAAAACTCCAAAACCATAAATAAAATAATGTAATAATATAACATTTTTCAACTATCTAATTTGTACAATTTTAATAAGGTTTACCCTTGCTGAAGAATGGGTGGGAGGAGCATCCTCGTGGCCTCTATCATGCGCAGGATCCATATCGTCCTATGACAAAGATTAAATATAAAAACTTTAGCAAAATAAAAGCAATAGACTTAGCAAAAAAAAACTTATTAATAAAATGGTATATAGTACTTACCACCCTCATGATAGTAACTTTGTTTGTATCTATGAAATTTAAATGATAATCTATTAGTAGTTCTTCCCCTACACTTATTGATTTTATTGCACATACAAAAACTTGATTCCCCTCACGTGCCTCAAATATGCAATTGGGTTGCTTATTAGTTGACGAAGGTCATGTACTATTTATAAAACCCGCAATATTACTTGTTTCTTTTGGTCTCCCATCAATGTACATTGCAAATCTTTTACTTTGATCATTTTTTTTCCTTTGTATATAATTAGCTAATAGTGCATACCTATGCATACTTTTTTTATATTGAACAATCCGCATCCAATCATTGTAATTGTAACATGGATTGACATACTTGAACAATTCAACAACTCTTTTGTAATATACCTTTATCCCATCCATGGAAAATAGCCCCAAACCATGTAATGAGGATGGAGCAATGCGATATATCCTCTCATTAACACAAAAATTAGTATTAATTGGAGGTAGCTCATTAGGTACCCATTCTTTCTCAATGTGTGTGTACCGAAAGGGCACCTTGATGTCACCTTTGGTCTCATCATCATAAGAACATGACCCCCCATTAGCAAGGAAATATTGCATGCATTTATCGAATTTTTTTCTAATCTTTTGACCTCTAGTTGATCTCCCTATTTTAGCCGTACTACATGTAGAACTTTCATCTAGCATTCCCTCATTTCCCTCATTCGATGTAGATAGATCTGACAAGTACCTATTTGGTGGGTGCTGCAATCCATCAAATGAGATATTATCACGTCAATATATAGAATAATCAAGTCGTGACTCATACATACGGTTCTTCTTTATCTATATATACATTATATGATTATATAATATGTCTATTTATAACATACGTGCTTAGTGATAAACAAGAAGAATATAAGAAAATTATGTCTATTTATTGACTTATACTTGCTGATCCATGTCACTGTGCATAATCCATGCCAAAGGGGTCAAATTTCCTGCATATGTTAATCATTTATCTTAAGTTAGCTAAAAATTACATGATACGTATGCTACAAATAACTTAGAAGATAACATGAACAATATGCAACATCATAAAAATGAACAAAGTTACCTTATATATGGAATGCAAGATCGTCAACAGAAGGGGTGATGATGTCTGTAGTCAATTGCCTGTTTGCAAAAAGGGTGATAATCAAACACAAATATACATGTATCAACAGCAATTAATTAAGCATCGTAAACAAAAAATTGGTAATTATAAATCACATATGTTGTAATCATTAGAATTGAACATAATAAATATGTAATCATTACAATTGAAAGCAATACATAAATATGTAATCATTAGAATTGAACACAATAAATATGTAATAATTACAATTTGAACACAATAAATATGTAATCATTTCAATTATGTCATTGATGATGATGATGATGATGATGATGATGATCATCATCATCATCATCATCATCATCATCATCATCGCCATCATCGCCATCATCATCTCCATCAACAGCATCACCATCATCATCATCTCCATGATCACCATCACCATCGTCATCACCATAATCATCATCATCATCATCATCACCATCATCATCATCATCATCATCATCATCATCATCATCATCATCATCATCATCATCATCTACTTCTTCATCATCTTCAGTATCTTCTTCTTCCATAACATTATACTTTATCGGCCTTCCTCTTGGATCATGTCTAACAACAAATGACCAACCCTATTTATGTGGAACCTCTGAGTAAAACACTTGCTCACACTGGCTTGGAAGAATATAGGGCTCATCTCCAACTGGCTCAAATGACCTTGTGTTAATCATTATAAAACCATTATCATGTTGAATAATAGTTCTATCTGGATCATTTTGATTCAGTCATAGCCTGTACCATTTGACAACGAATAGAACTACTTTGAAGGAGTTAAAGTTGCACTCAATTATATCATCTAAGATGCCATAGTATTGATTTTGAGATTGTTGAGGATGTATATCATTTCTAGATGATATATTGGTGACCTCAAAAATTGCACTTATCCCAGAATCACAAGTTTTCTTTATGTCATCCAACTTTTTTATGCAAAATTTGTGGCCATGATAGTACATAGCTTTGTGGTGCTTGACCTGTAATTTTTCAAGTGTGTAAATTATTTGCATCATGAGTTGATACGAAACATATGAGTCATGATCATTAATAAATTTGTATGTACCTCTCCACCTTTTAAACCATGTGCTAGATCAATTACCATTGGAGTAACATTGGAATCTCCATTACGATGAGCTTCTCTAACCAATGAAGCAACACCTTCCCATGTTAAAGAGCAACCATTTTGTTGACATCATTCAATCCATACCATCATCTAATCAAGATTATTTTCAATATACAAATGTATTGCATCCCACTCTCGACCAGCTGTATAAAAAAAAATACACCAATTATAAATAACTTATATTGAAGATTTATAAGAATTAATTAACTACAATAACATCTTAGATTTACCTCTCACTTTCCTCAATCTACCTTTTCCCATCAAGTACTCCCCTTTGAATTTGTTAATGGAGTTGGGATCCCAAATATGATCTACATGGATCTTTGCTGCAAACTTAGGAAGATATTCACTAATGTACACCATGGTCTGGTATACCATATAGCCCTCCACCATAGAACCCTCAGGATGTGCTCTTTGTCGAACCAAGCCTTTCAAAAATTTCAAGTGCCTCTCAACCATCCACATTGACCTAGTTGGTACAAGTCCACACAATTCAATCTCCTCAACTTGATGTATGAGGTAATATTCTTGTGCATTGAAAAAAGTTGATGGTAGACACTTTTGCATTTCACACATAAGAAGAGGAATTTTTCTCTTCCAATATTTTATATCTTCTTTATTGATTTCTTTAGATGACAACCACCTCATGTATTTTTCAAGATCATATATAATTTTTTTGACACCATTGGCAAAGTGGTGTGGGAGAGATAGAGGTAGAACGTACTGCAATATTTGTAAAATGATCTTGTCAATATTTTATAAAAGAATGCAATGAAAACCACATGTAGTATACAAATATATAGTGAATACAAAATAATATGAATTAACTTAATAAATATATGCCAATCGTGTGTTTTCATCCCTAGCCCAAATTCACTTTTCTTTGATATGAGATCATTTATGTTCGCAGCAAATCCTGTGGGAAATCGTATTTTTTTAATATTTTTTTTTATAGCATTGCTTTGTTGCTCAGACAATAACCATGGAAGGGCACTTGTATCAATTTGGTCTCCATTGTTATTTGATCAAATAAAATTTTTCATTGCATGGTTGGATTTTTCAATGTCACTACAAATTTTGATAATTTGGTCTTTATCATGCCTTCCATCCAATATTTTCCATAATGTCTCTGTTACATTCTTTCCAATATGCATAGGATCAAACAAATGCATGATTGGGAGTTGGTCGTAGTACAACAACCTAGTAAATTGCATAGGATAACTTTTTAGTCCTTTTGGAAGTTGGTCATTGATGCCTTGATGACCTTCACAAGCATCAATTACATCATCAGTAAACAAAACACATTATCAAAATATAAATTTGAAACAAAAACCATCAGATGGAATGACATTACCTCGATGATTTATTTTATTGTATGCTGACTTCCATAAGCGAGGTGTCATTCTCCATGGCTTTGATGTAGTCTCTTCTTTCCCATTGAAAAGATGTTTTTTAGTAATTCGGTACTTATGATTTCTGTGGAGAAAGTGTCTATTCTCATCAAACACCTGCTTTCTTAAATTTTTTGAATGATGAGATTTCATCTTTGGACCACAAACTGGACATGCAAATTTTCCCTTTTTCTAAAGACCTACAAGATCGTGTATAATTGGATTAAATGTGTTAACTTTGTGTTAGCACTATAACATACCAAAAAAGAGGCGTTAAGAAGAGAACATACCACAAAAAATATGTTAGCCCAGGGGCATCATGTATTGTCCATACAAGCATTGCATGGAATTGAAATTGTCTTTGTCCTATTGGTCTAGAGATGTCATACATAGTGACCCCATTCCATAACACCATCAACTCATCGATAAGGGGCTCAATATATACATTGATATCTTTAACTTGGTACTTACCTAGTGAACAAAAACATTACATAATTATTATGACCATTTTGATGGATTATTAATAATAAATTAATTTAGATGACCATTAAATCAAAAAATAATTGGAACAATTAGTGCCAACATTATGTGCTCCCTCTTTATGGACAACCAAGGAGGAATGTTATTGTTGATAACAAAAACAGGCCACACCAAGTAAGTAGATCTCATCTCTCCAAATGGATTGACACCGTCTGCTGCTAATGAAAGCTTGAGATTACGAGGTTCTTCTTTAAAGTGTGGCCATTTTTCTTCTATTTCCTTAAATGTCAAACCATCCATAGGAATTCACATAATGTCATCTTGACTTCTATTGTGTGCATGGTAATCCATAAATTGTGCCAAGCTATTGCACTTGAATAATCGTTGCAGACGTGGAATAATGGGAATATGTCGAAGAACCTTGTGAGGCACCTTTTTTGTTATTCGATCTGATTGATATCTACTAATATGACAAATAGGGCATTCTGTTGCAAATTCATGCTGTTTATGATATATAATATGATCATTCAGACATGCATGTATTGTTTGATACTCCATTCCAATATCTTTCATAATGACAGATAATTCTCGATACAAGCAAGGTAGAATGTTTGATGGTGGTAACAAACACTCACCTATCAACCTACGACCAAAAATATAATTTATTAATTTAAAGAATATTAATTGCTAAACGATTCACCCAATATTAATTGTAAGGGAATTACGACTAAAATAATGAAAAAAGATGACATACCTTAACATACGTGTCATTGCTACGTTGGATAAACCATTCATAACCTTCAAGTTCGCCAACAACAATACAGCGGCAAGAAGAGTTGTTTTAGAGCCTTCATATAGGGGCTCGTGTGCCTTCTCAAGTATAGGTACATCAAGCTCTACATCAACATCATCATCATCATCATCTTGATCATCGTGATCATCTTGATCTTCTTCATCATCATGGTCTTCTTCCATGATATCATTACCTTCTACTTCTATATTCACACCTCCATGTTCCCTCATTTGGAAATCCACATTCTCCAGATTGTCATGGTCCATAACATGAAACTCAGGGACGTTGACCTATATGAAAATGATGACCTTATATTAACCATGACCATGTTTTCATCATCAAATCATGTCTTATGTATTTTATAAAAAATTAAAATACATACCAATGGATGAAATTCGTTTCCCCCTTCAATGTGACCATGTTGCCTACAATATTCCTCAGCTGTTTTGATTAGATATCTTCGAGTCTTTAAGCCCTTACAAAGTTTGCAAGGACAATAACATTTTCCGTCACCCTTTCTTTTTATGTTAGACCATAGTCTAGCAATTATCTCCCTATTTTTTTGTGCGTTGATATCGTCAGACATGGTCTTTCTTGAATGGAATGACTCGTTGGTGGAAGAAGGATGATTTGTTTGCAACTTGCAGATGAAAATCATTACTGAACAACCATTTTCTCAACCATTTTAATATCAAAAACATCATATGAAATATCTTTATCATTTATATTTTAATGGTATATTTTAACTTTTAATTAGAATTCTGTGTAATATAAGGACCCCTATTCAAAATTATGTCAATACCAATAGATTGCCTCAAACTATCCAAAACTACTAAAAGCCCTTGCGTAGCTCCACAAACCTTAGTATGGGTCCCCTTTCCACTGGCCTATGGGAACCCGATGATAGGCCAATCCCTACTCAACTGCCTATTACCTAGGGAAGGGTCATTACAAAATAATAAATAAATACAACAAATGAATGCAAAATCAACGTTAGTTGAGGTTTGTTTAAGATATTTGTAGATCATTTCTCTTGACTATTGTTCATGGGATTTAATTTCCCGAGTTGGCTGAAGGTATCTCTCTCAATATTTTAAGTGTATTTGGAGTGTTGGTTTGAAGGATTACAACTTTCTCCTACACACTTGTTAGTAGTGGGCTGCTCTTGCTCTGTAGCAAGCTGCTTTGAATGATATTTAACCTAATTTGAAGTTCTAGGCATTTGAATTAATTATGGTCACCTTCATTTGAAAATTGCATTAATGTTCAATTTCATGCCTCAAGTTACCATAGCCAAGCAAATATGGAACTGGAGGAAATACATCATCTGAAAATTTTGACTAACCTTGTCATTGTTGGAGATGCCAAATTGTGATTATTGGAAGCAGCCGCAACATGTTCATTCATATTTAATCATACATAGCAATAGTGCTTTCTGTTAATTTTTAGCCAGATTAGCAGAAAATTACTTAGTTTCCAGTGGAAAGATTATAGTTGTGATATATAGTATACTAAATTACAAATTGTCACATTGATAATAAATTATAATTAGATTTCAATTTTAACTTAAAATCACTTTGGGTGATTACTAATGTTTAATGCTCTAATTATGATGGATATCTGTCCATTGATTTTGAGTTATCTATGATATGTCATATTGAAATGAAAAAATACAGGTCAAATTTGAAATATTGTAATGCCAAATTTCAGTTTATAGTAGTGGATTTTCTTGTAAGTTTTCAAATTTATTTGCTTCTGAAGGTAAATTGTTTAAGTAGAGGGTTTAGTTTGAAACAATTGGACTTGTTACTAAGATAACAAGTGAATGGTCTTTGGTTAACATTGAATTCATTCATGACCCCACTATCTAGGGCAGACAATGCGATCATATAGCCACTTACATTGTAGTAACTTGCTTAAATCTAATAGTATCACCTTACAAATATATCAAATAAAGTTAAATAAGGTGGATACTAAACAACCATATGAGAACTTTTTCTTGAATCAGTTTTCCTTAAAGAAGCAAGTGGAAAACTAAATGCCACCCTTGTCAATTGATGGCATTCGATCATTTCATGATTGGTGTATGGATGGAAGAGATCATATTTGTTATCTATATCAATGTAAGGATGTTTAATGGTTTCATCTCTACACAAGCCAAATGTTATGCTAGTGAAAACTTGAAATACAAAATTTTGTTTGTGCAGATGGTAACAACTCTGGATTTATGATTTTGATGGTTAGACTTAGAAGGTTAGTCCATTTTTCTCTGCATAAAATGTTGTTGTAATGAGCATGCTAGAGATCGTGGAAGACAACTTCCATGCTCTGGAGAATTATTGTCATGAAAACAAAGAACATGACTGGCCACTATATCTCTTAAGATGACCTCACCACAAACAACGATGATAAAAAGTAGTCAGGAAGATGGGAAGCCAATATTAAACATTTGTTTTTGAACCCATCAGAATTTCCATAGTAAATTTCTACAGTGTTCAATTTACTTGACTTCACCAAATATGTTAAGAAGGTTAGTAAATAAAATGATCAAATAATTTCATGTTGATAGACTTCCAAACCCTAGAAACGGTTATGAGGTAATTCTATAGCAAATTGAGATTGATTGAAACAAATAACTTTATCTCTTCACAAAATATTTGATAATTTAAAATCTTTGACTGATACCTTTTTTTTGAGTTTGTCAAAGTGCAACTCACTATTTGTTGATTGTTTTCAATCCAATCCCCTTGTTCAACACTGCCCCTGCTTAATGCAACAAATTGATTAATTTCAAAAGGAAATGACCATCCGTGATGACATGTTGAATATAAGCATCAGAACTCAAACATTACTCAACAATCATACACTTCCGAATTAGGTTGAACATGAATATATTCAAAATGGATTAAAATAATCTTAAACCCCTTTAAGATATGGAGATGCTCTGTCTCTAATTTCAATGCACCACAGATAGTCTTTAACAAGAACACAATATGAGTATATTCATCACCCACAAGACTGTTACAAATTCAGATCTTTAAAATTGTTTGTGAATCACCGACTCAATAACAATTCATCCTTCAAAAACTGATACCATATGTTTAGACTGCAAACCTGATGCTTAGCAACATAGACAATATAAATTCAAGGACAATTAACATTCAGACTCGCTTCCAACCTTATAAATTTTATTCCAATGCACCCGATGCATATATAAATTGTTCTTTCATAATAACAAAACTTCCACCATATAAACCCGACAGATGTGAAACTGTTCTATTCTTCCATATACAACAACATGAACACATAAAAAAAACTAACTTCACTAACAAATTTGCATATGCTCTGTTAACGATATAAAATACATGTTAGTTAATGTCATCCCATGAATATTAGGCCTTCTATGTTCATGGGATGATCTTCATTATTCTGAGGGCTCTGCTACAACAATTAAAACAATTCAATGAGTTTGTTGTTCTTACAAACTGGTGAAACAGTCAAATAATCAATATCCCTTTAAAATTCATTCAAATAGCAAATGGAATTGTTTTCAAATTCAATTCAATGCATGAGAATTCAAACTTGATAAGCAAAGAAATTGCAAAATGGAATTGATGTTACTTGTTGTTCAAAGTAATAGTGTAACCAGCATAACAGTCAATCAATCGAATGAAAACTCATCGAACAATAGTCCAAAGGATTGTACAAAAATTTCTCAATGCATAAAGAAGACAATACTATTTAACTGAGCATTGATAGAATAGAAAATTGCCAAATCTTCACCATTTCTTTTTTGCTGTTATGAGCAAATATGCTTGAGCTTTTATAGTAGCTAGTCAAACAAGTAGTGATTGACAATCTTCTCACTTTGCTTTGAAAGTGTTATAGATTGAAATAGAGTATATTTCAAACACATGAATAAGAGAGATGCTAAGGTAGTGTCCATCTTTGTTTTTTCTATCTCGTGTGTGATGCGTAGAGTATGTCATCCATTTCATATGATATGCATTCTCTTTAACCTTTATTTGTGTATGCAAGAATTGATGTGACTTATACTCAAAAGGGAATGATGATTTTGACAACCTTTATGGCTGTGAAGTGTGGGGAGGCAGCAAGTCAAACTACATTTGGGGACATTGAGAAAGAATCCATAAACATTAATCATAAGCAATTTCAAAGTCAAAATTATGGTCTTATATAATTTTTTTTGGCTGAAGTAGGAATAACAACTAGTTGAGCAAGTGGGAAATCAATTTGTATGAGTGTCTTAGCACCATCAATGAAATAAAAAAAAATGACAATTTAGAATTGCCATGTCAGCAAAATAGATTTGAGTAAAAAACATATTATATTATAGAGTTTAACCCAACTGAGGATCACAGTTAAATAAAACATATTTAGGGGCAGTTATCAAAGGACAAGCGAGACTATTCGTTGCTCAATTGAGGATGAGATAGCCCATCCTTGTACAACCTTGCTAGATACTTATCAACAAAATATGGCATGCACAATTGATAAAATGGACATGCTAATCCAATCGAGATGCACTTGCATACAAATGACATTTTTGGGTGAAATTAAGAAAAAAACCAGAATGGGTTAATATTGCAAGCAATTCAAGGGGTTTTTAGAGACACAATAGATGACAAACAGGGTGAACATAGACATTTCCTCCATGTTCTTGTTTATGTTGGGGAGCCATTAGAGATGGTGAAGAAGCTTTGCAAAAGACTCATTCAAAAGTGATTTTGGGCAAAGATGACTCATTCAAAAGTCATTTTTGAGCAAGATGGAGGATTGTTTGGAAATGCTAGAGGAGTGTAAAGGAATTCAGCTACCACAAGAGTCTTTTGTTGATTTGATACTTAACCAAAAACTTTATTTACTATAGAAAATACACTTCCTTATGCACAGTCGAATGTAATAGAGTGTCGGCCTTTTGGAATGTCAAATATTATGATGGGTTGCGTGAATTAAAGGCTATGTTCAATTCATGGTGCTAGGGCATTTTACGTTCTTTGAATTCTTTTATACTATTGACTATGTTAAAGTGTCAATTGACTGGTGTTAATGTGCTGTGAATGACATACGATAGTAGAAGTTTTGGGTAATTTGTTACACAGCAAATGAATGGTGCCAAATTGGCATGAGTTATTGGGTCAAACCAAAACCCGTATGACATGCTAAGATTAACATTTGTTATTTAGCACAGTCGACACCCATTGATTGAAAAAGGTGATAGCATTGTTGTTGTTGAGCATTTTAAAGTTTTTTTTCTAAATTGCAGTCAAAATAAATAGAAAACAGTCACATAATGTCATTTTGTGTGTGGCAAATGTGTGTTAGGGCTCTGAATGCCCTCAAAAATCCCACCACAAGCAATGCAAGAAGGGAAGAATGAATTGCAGGCTCGAATAGCAACATAAAGATGGAAATTCCAAGCAGTAATGGAATAAATACCTTAAACAAATGGTTCAAGTTTGTTCCCTTGCCCGCTCCCGCCCCCGCAAAAAAGGATATGAGAAGTTGAAGTCATGAAATGAAGATATATTTTCTTTTTTTTACTTTTATGCATGTTTTGGTTGAAATTTTGACCAACACGGGCATAAAAGTTAAAAAAAAGAAAATTTATCCTTTATAATGCGACCAAGTAAAACCATTTTGCTAGTTGGTCGAAAAGTTTGGTCAAAATTTGGGGTCAAATCTATTAGTGTCATATTGTCAGTTGCCTCTATGATCTTGGTAATCCCTTCTGTCATTCTTCCTTTCATTAGATCTTTCACTTTTTTTCTCATCTTCTTTCCTATTAGGACATCTTGCAGCAATATAACCAATCTCTTTGTATTTAAAACATACCAAGGGTAGTTTACCTCTATATCTTCCTTTTCCTTTTTGTAGTCTTCGAGCCATTAATGCTTCAAGTTCATCAAGTTCATCCTCTTCACTTTCACTTTCACTTTCACTTTCATTTCTTATCTTATGTTTGCTACTCGATTTTCCAATTTTTAGAGATAACATAAATGCAGATTCTACCATAGGTACAATACTGTTGTCATAATTGTTAAGCTAAAATGTAGTCAATCTTTCGATCAAGCTATCAAGTGAAATATTATTACCAGGACTTGCTCTCATTTCATGAATTGTAGAGACTCTAATAGCATAGGTAGGTAATAAGGTTCTGATAATTTTACTTACCACAGTGTCTTCATCAATAGTTCCACCTACTCCTTGGATAGCATTCACAACCTTCTTGATTCAGTTGTTGTACTAAGTGAAAATTTCACCTTCTTTCATCTTCATGTCATCAAAATTTCTTCTTAGACTTTTAACTTTTTCCCTTAGCACATTCACATCTCCTCCATGAACTAGTGTAAGCTTGTCCCACATCTATTTTATAGTTGTACATGTCTTAATATCTTCAAATTAAGTATCTGATAAAGAGGAAGCAATCTCAATCATTGTAGCATTGTGTTTTTTTTCTTTCTCTTATCTGATTGATAGTCAAAAGACTAGTGGGTGTGATAAACTCATTTTCCAAGTAGTATATTGCAGAATCACCAATCCCTGATAGATATAACTTCATTCTACTTTGCCATGTTGAGAAGCTATCTTTGTTCAGCTTTGGCACCTCTCTCTTATACATCTTGTGATCTTTTACTTAAGTCCTTCAAACTTTTCCTTCAAGTACTCTAGCTCTGATACCAATTATTAGATAACTAAGAGGGGGCTGAATCAATTAAGTCCAGTTATCATATAGTCTCAAATACTCCCAGATGTATAAAACAAATCTTTCAAATTAATTAAATAACTCAGTAAAACTTTAACTATGCCTTTTTGTTCATTAACTGAATACCAATAAATTATCTAGAGTATATGCTGATCAAACTAGTAATTGTAATGTGTAAAGAAAAATAATGAATCATCACATCCATACACATATAACACTTGATTTTTAATGTGGAAACCCTGTTAGGGAAAAACCCACCTAGGACCAGTACCTGAAAATAATTTCACTCTTATGAAGTGAGCTTGGTTAAGAGGAAACCCTATTAAAGGTTACAATAACACATTGTAAGGTGTGACCTAGTTATAGGATTTATCACTAACATTTCTCCGTGATCAAATATTCACTATGGGGTCAACATGAAAAAAATGAACATTCATTGAATGTCATAATGAAATATAAAGACTGTTAAGTCCCACTTGGTTAAGAGATTTATATGTAGCAATGGTTAGAATAAAACAATAAATGATCTAATTCAAATACAACTTTCATTGCAGATTTTCATATCTATGCTAAGCTCAAAATACCTCTGGCCAATATACTCAATTCAATTTCTTTGTATCCTCCAACTCTATTTTGCTCGGTTAATTCCTTTCTCTAAGTCTCAGTGTTGTCTATAGATTTTCTCAGTTCTATCTTCAACCTATTTGACTAGCTTCACATGAATGCAATCTCCTCATGTGCATTCCAGAATTAATTATGATTCTCTTGTCTCCTTTTATAGACTTAATAAACCATTTTCTTCTCAACTATAGATTTTGTCTCTTAATTTTCACTGTTGATTTTTTCACTTCAACCTTCCTCAGAATTTGTGTATGTAACACATTTCATTCTCCATCATCTGATCATCCTTGAATTTTGTCAGTCGTTTACTTATCATAAAAAACTTTATCTTTAACCTTGGAATCATCCATAATCATCATCTAGCTCATCATATTAAGTCGACAATCATATGTTTCATTTAATTCTTTTTCTGGTCAATACCATGATATGTCAGTGACTTCTAACTTGGTTAATATTGTACTCAACATACACTACACTTTCTCGGTGTACACTATTCCAACTTGATGTATATTAAGTTCTTCATTTACCGACCACATAAACTTGTTCATTTTTTATCTTCAATTCATAACATAATTATCTAATACAATCAAATCACTAACATAATGTCATAGACTCATCAATAAGTTACCCAATGAATACCATATCCATATCTTTCTCATACATCTCATCTTCATGTTAATGTCTCATTCCTTCACCATTATTTTCTTCTTCAGATGTTTGTAACTATCATGATAAGTACAATCAAAACTAGTTGACATCAATGACAATATAATACCTGATTTAATGTGTCACATATACCTTTGTAGCTCGGTGATCATCAGTCTCTCCCTTTCAAGTATTCAATTAGTTGTCAATCTATTCCTTAAGATATTCAATCAACTATAGTATAACACACTCTGGCCACCAACCTTCCATTTGGTAGGTGCTAACTAGTATGAAATTAAACCAATTGGGACCCTCATGACATAGAAGGTATCATTGGCACTGAACACTTCATACTAGATTTATTTTTCATTCCATTGAAAAAGATGTACAATTCCCTCCTTAGAAGGGGTTATTTGATCATAGAAAAAGAAAACCATAATTGGAAGAAGAACAAAGTCTTTATTAAAAGTGATGGTAGAAAGTATGTCTTTGACCCACAAAATTAGGTAGTTATTTAGGAGTTGACATAAAATCTAAGTCTAAAGGTGGAGAGTTTGACGTAGAAGGATAGGGATAGAACCCAAAGATGAAGGTGTATTGGAACTCAAAAATTTCTAAGAATATGAAACAAGATCTCTTAATGGGTTGTTCACTAGTTGATGGAGGACTATGAAGTATTCCACCTTGAATGCAATATGTTGGAAATTAGGGAAATTGAAGAAGTTTTTGAAGAAAGTGACACATTCCCTCCTAAATACGATGAGTAAAAAGGTGTGGTGAGAGTGGATGACACATTAGCCTACTATTTCAAGAGGGATAATGTAATCAATTATGAGAAATCGAACATAAATAAGGTAAACTTAGGAGAGGAAGATAACCTAAAGGTGATCTTGTTTGGGGACAAATAGGAACCCATACTCAAAACAACTTCATTTAGTTCATATTCATGGAGTATGAAGATGTAGTTTTCTAGATGAACAAAGACTTGATGGGGATATCACTAAAATTGTGTGTATATAGGTTCCCTCTTGTAGCAGGTGCACAACCCATATGGAAGAGGTTGTATTAGGTGAATATAGATTATTCCATCAAGGTACAAGAGGAAATAGAATATAATATTGGAGGTATAAATCATATTCAAAGTAAGAACAACTGAGTGGGTTTCTCTTATTGTTATTTTTCTAAAGAAATGGGCAAACCAAATTTTAGATCTGTGTGGAATTCAAATACCTCATTGCATTAATCAATCAAATGCCCTTTCCTGATTCCATTCACTAATAGAATAATAGAGGAGGTGAAGGGGAATGAGATTTACTCATTCATGGATGGGTTTTCTGGGTGTATCCAAATCAAAAGTATTAAGAAGGACAAATTAAAAACCATGTTCATGATAAAAGATATTGGAGTGTAAATGTAAAAATTGATATTTTTTGAATTATAAAACACCCCAACCACTTTCTAAAGGACAATATTACACATCTTTGACAAGATATTAGTAGGAACCTTCAAAGCCTTCCTAGATGAATAATCTATATATAGTGGAAAGGAGACCTACCTCACAATACTGAAGGAATGTGTGGAGAGATGTTAAAGGGAATGACTTGCATTCAACCCAAAGAAGTATCTATTCATGGTACCACAAGGTAAATTACTTGGCCACATAGTATGCAAGGAGGGATTAAAGATGAACTTGGACAATGCATAGGTTATCATTTAAATGGAGAGTCTAGAGGATATCATAGGATTAAAATCCTTCTTGGGACATGTAGGATTTTGCCAAAGATTCATCAAAATATTTTCACATATCTCATATCCATTGGACCAGATGATGAAGAAGGGTGAACCATTTGTATGGGGGAACAAGTAAGAAAAGGAATTTGAAGAACTTAAGTCCAAACTGGTCAGTGCACCCACTGTAGAATAACCCAACTAGGATAAGGTTTTTCACATACATGTGGATGCTTGTAATGTTGAAGCCACCTTGGAAAAAGTTGGCTATGAAGAATTAGATCACCCCATTTTTTTTCCAGCCACCTACTCTTGAGAGATGAACAAAAGTATAGTATGATAGAGAGGGAGGAACTTGGCATGGTGTACTCCATACAAAAATTTAGGTTATTTATTGGAAAGACCATTCACCTTATACATGGACCATTAAGAATTTATGTTCTTGGTGAATAAGATGATCATCTAAGGGAGAGTGAGTAGGTGTTTGATCATGTTGTAAGAGTTCATCTTTAAAATTATGGTATGGCCTAGGAAGAGCCATGTAATAGAGAATCAAATCTCAAGAATCAAATTGGGAGAGCCCCCAAAGGGAATGAATGAATAAATTTTAGATTCTCACCTATTTTAGATTGTAGTATTTCCACCTTGGTATGAGATTTATGTGAGTACCTATCTACATCCACATTTTCTTGGGAGATTCCACCAAGTGAGTAAATAAAATTGGCCTAGAAAACTAAGACATTCCAACTCATCAATGGGTTACTATAAAAGATGGTGCCAGATCATGTCCTATAGAGGTGTTTGATGTAGGAGGATATTTTTGGAGTACTAAAAGAGTCACATGAAGGGTTGGTAGGAGGTCACATGAGATAGGACGCTACCACATGGAAAGTGCTACTGGTGAGACTTTGGTGGATGACCCTACACATGAACACTCAAGAGTGGGTAATCATATGTGACACGTGCTAGAGGATGAGAAATCAATTAAAAAGGGACTCTGTGTCATTTTTCCCTTCTTAGCCACAAGAAATATCTAAAAGGTGGGGAATCAATGTTGTGGGACCATTAAAGATGAGTAATGTGCACCCATGCTAGCACATTATGGTGGTCACCAAATATTTTATGAAGTGGGTGGAGGCAAGGGCACTACTAGAAAAACTACACTTAGAATGAAAAGGTTTTTGTATCAATAAATTATAACCTAATTTGGCATACCCATTCAAATTACAATTGATAGATGGGTACACTTTGTGAACTAGGCCATCCAGATAACGACAAAAGAATTTTAGATATTGATGCAGGGGCATTCTAGGGTACTTAGTGAATTTGCATGGAGGTGTGTTGTTTGGCTGGTGTTACTTGGTTGTAGCCTTGACCGATGGTCTTGGTCATTGAAGGAAACTCAGTTGCTGAAGAGAACATGGTAATCTCTGGCACTCAGTGAAAGTGTTACTCGGTGATGCCTACGATGCTCGGTCAGCACTGGTGCTCGATGATGCTTGGCATGCTCGGTTATTTCACTATTGCTTGGTAGTTCTGGTTTACTGAGTTGACTTTTGTGTGATTTGTTGGGCTGATTTGGTGCATTAATTGTTGGTAGTTGTTGTTACAGGCTGACATGTTGAATTAAATGTTTGTAAAGCTATTTTGAGAGCTGACTTGTATGACATTTAATATTTGTTTATAGGAGTTAAGGGTTTCATCCAGTCGACTTGTGGTTGACGATTAGTATTTAAAGGGGTGTTTGGGTAGTTGTTTGGGGGACATCAACATCATAGCGGACATCGGTTTGGATGTGCAAGCAAAGCTAGAGTTGGTGAAGTTATGGAAAAGATCTTGCATGATCTTGCAAATCATATTGTTATCTGATAGTTTGTAGTTGTAGAGCTAGTGGTTTGCACACTTGGAGATAAGGAGATTGCTTGGAGGCTTGCAAGCTCAAGTTTAGATCTACCTTAGGGTTTCCATTAGTTGTTGATTGTTTCAGAGTTGAACTAGCTAAGATTGTATTAGATTTGTGTGGATCTTGAAGAAATTTTTTCTATTTGTAATTGGCCCTAACCTAGAAGGCCTTATAGTTAGGCATGTTAATGAAAATTGATTTGAATTATCTTGTTGTGTTGAGTTTTCTATTATTTAATTCTAAAGCTGCAAGGCTGGATTGTCCTTAATTGGATCCTCCCTACCTTGGTCTATGTCAAGTGGTATTAGAGAAGAGTTGATCTTGTGGAGTGAAGGTTAACCTAGCAAGGCGAATCTTGTGAAGTTGATCTTGTTGGTGAAGAGATTAGATGATTTGGATTGTAGATATGGAGCACTAAACTTGTGGATCTTGCCCTAGTTATTTGTGCAAGGTGGCAGGTTGAGATATGACTTGCATACAACTTAGAGATTGCCACAAGGTGGTCAGTGTAGGGTTTGTTATAGAGGGTTTCTCTTATCTTTAAGGATTCCTCTAAGAATATTGGACCCTAGAGTACTTGCAGACCTTTGTGATACTATGCAGACCTTTGTGATACTATGGAATCTAGGATTACAAAGAAGGTGAAATCAGATTTCAGATCTGAGATGGAGTTGATGAAGAATGACATGGTCACTGAGATCATGAGAGTTGTTTCTGGTGTACCTCAGAATGTTGGTACTGAAGATGGTTATGAGGAAGCTGCTAAAGACTTTGAACCTTCTAGATCTAGTGGTGATGACGAGAGGGATATATCTGGTGAAGATAGAATTGCTCGATTGCCTAGATCTGGAGCTCGGTTAAGTAGTAGTTATTGAATGGAAGTTTCTACTTTCTCTGGTACTTTGAAGCCCAAGAACTTGATTGATTAGATTGGTGAACTTGAAGATTTCTTTGCACTGGAAGAAATTGAAGATCCTCTTCGGGTGAGATTAGCACAAACAAAGTTGAAAGGACATGTTGCTCTTTGGTGGAAAGAACTACAAAGAGATAGAAAAGATGAAGGTGGAATGAAAATCAATCGGTGCAGGTTGATGGTGACTAAGTTGAAAGCTAAGTTCATACCTTCTAACTATGAGCTTGACTTGTTTAAGAAGTTGTAGAATCTAAAGCAGAAGGAATTATTTGTTGAAGATTATACCGAGGAGTTCTACAAACTTACTATTTGGTCTGGACACGAAGAGCTTGGTAAGGAAAAGGTAGCTCGGTATGTGAATGGTTTGAGATTCAATATTCAGGATGAGCTTGGTATGATGAAGATTGATTCTATTGAAGATGCTTATCAGTATGCTCTAAAGGAAGAAGATAAGTTGAAGAGGAAACAACATGGTAATCCTCGAGGGAAGGAAAAGATTGATCACTCAGTGAAGGATAAACCAACGGATGTAGAAGATGAATAGAAACCTATGGAACCAAATAAGAAGACATGTAGAGTTATCTTTAAGGGTACTTGCTATAACTATGGAGAAGAAGGACACTGTTCTTTTGAGTGTACATAGAAGAAGCTTGGTGATTGATGAACTACTATGGTGAATGAGAATGAACCTAAATCTGAGAACTTGCTACTTCAATGAACATTGCTTGGTACAAAGGAGGAACCTTGTTAGAGGAGTAACTTGTTTAGGACCCGATGCAAGTCTGGAGGTAAACTCTGTGAGGTTATTGTTGATAGTGGTAGTACTAATAACCTTGTTGATGAGGACATGGTTCAAAAAGTTGGGTTGAATAGAATAAATCATCCTTGTCCTTATAGGATTGGCTAGTTACAAGATGTTCATGCTCTAGAAGTAAGAGAACAATGCTTTGTTGATGTTTAGATTGGCCAGTATAAGGATCTTGTGTTATGACATTGTGAAGATGAATAGTTGTGATATATTGCTCTGTAGACCTTGGCAATATGATTGCAGAGCTATGTATGATTGTGTCAGAAATGTGTTTACTGTTGAGAAGGATGACAGGAAGTTTTCCCTGATGCCTTTGTTGAATACAACACTTGGTAGGAGAAGCCTGAGTATTGGTAGTCAAGTTGAGTTGGTGGATCCTGAAGGTATGGTTGACCAGTGTGAAGGAAAGACCTGTGTGTTGTCAAGGAAAGACTTGAAGAGACAGAGAAAGCTGAAGTGGAAGAGTATGCAAACTGAAAAGGTGGAGGACTTGTATGTGAAGAACTAGTTCAAGTTTTATGTGCTAAATCTTAGAAGATGTTCTTCTCACATATGAACATCTTTTTGAACCTAGGGTGTCTAATGTAGGAGCATTCTAGGGTACTCAGTGAATCTGCATGGAGGTGTGTTATTTGGCTGGTGTTACTCAGTTGTAGCCTTGACTGATAGTTTCAGTCATTGAAGGAAGCTCGATCACTGAAGAGAACATGTTAATCTTTGGTGCTTGATGAAAGTGTTACTCGGTGATGCCTGTGATACTTGGTTGACACTGGTGCTCGGCGGTGTTTGGAATGCTCAGTTATTTCACTGTTGCTCGATAGTTCTGGTTTACCGACTGGAGTTCTATGTGATTTGTTGGGCTGACTTGGTGCATTTATTGCTGGTAGCTATTGTTACAGGCTGACATGTTGAATTAAATGTTTGTAAGGCTATTTTGAGAGCTGACTTGTATGGCATTTAATATTTGTTTGTAGGAGTTAAGGGTTTCATCTAGTCGACTTGTGGTTGATGATTAGTATTTAAAGGGGTGTTTGGGTAGTTGTTTGGGGGACATCAACATCATAGCAAACATTACTTTGGATATGCTAGCAAAGTTGGAGTTGGTGAAGTTGTGGAAAAGATCTTGCATGATCTTGCAGATCAGATTGTTATTTGATAGTTTGTAGTTGCAGAGCTAGTGGTTTGCACACTTGGAGACAAGGAGATTGCTCGGAGGCTTGCGAGTTCAAGTTTAGATCTGCCTTAGGGTTTCCATTAGTTGTTGATTGTTTCAGAGCTGAACTAGCTAAGATTGTATTGGATTTGTGTGGATCTTGAAGAACTTGTTTCTATTTGTAATTGGCCCTAACCCAGAAGGCCTTACAACCAGGCATGTTAATGAAAATTAATTTGAAATATCTTGTTGTGTTGAGTTTTCCACTATGTAATTATGAAGTTGCAAGGCTAGATTATCCTTAATTAGATCCTCCTTGCCTTGGTCTGTGTCAGATATTTCATAGCATGTCAAGTCCATAGTACCCTCAGACCAATGGAGAGGTCGAATCAACAAACAAGGTACTGACATCAATTTTATACAAGTCATATGGATTGGAGCAAGAATATTGGGAAGAAAGGATCTTTTCCATATTCTGGGCATACTATACCATCTAAAAGGCCATGATGGGACACAACCCCTTATAAATGATGTATGGATAGGAAGTTATGGCTCTAACAAAGTACACAATACTGAGCCTAATAATTGTAATAGAGAACTAGCTCAAGGACATAGAAATCTTGAATGAATGATTATTTAATCTCACAAAGCTAGGTGAATGACGAATGATAGAAAAATGAGTGGAAAAGGTGGCCCAATGGAGATGGAAGATCTAGTATGGACAACATCTTTGACAAATAAACTTCTAGCTAGGATAATTGGTACTCAAGTACAATAGTCATAAAAAAAATCTAACCTGGGAATTTTTTAGTTCATTGGTTGGGACCATATAAAGTCAAAGAAGTGGGATTAAATGGCATCATTAAATTATCAACCCTGGATGATAATCCTATCTAGGATCCTATAAATGGATCAAAGAAAAAACTCTATAGATAAAAAGAGAGGTTGACTATAGAAATCAATATGTTGGGATACACAACCTATAGGGACTAGACAAGTGGACACAAAAAATACATTCAAAAAGACTTTGTGATAATAGAAGAACCAAATAGGCTAAAACTTGATTGGACCAAAAGAGATATTAGTGAGGAAGTCTGTAGATGGTATCATAGTTCCAAGGGTGCACAAAAAACTTATGAATGTTCTTTTTGGCACAATTGCATTATGGGTATGACTGACTAACTATTGGAAGTGGAAGGTACCTTATCAATGGAGGTGTTAAGGGCATGTGACATACATCTTTTCTTAGGAGAAAGAGACAAAATAAAAGGATGAGAAAGAAGGGAAGGAGGTTTGACAGGAGGACCTAGAAGATGAGATGCACCTCAAGGATTATGGTTCTACTCTTGGGTCATGTCTAAAAATGGTCATAAAAACCAACAACTTATTCATTGTAGAAGGAGATGGCTACAATGAATACATAATCAAAAATTGCATCAAAGAAGGAAGGGAGGACCCATAGAAACCTACTTCTAATGCATTATGGAAGGTCATTTTGAACCCTACCAGAACTTTGATTGTAAATGAAAAATAAGCAGCATGGTACCACAAGTATGGTAGTCATTATGTAGACAAGAGTTATAAGGGTGTAAGACTAGAACCTCTAGTAGATAATATAGTCAACCTCAAATACATTGGAACATATTGTGAAAATGAATGATACAAGACACTTCCAGGAGCCTATATGTGGAACTATACATTATAAGTTAATGTCAAGACTGGCATTGAACCAAAGGAAATAAAAATAAAGATGATGAGGAGAATGAAGAGGGATCAAAGAGGAAAAAGATTGATACAAAGGAAAAAGAAAAAGAAAACAAAGCCAATAAAATCAAGAAAAAGAATTTTCACCAAGTCAAGAAAATATATATTTAAAGAAAAGTGCACCAAAGAGAGAGAAAGAAAGGAGATTAATTTATGAAGGTGGAAAACGCAAAAACCAAGAGACACATTTTTTTATAAAAAGTTAAAAAATTAAGCATGAAGAAAGTTAAAATAAGAGAGGTGCATATGGTTAATAAAAAATATTAAAGGAGTAAATAAAGGAGATAAAGGGTGTTAGAAGTAAAAAAAAAAAGGGGTGTAATGAAGGAGTAAAGAAATTTATATTTTTCATTAAATTAAGGTGTGTTCTTGTAAACCTAACCTTAAAAGAAAGAAGGGGCACTTACAAAGCGATACTGAGGCAATATATTTCACAAACATTTGAAGGAGAGGAGACAAAAGAAAAGAGAAACATATTGTAAATAGATCCATATAGAAGACTATGGAGAATAGGGTTGTATGTGTAGAGAGACACAATGTTAGGAATAACAATCCACCAATACAACTGAGAGGGGGGGATGAATCAGTTGTATGAAAGATTATTAAACTTTAAACTTTGAATAACAACAATATCAAATCAAATAAACACAATGAATGCCAACACAATAACACAATATTTGTTGTCAAAGAAACCATGTTAAAGGTAAAACCCCAATGGGAATTAACACCCACTAATGATGTACTAAGAGTATAGTATCCTTGTTAGAAGATCTAGCCCTCTTAGGAGCTGATTAAACATTACAGTACATATTCCTTGTTAGAGGACATACCTTGTTAGGATTCAAGAAAAGAGGTAGGCTCACTACCTAGGCTTACTTCCCAAAGAAGGTTATTTCCACCTTCAGAACTCACTGCTTGCAACACAAGTGTAAGTAAATAAATACACAATCTTTGAACTATTTGGTAGCAATTATCTTTGTTTGATCAGTTCCAATGAAGTATATAAGTTATCCTCTACTCTACATTCAACAGACACAAGCTCTCATCTTTCACAATCTTCTTTTACATCACATACATTATGCCATATCTTTTCAAAAGAAAGGATCTTACATATATACCCTATTACAAAATAAATGATCAGGTCGGCCAATTAGGATTTCCTAATATACAAATAATTACATAACTCCTTGCTAAGATACACACAATATCTAAAAAAAGTATACAACAATTGCAATTCAATAATTAAGGACTGACATCCGTAATTCATGATCGTCATTCATGATACACGCTATAATTCTAAAGTCAGCTTCCAAATAGATCTTCTCTAGAACACACCCAACAGATGATGTCATCCTTCTTTCTGTGCCTTGATAAGATCAACGAATAATCTTTAGTATACCATCTTTTATCCCTTAAGCTCACGTACATTGAATCCTCATCGCTTGTAAGATATACCCAAAGCTCAAAGACTTTGTCAATTTCCACTGTCACAGTTCAGTAGGATTTTCACATAAGTATTCTCTCAGTACCTTTACCACATGGTCTCTTTCCCATAGGATTTTCACATAGTCTCTTTCCCCCTTTGACAACAATGGAAAAGGGTGCACTAAGTCATCAACTATCTTCAACGATCACTCCCCCTGAGGAGTAGATCCATACATCAAGTCTAGAACATGATAAGGCTTTGAAAACCTCTCGATTGATGCATCCCTACACCATTTAATTCTCACTAGGAGGGGCCTGCACCCCAAGAATACCTCTGAGATACTCAAAGGCATCTTTTGGAAATGGTTTTGTAAAGATATATGCTATTCGATCATTTATGCTAATGTATTCCAACCTTATTTCTTTCTCTGCTACCTTGTCTCTCAAGAAGTGATACTTAATGGAAATATGCTTAGTTTTAGAATGCATCATAGAATTCTTTGAAATATTTACTGTACCAGTATTATCACAATGGATAACCACTAGTTGAAAAAAATTTATTCCAATATCTTTTAGCATTTGTTTCATCCAAACAATTTTAGTGTAGTTAATAGCAGTAGTAACATACTCAGATTTGGTAGTAGATTGAGCTATACAATATTTCTTTTTACTTAGCCATGAAACTAACTTTTTCCCAATAAAAAATGCACCTCCACTAGTACTCTTCATGTCATCAATATTCCCTACCCAATCAGCATCAGTATAAGCATGAAGTTCAAAGTCATCATTTCTATCATACCATAAGCCGTATTCCATTGTTCCTTTTAGATATCTAAATATTTCACAGAAGCTAGGTGTGTCTCTTTAGGTTTTGCTTGATATCTAGCCACAATTCCAACAACATTAGCAATATCTAGTTTGGTGTGAGTTAGATATTATAATCTACCAACCATTGATCTATATTTGGTCTGAAAAAAACTTTGTCTCATCATTATTTGTCAGTTTATAACCAGTCACCATGGGTGTACCAACTAGTTTACAGTCTTCCATTCCAAACTTTTTCAACATTTCTTTAAGATACTTAGTTTGAGAAATAAAAATCCCATTCTTGCTCTGATTTATTTGTAGTCTAAGAAAGAATTTCATTTCACCTATCATAGACATCTCAAATTCATTTTCCATCTCTTTAGAAAATTTCTTACACATTTCATCATTGCCTCCAAAGATAATATCATCAACAAAAACTTCTATTATCAGAATTCTATCTTCACTAGTTCTTAAATACAAGTTATTGTCAGCATTACCTTTTCTGAATCCAAGCCAAGGTAAGTATTTTTATAACCTTGCATACCAAGCTCTTAGAGCTTGCTTCAATCCATATAGTGCCTTCTTTAACTTGCATACCATGTCTTCATCTTCAGATAGAGGAAATCCATCAGGTTGTTCTATATAAACTTCTTCAAGATCACCATTTAGAAATACAGATTTCACATGCATCTGATATACCTTGAAGTCCTTATGTGTAGCATAAGCTAGAAATAGTCTCACAGCTTCTATCCTAGCAACAAGAGAAAATGTCTCTTTAAAATCTATGCCTTCTTGTTGTGAATAACCTTTGCATACTGTAAGATATATATATATATATATATATATATATATATATATATATATATATATATATATATATATATATATGAATGGTTGGGTTATGATGATGGGATGCGAAATACAAGATCCACCTCTAAATCCAAATTCCCAAAGGAGAGATCCAAATTGATCAACCCAATAGGTTAATGCATAATAGAATCAATTTATGAAGAATATGAATAAAGAAGAAAACCTTATATTTTGTTATGAAAAGTATGTATTGAAATCTTGATTGAATCAAAGACAAATAGTAACCTCAAAATAGGGAAAATCTAGAAAATGTTGATTTCTGATGTCCATGTATAGTTTCAGGAAATTCTGCAATCAGATCCGGGCTAGAAATGCAGAAACAAAGAAAACCCAAAAAGCTTTTTCTGATCTAATGAAGGTCAACCTTGACCCAAAGCCGGGGTAAGATCTTACCCCAGGGTACAATCTTACCCCAAAAAGTTGACCTTGACCTGCATTGCTCTGACAGAAATTATGTTCACAAATCCTGAAAGTTTATCAAAAAGGGTACTCAGATCTGCGCTGATATTCACTGTCCCGCACCTGCGCCTGGAAGAAAAGGGGTTTTGTTTGTTGGATGATGGGTTTGCCTTGGTCAAACCCCTATTTGGAATCAACCTTGAAATATAATTGAAATTGCAATGTATATAAACAAAGTAAATGGAACTATTCACCTTACTTATGTTGAAATCCTTGTGGAGGATTCGAATCCTTGAATCCACAAGTATGGATGAATGTAGAATCAAATGTAGGATGTCTCAAATCAATTTCATTACATCTTTAACACCAATCTTGAATGGATCTCAGACTAGGAGGAAGCTTGAATGGATGTGGATGGAGAAATCTTCAACAAGAGGGCTCCAAAGAGATTGAATCCTTCAATGGCTATCAATCGATCTCCTTGATGAATTGAATACTTGAATCTTGAATTCTTGAATGCTTGAAGAGGAATGAATTCTTGATAAGGATTGTAGATGAGATGATGGAGAAAATGAGGGAGGAAGGCTTCCTTTTATAAAAATCTAGGGAAAAAACTTCTATAGAGGCTGACATATAAGAAATAAATTCCCATTAAGTGAAAGCCCCTAGAAATGGACCTAAATTAAAAATCATTTAGGATTTTACTGTTCTAAAATTCAGAACAGCTGGCCCAGAAGTGGGAAATAAAACTTTTCAAAGCTTGACATCCTAAAACTTCTGGAACTTGAAATTTGGACTTGGGGTCAAGGTTGAGGTCAACTTTGACCTAGGTCAGGGTCGAGGTCAAATTTGACCTAGGTCAAAGTCAAGGTTGACCTTGACCCACAAGGTCATCCTTGACCCAGAAAGTCAAAGTTCTCAGTTTCTTAGAAAAAGTTGCAAGAGGCTGGAAATGGGAGGGAGAAAAGTAGAACAGGGGGAAAAAGCCAGATCCAATCAAATACCCATTCAAGGCACTTAACATGACCCCAGACCACCTACTCGGAGGGATAAACTAGTCCTAAATGGAAGTGCTTCCATTTTTTGATGATACATTTAGCCCCCACTTTAGCAAGAGTATGGACTCGATGCAAACTCTTGGTAAAGGAGATCATAATGAAAAGATAATCCTATTGAAATGAAAGGGAAAAAGAAATCCTCAAGCCCCCAAGGACTCATGTCTTCATCAACTCCAAAATCATAATAAGAGAGACATCTCTAGAAAAGAGAGAGAAGAGGGTGTGATTATCTCGCCCAATGAGAACTTATGTCCCATTGTGAACCACACAAGGAAACATCACAACTGGAAAGATGGAATTGAATCACCTAGTGAATATGGCTACTCACTAGTCAACCCATCAAAGATTAACTCTTAAGAATATCTTATTCCACAAGAGAAAAATCAAAAACAAAAGAGATCTAGTCTTAAGGACACCTCTGACCTTAAGGGATCAAAATTTTTAAACTGGAGGGATCAAGAGATCCTATGAAATAAAAATCCATACTTTAAGGATTATTCACTAATCCATAAAGTGAGAGAAGTATCTTGAAAAATATATGTATATTGAAAGTGCATGTGTGTAACAGGTGAGTAGAGCGTATGCCCCCATGTTAAAGTCATTGCTAACACTTTAACAAGAGCAATGGCTTGAATGGAAACATAAACAAATCCACTGATTACGTTTCCACTATGAGATGCCCTCAAACAAAGACAAATCAAGGTAAATACCACATAAACATACAAAGAACACAGAAGGGATCTACCAACCATGGGGTCAGTATGATCATAAGATTATATATATATATATATATATATATATATATATATATATATATATATATATATATATATATATATATATATATATATATATATATATATATATATATATATATATATATATATATATATATATATATATATATATATATATATATATATATATATATATACGATATTATTGAAAATGAATTGACATCATTCACCAAAGGAAGTAGAACTACAATCACAATGGCAGAAAGAACATAGAAGAGTTACGAAGAAGAAATCTTTTCGGACCACAACCTAGAGACCAAAAAGAATCAGTGCTACCAAGTCACAAATCCAAGAAGATTACACAAGGAAACATTTATGAATAATAGCACAAGTACAACATAACATGAAACAACATATAGAAGAATAGAGATACATATAGAGGAATAGCACAACAGGTTTGATTCCTTTATCACCTTGCACCAATAGAGAAACAAGGGTCGTATAAAAGAATCTAACAAACATTTAGAAAACACATTATGGGAGAAGCACAATACGACAGACAAACACACAACAAAGCTACCATGAAGGACCAGCCAATCAAGCCCACCACCTACTCTCCTCATCTTGTTCTATATCATTTAGGGAAGGTGGGTAACTCGCGAGAGGAATTATATCCAACATAGTAGGAATGATTGCTAGTTCCAAACAAGGATCCTCTTGAGACTCATGATGTTCGATAATAGGTGTAATTTTTAAATGTGATGAAAGAATATTAGGTAAATCAGTATCAGTGTCAATAGTCTCATATTCATCATTATCATCATCAAGAGTATCTTCTTCATCCAGATTAATCAAAATGGGATCTAAGATACGAATAGAATCATCATAATCATGCATCTTAACATCATTATTAGCATTAACTTCATCTAACACATCATGCATAGATTGATGAAAAGAAGGTAAAGAACTTTGAAGAAAAGTAGTACAAGCCCTAGCCTGAGCACGATTCTTTTTACGACGTTCATTAGCAGATCAATTACATTTCAACTTTTTTGAAATATGTTGAGAACTAGGAGGAACAACTATTAGATCCTTCATGGGTTCTATAGGAGGATTAGTAGGATTATCAGTAGACTGAAAAGCAATAGTAGGAGCTTGATTAACATAACTATAAGCCATAGATAAAGGAGGTATGGAAGGTGTAGGAAAAAGACCATGATTAAGATCCATCAGAGGCATGCTTAACTCAAGAATCTTACGATGTTTATAGGCTTGATATGAGCGAAAGAGATTATCAAGTCGAGAAGGACATGAATTAGGTAATGAAGGCCAAAAGAAGTTAGCGGTAGCATAATTCCTGGGCCTAGAAGGTTGATATAAACTATGGTTTATCATCTTCACTTCATCATCATGAATGAATTTAAGGTATTTATGGATAGGAGAACCAACAACATGCATGGCATTCAACCAAGGAAAACCAAGCTTAACTTGAAATTGATCAGAAGTAGGAACAACAAAAAAGGTAGTGTTCACAATTTTACCACAAAGCTCAATGGGAAAATCAATAGAACTGAATGATGGATACAGAAAACCATTACAATTTTGAATCCACACATCAAATGTATCATAAGAATCATGTTGCAAGTTTTTCATAAAATGATTTTCTTCAGTAATAACATTGACTAAGGATGTAGGATCAACTAGACAACCATGTGTAGGTATCTTAGAAATCCTAGCATAAATATAAAGGGGACCATCACAAGCTTTAATAGTCTCAGAATCATGAAAGGTAATCAAGAGTTCCTAAGGTCTTTAATTTTTAGGTTGCTTTCAAGGTTTTGGTTGAGTTTTTGGTTTAGGCTTAGGTTGAGGTGGAACTTGAAGTTGAGGTTGATTTTGAGTTTGAGTCAGTGGTAGAGATTCAAGTTGAGATGAAACAACATGCTCCACATGGTTAACAATATGATTAAGATCATCCATCTTTGAATCATAAACAATATCTAGGGAAGATGGTTGAACAATGGTATTGTACACACAAAATTAGTGCACTTCTATGGATCCTTACATGCAAGAAAAATCAAGAATAAGCCCTCACAAAGCGATCCATAGCTCTCTATGCATGGAGTTGCAAGATTTGTAAAATTGCTCTCAGCTAGAGCTATAAACTCATGACCTTGCTAGTCAACCATACAATGAGAGATTCACAATGAAAAAAAGGGCAAGAGTGCCAATATCTTCAATGAAATCAAAGTATGCAATGCAATGCAAATCTAAATGAGAATGCAAACTATTCTATGGAAATGAAAGTACAAATTAAGCTATTGAAAGGAAATACAAAGGATTACAACCTTCCTAATTAAGCTATGTGAAGCTATCTATTGCATAAAAGAAACTAAGCTATGAAATGAAGATATGGATGCTATGATAATGCAAGAAATGAAGTCTAAACTATGAAGCCATGAGGAAATCCAAGAAAAGCTTGATGTAGCAATGATCTCCAAAAGCTCTAAATACACCTAGAAAACTTGCAGCATAACAATAGCATGAAAGAGATGGATATGAAAATGAAGGAGAGAGCTCTCCTTTTATAAGAAGTGAAAAGGAATGGACCATGGAGATTAAGAGGAAAAAGTATCAATTAGTGGTGGAGCTTGAAAGAGGAGCAATCCATGTGCACAAGTATCCTCCAATAGGAAAATAGGAGTTGAATTTATGTCCATATGAGACAAAAAGTGCTTTTCTCCTTTTTATAAAATAGGAATAATACTTTATCTGTGCAACCTAGGATAAGAAGAAAAGTGGGGGCTTTTTATTTAATAAAAGGAGAGAAAATATTCCTTTTAATTAAATAAAGACTTAGGATAAAATGGTTAGCCCAAGGATAAAAATCCAATATATGATTGAAATTAAGACTTGATCAAGAAATTGATAATGTTGAAAATATTTATTATTGATAAAACTGATTCAGGATAAATAAATCAAATAAATGGGGTGCAAAGTCTAGGCGACCATTTTTGGGTGCATACATTTGCCCCTCTTTGACTAATGTGTGATTGATTTGGGAACACATGTAGTCAAAGAATGAAGTTGAAATGTGAGATCGATCTAGGATCACAAAACAACTCAGATGTGAGGTCGATTCGGGATCACACCCGGACAAACATAAACAAAGGCCTTTGAACATGAGGTTGATTCAGGATCACATTTAAAGTAAGAGATAAGAATCTCAAATTTGAGCAAAAGCTCACAAAAGATGTCTGAATCAAGAAAATCAAGGAATCAGGGATGAGAATCCCATAAATACTGCCCCCTTGGAATCAAAATCAAAATCAGGCAGAGGAGAGACAACAACTGATAAAAGATTTGATCAAATCAGAATGAAATCATAATCAAATGTAAAGGTCAATAGGGTAACCAATAGGCAATGAAACATGCCCCAGTGATGAAGCAGAAGAATAGAAATATAAGACTAGAAATAACGCGAATGAAAGACTAGAAAATTTGAGAGACATGGAAGGAAGAAGGTCCATCAAAAATTGGATTATGCCTCAAAAAGTTAGTCAACTGCGCAGAAGAAGGGAAGATTTTGAAACACAATTTTTACTATCAAGATGACCTCAGATTTTGATTTCGAGTCCAAAAATGGATAGAAAATGATGTGATATGAAAGACCAGAAATGAAAGATATGATGAAGAAGAATTAGAAAATGAGCACAGTTGACCAACTAGTCCGTAGATGATAAAAAGGAGAGCTCTCTCCATATGCAAGATGCAAAAATTAAACTATGATGAACCTAAGAATGCAAGCTACTATGAAAGTGGTTGACTTGCAAGGTCACAATGCCTATAGACATCTAATTATCATCATCGAGCATTATTGGTAGTGTCGCAAGATCACACAATGCACACTAGCATAACTATGTGGATATGAATATGATCTTTATTAGATAGAAATGTGGAAATCCCACCTAGGCATCAAAGACATGGAGGTCAAAATGACTAATGTAGTGAGATTACCTAAGTTTGATATGGCAAGATTATGCTTGTATCAAGACACATGAAAGTCAGGATAGCTAGAAGCATGCACTCGCATAAAAAAGTCAAGGATAATACCTTGTCAATCCTTAGTGTCAAGTAAGACCAGCATAAATGCTCATGACAGTTAGGATAAACAAAATATACCCACAAGTAGATAAAGAAATAAAACATGTTCTTATACCCTTAGTCTTCTAGCTATGCATCATCGAAAACTTCTCAGGGAGAGACCACTCATCAAAAAAATCCTCATAGACAGCACACAAAGAAAAATAAAGTCAACATATCTCAAGCGAGTTGATTGTTTAAGTGCATGTGTGTTGGTCATAGAGTCAGACTCTGGTTATCACATCTGCTAATGAGAAATATAGCATCATACTAAGCTGTTGGGAAAGACATCTGATAAGTGTTAAGAAACACTCGACGCAGGGGTAGTGTTGAAAAACACTATTTGGGGTGGTGTTGAAAAACACCTGTTGTGAAATGCCCCAAGAGACAAATGCACCTAAAGGACCTACGCGAACAATTATGCCCCCTAGACAAAGACAAAGACCAATTCTAGACCAAGTCAAATAGGGTCAAGGCATGATGGAAAGTGGCTAAGTGTCGAGGATGCATGCTAACAAATAGGAGTGCAAAGGCCTCAAGTAGCACCCGTTTCCAGGTTTTCACCACTTGGATTTATTGTCATTTTGTCTTTTTTATTTTTTTCAATTTTTTTGTATTTTTGCTACCAAGGTGCATGTTTCCAAGTTTTCACCAAGGAACTTTTTCTATTTTTTTGAAATTTTTGCATTTTTTTGATTTTTTTATATTTTTTTCAAGACTTTTTATGCTTTTTAAGATTTTTAACAATATATCATTTTTTTTGAAATTTTTTCAGGATCATAAAATATATACAAAGGATGCCCCAAGATAGAATAAGCATCAAACTTCCAAGCAAGATCACATCGTGTAGTCCCAATGTCTAGGAAGGTGAGGGACAAGATGGATGAGCAAGCTGGTGAAAGAGATGGAAGACATGAGAATGAAGGAGAGTGAAGGGAAGACATCCTCAAAGGCAAACTCCTCAAGAGTACCCAAGCTAGGGAAAAATTTTCATGCAAAGCACATTTGGACAAGTAATGAAAGGCTAGCATAGGACAAGCCTCAAAAGTGTAATGAAAAGGAAGGAAAGAATGCAATCCAAAAGAGTAGACATGTCAAGAGGCTTCATAGCATCGCGTTTACTTTTTTTTTATATTAGATCAAGACCAAAGGGGAAAAGGATAGTGAAAGGCTACAATGAAGGGAGAAAAATAGATATGAAAGCTAAAAATGAACGGAATGAAAGCAAGACCATCATAAGATAGCTCACAAGATAGCCAAATGTTTGAGTATAGGTCAACATTGCCAAGATCAAAGATGGAATGGATGAAACATGTAGAAGAACTACGCATGATGCCTGATTGCCAGGTTTTCATCACGGTACTTATCCAAGGTGCCACAAGGGAGTGGTTTTCACCATAGGATGAATTTATTTCTCTTTACTTTTGCTACCAAGGTGCCTATTTCCAGATTTTCACCATGGCACATTTTCAATTTTTTTCATTTTTTTTTGTTCTTTTTGAATTTTTCTATTTTTTAAACTTTTAATTTTTTTTGGAAGAAAGCAAGCTTTTTAGATAATGCTCCTTGAAAGGATAAACCATGATATGCCAAGGATTCAAAATGATATGCCTAAAGATGCTGATAGGGAAAGGAAGATGGAAGAGAAAAATGGAGGATAAGATTTTATGTAAAGCGAGTGAGGTTGGAAGATATGAGGAATAAGCAAATGAGGGAAAAGGATAGAAGGTAGAAGGATAATGAATGGAAGGATTGTGAAAGGGTAGATGAAAAGGAAGGCAAGATCAACATCAACACACACCTTGAAGGGTGGCGAGAGAGTGGAGGAAATGAAAGAATACAAGAAGGAATATGGTGAATATTTAGCAGAGGTTGCAGTTCAAGCACATGGAATGGAAGAATGTTTTTGGAAGAAGATGAAGTGGAAGCCTTTGGAAGCTTGAATGTCAATTTCATTTTTTGCTCAACATGAGACTTTTTCAAGAGAGACTTTGGAATCCATATAGCTTTAAGCTTTTTATTTTCTTTTGATGTGTTAGAGAGAATATCTTGAATGATGAATTTTGGAACCCATACTTATCTTGTAGTTTTCTTCTTAGATATCTCTTTTGACTTTATGTTTCCATGTCGATTAGAGGAGACATGGTGATATTATTTTTTTGATGGATTCTTGTATTGCTTCTTTTTCTTATATTGAACATTCAAGTTACTTCCAAAAGACTTAGGACTTGTGGAAGAAGAAGGAGGATATGACTGGTTTAGATGGGTGGGTGAATGAAAAGGATTCAAAGGTATGCATCTATGTTGATCTTGAGGAAAGATAGGAGATAGAGGGATGTAAGGACCCAAGATGGATGATGAATTACGAGAGTTAGGAGGGGAAAGTGAAGGGATATAAGGACCCAATATGGAAGGAAGATGTGAAGCCCTTAGTATTGGTGGAGGAGATCCAAGGATGGAAGTGGAAGATGCAAAAGGATAATCAATAAGTTCATTAGCATCTATATGACAACTAGGGATATCAGCATCTCTAAAGTGAGCATTAGAGTTTTCAATAGGATCATGCACATCTTGAATAGGAGAAACTTCTTTGATAAGATCATTCAAAGCTTGCAAAGACTTAGGAAGAGAAGAAAGTAGAAATGAACATGGAGTGGTAGAACAAGAAGATGGAATACTTTGATCTTGACAAGGAGCTTTGGATAGCATAAGCCCATCATTTTTTTCTTGATTTTTAATAGGCTCAACATTGGAAGTAACAACACCATTTTTAATAACCTTAATGGAAGTATCATCTTTGGAAAATGCAAGTGTAGTAAGGTTATTTTGATTATCAATAATCTCAACGGTGTAAGTAGTAGCTTGATCTTGCTTAGAGGAAGAATTAAGACATGGTGGAATGAATGGGGAAGGGCGTAAAGGATCAAAAGAACCATGAAATGGATAAGAGACATCATGAAAAGAATTGGATGACATGGAGGGTTCTTGATCTTGATCTTTCTTTATGTTCTTTTCTTTATCATTTTTAGAGTCCTCTTGACATGGAGCCACTTCTAAGGACAAGGAAACATGTTGGAATTGCATGGAAGATTTTGGAGGAGATAGTGAAGGACTAGCTGAAGTAGGCATTATAGCACATAGAGGCTTAGGCTCTTTAGGTTTAGCATTATTGGAAGTATTCACATCCAAGGGAAGATTAGCTTGAGTTTCTTTAAGAGGTAACCCTTGAGGATAACTATAGGGAACCACATGAAAAGCCTTAGGATCTTTGTTGGATGAAGGATTTGTGAAAGATTTGGAAGACTTGGAAGCTTTAGGAGATGTATGGGTATTGGATGAAGTAGAGGATGGAAGGGTACCATCACAAGATAAAGGTTCAACATTAATATGATCTTGCTTGAGAGTGCAACCTTTATTTTCAGCATGAGAACTTTTAGAGGAGAGATTCTTTTGACGTTTGAAATCAGCATGGTAGATTTTCTCTTCCTCAGTAGGAATATTGTATTGTTCGCAAAAATCATCAAAGAATTCTTCAAATTTAGAGTCATATGGATCACCATCACAGTCTACCCAATACGACTCCCCCTTAGAAATCACAAGTGTACCACAAGGATGATGCTTAGGAATAGAAGTTTCATGGGCATCACTACATTATCCATCATCATAGTCATCATAGGTGGGTGTATCACTCTTTGTGGAAGAGACATCACAAGGACTATCATGTTGCTCTTTATGGTATGTCTTCTGAAGAGAAGTAAAACTCTTGGGAGAAGTAGAAGAAGAACAAGATCTTGAAGAAGAGGAAAATGGAGACCTAGTGGAAGAAGAATACTTGGATAATGAGGAATTTGAATGATGTTTAAAAGAGTCATGATAAGATTTGGAAGATGAAGAATGTGAATAGTGTTTAGAAGAATCATGATAAGACTTAGAAGATGAAGAATGTGAATAGTGTTTAGAAGAATCATGATAAGACTTAGAAGATGAAGAATGAGAATGATGTCTGGAAGAGTCATGATAAGAATTGGAAGGTGAAGAAGAATGAGAAGATTTAGATGATGAAGAATGTTTGGAAGAAGAAGATCGTGATATGATCATGTTTATGATTCTAGCAAAGGCATCTGATTTAATCATCTTTTCTTTTATTTTTGCTATAAATTCATCACTCATGAGAATTTTGGAGGAACAACACTTTTCAAATATGTCAATGAGCTCAAGATCATCTATTCTTAATAAAGGTTCCAAAGCTAGATAGTCAAGATTCATGGTTCCAAAAGAGGAGAAATCAAGCATAGGAATGATAGAAAAATAGAGGAATGCAAACTAGATAGTAGGAGAAAAAGAATCAAGAAGAAGAAGAAGAAGAATTTCCCATGGGAATAGAAGACTTTAGAAGAACATGGGAAATGGAGAAGAAAGAAGAAGACTAAGAGCCATCTTGTGTAATTGATACCATAACATTCATTGAGATGTTGAGCAACATGAAAACACCTAGGATCTAAGATCTGGACTGACCAAGGAAGACTGAAAATAGAAGACCCTTGGTAATAGGATGACCTCACAAAATGTCAACACCAAACTAGGATAATCAAAGTTCTCTATTGTCCAAAAAGAAATGAAAAGATAGAAAAAGGGGCTTTACCAACACTGTCAAAGAGGTGCTTTAAATCAAAGGGTGACTACCCTTGCACTTTTGAACTAGGAGGTTGGGCTAGGCCAAAATATAATTGAAATTGAGATTAAATGAAAATTATTTGGACAATAAGAGTACGAGAATTTCCCAAGAATGTAGCTCACAATTCTAGAGATAAACTTTCTCACCAAGAACAACCTTCTAATGTGATATTTCTCTTTGGCTAATTTGATACTGATGTTGATCTTGACCAATTTGTGCAAAATTTTAAGTTTTCAAGGTCTAATTTCAAGTTTCCGAATGTGAGGGTGAAAATGTCTGATTTCAATCACAAATTCAATAGAAATTGGATAGGTTTGCAAATAGTAGGGGATCAAACATGTCTTCAAACACTTGAAACAAGGTCAAAAGTAACCTTGCCAAGACAAACACTTATGATATCAAAAATAAAATTGCACCCTATGAATGCTACTGATTGTTTGTATGTTGAGAATGTTTACACTGGTATCACACAATCGAAGACACTTCAAGAAATATCTACCTACAAGACAAGGCTTAATACTTACCAACTTAGCCCACAACTTGATTCCCCCTTGCCTCACACCAAGTGGTTTCCCACAAGAGATATTGGCTTTGTCGTGGAAGTGTCAAACAACACAACCAAAGGGACACATATGGTGAGTATCTTGGGGTGATCCGGGTTAGTCCACTTGGATCAATCCTTGCACTAAGAAGATAAGCGGCTAAATAAAGTGGCCTCTAACCTATGGTTCTTAGTAAGGGCTTCTGTTCATAACACCCCTCTTGCTCCTCATAAAGGACTAGGACCTCGCGGCCTCAAGAGTACCTTAAGCATTCTTTCTCAATGCTTTCCCCATGGTCACAATCCCATGAGCTACTCACATCAAGCGAAAACAAGTGTTATGTCTACCAAATTTTTGTGTCCTCGATAGCCTTGAGATTATAGTGGGTTGGAATAGCTTGGTATTAGCTTGTCCCCACTTGGGTCATTCCTCTTGATTGCTCAAGAGCAGGCCCGCTAAAGGATTCTAAATCTAAACAAAAAGCGGATCAATTCTTGAGCTTCAAGGTTTTTGGTTCACCACAAGGGTGAAGAACATACTCCCCTATCTCAAAAACTTCACCCAAACACACCAAGAAAAGATTTAGTTACCCCCTTATTTTCAAAATCCCAAGATGGGTCAAGATTTTTGTTTTACCACAAGGGTGAAGAGCATACTCGCCTACCACCTCAAAATTCCTACAACAAGGTATTAAGTGCGTAATAAATGAAACAATTAATTTTTGCCACACTTAAAAGGAAAGCAAATAAACAAGCAAGGTTTTTTTTTTTTTTTATGCTTAGGGCAGCCCTACAAAAACCATTAGTAGCCCTCTTTGACATGCGATTTTGACAAAATATTCAAGCAAGAGGCACCTACAACCATAACTTGTTAGACCAACAAGGTTAGCAAAATCCAAAATCTAACAATGGTTAGCACATGAAACATCAGATAATTTGCAAAGTAACTGATCAAATGACAAAATTTGAAAATGAAACCATCATGGTTGGATTAGGCTCAGAAAGACCTTTCCAATGATATATCATACTTCAATTTTTGATACCATTTGCAAAAATTTCTCAAAAATGGGCACCCGTTTTCCATAGTGGCACGGATTTGAAAATGCTGGAATTTTCAGAAAATTTCAAAAAGTTAGCAGAGAACCCAAAACTTGCAAAATAGAAAAAAATAGCTCAAAAATAGCTCTCTATCAGGTACATGTGATATATCTCAGACTTCACCAGTATCGCGTAACACAGTTTCCTATAGTTGGGCGATATACCTCAGTCTGGGTGATATACTGCACAATAGGCGGGCGATACTTCACATGACACCAGGCGATAAACCTCAATATGTGCATGTGATTCTTCTATGATGCAAAGTGTTGCACTGGTATTATAAGGTATATCACACGATATACCTGAGAAGTGTCGCGCGATACTCTGAGACAGAAAAACAGAGAGTGCAAAATATTCAAAAATTAAGCTAAAAACTTGCTGAAAAATTGACAGAAAATGATGAAAATGCAGAAAAAGAAGGGACAAAGCTAGTCTACTCTACCCCACGGTGGGCACCAATGTACACACAAAAGTAATGCACTTCTATGGATCCTTACATGCAAGGAAACTCAAGAATAAGCCCTCACAAAGCGATCCATAGCTCTCTATGAATGGAGTTGCAAGATTTGTAAAATTGCTCTCAGCTAGAGCTATAAACTCATGACCTTGCAATTCAACCATACAATGAGAGATTCACAATGAAAACAAGGGCAAGAGTGCCAATATTTTCAATGAAATCAAAGTATGCAATGCAATGCAAATCTAAATGAGAATGCAAACTATTCTATGGAAATGAAAGTACAAATTAAGCTATTGAAAGGAAATACAAAGGATTACAACCTTCCTAATTAAGCTATGTGAAGCTATCTATTTCATAAAAGAAACTAAGCTATGAAATGAAGCTATGGATGCTATGATAATGCAAGAAATTAATTCTAAACTATGAAGCCATGAGGAAATCCAAGAAAAGCTTGATGTAGCAATGATCTCCAAAAGCTCCAAATGCACCTAGAAAACCTGCAGCATAACAATAGCATGAAAGAGATGGATATGCAAATGAAGGAGAGAGCTCTCCTTTTATAAGAAGTGAAAAGGAATGGACCATGGAGATTAAGAGGCAAAAGTCTCAATCAGCGGTGGAGCTTGAAAGAGGAGCAATCCATGTGCACAAGTATCCTCCAATAGGAAAATAGAAGTTGACTTTATGTCCATAAGAGACAAAAAGTGCTTTTCTCCTTTTTATAAAATAGGAATAATACTTTATTTGTGCAACTTAGGATAAGAAGAAAAGTGGGGGCTTTTTATTTAATAAAAGGAGAGGAAATATTCTTTTTAATTAAATAAAGACTTAGGATAAAATGGTTAGCCCAAGGATAAAAATCCAATATATGATTGAAATTAAGACTTGATCAAGAAATTGATAATGTTGAAAATATTGATTATTGATAAAATTGATTCAGGATAAATAAATCAAATAAATGGGGCCCAAAGTCTAGGCAACCATTTTTGGGTGCATACAGGTATTAGTATCATGTGTAGGTAAAGGATTTGTATAGATTTGAAGGTTTTGATTAGGAGAAACAAACTTGTTCCCACTACCATCAATATTATCAACAGATAAGGCATTAGAATTAATCAAATCTTGAACCTTATGTTTTAAAGCATAGCACTTCTCAGTATTATGGCCATTTTGATGATGGTATTGAAAAAAAGCTTTAGGATCAAAAGATTTAGATGCAATCATTGCAGGTAAAAGAGGTAGAATAGGAGGTAAAGTAATCATATTAGCAGTTAAAAACCTATTCATGATAGAATGTAAAGATTAAGAGAGAGGAGTAAATGTATGATTCAAATGAAAAGTAGTGGATGCAGAAGTGGCATTGTGAGATGCAACAACAACTTGATCAACAACTGTATTCACTTGTTTGTTTATCTTGACATAGTTGTTAGGCTTTTGAAATTTGTTTGCATTAGGAGCTCAGCATCACTCTTATCAATTGGAACAAGAGCCATTGGAGTGTTTCTCTCAAATTGACTCACTTATAATGTATAATGATGAAGTGTTGCACAAAGTTGTTGAAAAGAGGTAAATTCAGTAAGCAGAATCTTATCTCTAATATCCTTTTGCAAATTTGAAATAAAGATACATTGAATATCAATGTCAAGAACAGGATAATAAATTTGAGCATGTAAATTCTTAAATCTACCAATAAATTCAGTCAATTTTTCTTTAGTGCTTTGTTTACAATGCATCAAATCAGTCAAAGATACTTGCAGACCAATGTTATTTTGAAATTGTTGAATAAAGGCATTGGCAAGTTCTAGAAAAGAATCAATAGAATAAGGAGGCAAGGAACAAAACCATTGTAAGGCTTTATCGTAGAAGGTTCTAGCAAACAGCTTGGATAAAATCCTATGGTCATGAGCACAATCACTACAAAGGATTTGAAATGTTTTAACATGAGTAACAGGGTCTCCTTTTCTATTGTAATTCACGAGATGAGGCATATCAACTTGTTGAGGAACATGAGTATGAATGATTTCTAGGGATAGAGGACTTCCCATGTCACATGTATGAATGCTAAACTTGTTTTGAGTTAAAGAAGCAAGTTGTTGTTGTAAAGATGACATAGTTTGAGCCAAACTGATGATTGTTGAATCATTAGAGGAAATAGTAGGCACATCAACATTAGAAACACTAGGTAAAGTGTAAGAAGCAGTAGGAATGGAAGACACAGCTGAAGGAACACTTGGAACCACAGTTGGAAGAGGATTGGAATAAGTAAAATGAATATTATGGTAAGAAGGTTGTGATGTAGGAAGGGATACAAGAGGAACACTCATAGAAAGAGAGGGAACCATTGTAGTCACCAAAGAAGGGGTATAAGTAGGAATACTAGGTAAAGGAATAGAAGAAGGTTTGACACTAGTAACTGGAGGAATAAATCCTAGATCTTGAGCTTCTTGAGCTAAAGGTTTAACATTTGAATGCATGAGGTGAGTAATACCATGAAGAAGATTAACACCTTGATCATTATCATGAAGAACTTTCTTAAGAGCCTCTATAGCTTGAATAGAATCTTGATTATGGTTTTCTTGAATAAGCCAATTACCCATTGTATCAAGTTCGGTTGAGAGTTTTTGGACTTGTTCAGGAGGAACTCTTAAAGCATCATCCTCATCATGAGATGAGTGAGAAGATTTTCTCTCCATAGTAGGGTTGGAATCATGAATAATCAAATTATCATCTGGCATCCTAAGGAAAGGAGAGGAAGATTCAAGATCGAAGGCACCCATGAGTCTACGACTTCTTCTAATTGGAATTTTATAGGTAGGACTAGAGGAAGTAACACTCATATACCAATGCAATGCAAATGAACTAAACCAGGAAAACACAAAGCATGAATAAATGAATGTTTTTGTATTTTTATTTTATTTTTATATGAGATGCAAACACATAAAATAAATCTAATACATGTGTTGGTGCCCAAAAATGATGGATTCACTTTTGGCCAACTAACAGGTTCACACTAATACCTCTACAATTCTAGCTTAATCTAGCCAAGGCTGGTAGGCCTAATTTCACTTTAAACTATTTAATTCTCTATGTCGCACAACTACGTACATAACAAACAAAGTTCCTCCAAAGGTAGTGAATAATCCTTTGAGGAAAGAAATTAATCTCCTAAAAATCTCTATTCTATAATACTTGACTAAATGGATTATACTAAATAATTAAAAGTAATGCTTTTGAAATAATGATTTAATGATCTATAAACTAAAAATGTATGAACCAAATGACAATTTCCAAATAATAGTTAGATCAGTGCCTTCTAAATACTTGGCTATAGAGTCATAAAACTTTCAATCCCACATACAATCAGAGACGGTTTTAAGGTAACTCACTCCTATAAAGCGAGACCATCACCCTACAAGCTTCTATTGAAACAAAATTTAAAACAACTTATACAATAGGTCCTATAGTTTTTAACCCAACTTAAGAGCCCAAAAGGAAATAGTAACAGGTTCTTAGACCATGCTACCATTATTCAAATTGTACAAATTAATCATAAATGAATGCATCAAATAGAAAACATAGTAGGATACCCTGGTTCACAGAGTAATCTGAGAAACTAATTGAAAACATATAACTTATAACCACAAATAAAAAGAAGAGCACTTATCTTTATTAAAGTTAAAAAAATAGTACATTAGAGTTCATATTGTTGTTGTGATCAAATTCTATTCTATGAAAATCTTCATTGTATTGTTTTTTATTGTCCTCTCTCTACATTTTACATTATGTATATATATATGTGTTTGAGTGGCTTTCACACCTCTTTAGGGTGAAAAGACACAACCCTTATTACAAATTATTTTGAAAAAATAATAAACTAACTAAAAAACAACTACCTAACTTTCGGATTTGGTCTTGGTCGAAAAACCAAAACACCTCATGGAAAGATAAGATTTTTATTGGAAATAGAAAATTTGATTTCTCGAACTGGGTCTTTTTTAGATTTTTAAAATTTGACCATCTTTTTCCTTTTTCGGCATCATCTTTGCAGGAGGTCAAAATTCCAGCATTTTCTGAAGGCTTCGATCATAGAATTCTGATTGTTCTTGTCACAAAGCTTCCTTCCATAATATCTCAACTTTTTAATTGAAAATTAATATAATATTTTATCCCATTTCATGTAATCCATCATTAATTATTTGGCATGGAGATTAAGAGGCCATTTTTTAGGGTTTTATCACTATATAGGCCTCCAAAATTTGCCCAAAATTTAGAACTCCAACAGGCTCTTTCTAGGGACGTATGCTCCATGTGAGCATAGCGAGATTCCAGATATCTCTAGAGAAGCAGACCAAGTATCCATACTAATCTGATGTGAAGTAAAATTGGGTGGCCCCAAGCCCCCCAAAATTGAACATTGATCCTTTCCTCTATCAAACACTTGATTTTGATCATGTAACACTTTTAACCTTGCTGCATTACACATGTCATCCTTATAGACAATTCTCATCACTTCATCAATATGATCTTTGGCATCCAATCTATATTCAGCCCTTGAGAAATCATTAGGTCCATTGTAATCCTTGCTGAATAGAATATTTTGGTTAATCATACAAACCTCTAGGTTAGTCTTCTTTTTTTAGATATCTTCTTGTTCACAATCTGTCCCATCTCTATATTTTGGATATTTTTTCTCCTCACCAAAAGACTTTGAGAATAGCTTATCTTCAAGAAGTACAAACTCTCTCTCACCAAGAGTTTGATCAGCTGGGACATTTCTAAAAATTTTAGAACTATGCTTCAACACATTCTCTTCATCATGTCTAGCTGATTCCATCTCATCTTCATATGTGTGGTGTACCTCTGGCTCAAAGGATGAACTCTAAGATATCTCACCCTTTGAATGCACTTCATGAGTTTCATCAAATTTAAAATTAGGACTATTACCTTCATTATGATGTTGATGGATTCCATTGCATAAAGGATCCTCTTCAAACAATGGATTTGATAACATAGAGAAATTAGACATATCTTCATCTACTTCCTCTTCAAACAACAGATTGAGGAACATAGAGAATTCAGGCATACATTCATGAGAATTTTCATTTGGATCATCAAGTTTTTCATCAACAAGACTAACATCATTGACATTATCTCCTGAAACTTCCTCTTGTTCATGCAGTTCTATTTCATCTCCACAATTTGATTTCTCTTGAATATGGGCTGATCCATCTACCTCCTTACCATGGTGGATTGAGAAAAAATTTAGACCATTCTTCTCAGTGTGTCTTTGGTATTCTATGTCTAATAAAGCTGAAATTTCTCTTATATTGAGAAGGTTTTCGTCCTCATCATCATGGTCATTGATACATGTTTCCATACACATCTCATCACGTACAAATTCTTCTTCAATCTGATCCAAGTTTTTATCCTCCATGTCATCACAAGTATTATTATGGTTAACATTTTCCTCAAACTGTCCATCAAAATATGAAACCTCACTTGACTCATATGTTATTTCAGTTTTGCACTCTTTTTCCTCTGCAACTAGTTCATTATTCATAAGTTTGAGAAAGGTAAGGAACTGATGATCATATAAAAGACCTAGTTCGTGCATGTTGTTTAAAATATTAGAAGATGGAGGTCTACATTCTGAAGGTATTTCTTGATAGATATGAAACATCCTTAGGAAGAATTGTACTGTAGATTCTTCCTCTTGTTTCTCTAAGTTAAAAAATGCATCCAAAGGGGATATATAATTTGGGTCTTCTTCATCATCACTGAGATTTCCATCAAACACAAGGCCTTGTTCAATTTGATCATAAGCCTCCTCTTCTTTGTATTCACTATCTTCTTCTAATATCTTAATAAGAATCTTTAGATCATGGTCATCTAGCGAGATTCTCAAGTTTTTGACCTTTCTCATTAATTATTTTCATGAAGGCATAATTGTTACAGGTATCCTCCGATAAATATCTGCCATCCTCAAGAATAAGTGTGCACAAGACTCCCCTTCAAATCTCTCCAAACTGAAAAATGCATAAAGTAGAAACATACTATGATCCTCCTCCATGATGAAACTTTGGTCTTCACACTGTTCATAACACATGTTATCTGTTGGAATTAGGAGAGATAGTTATTGAGAGGGGAGGGGTGAATCAGTGCCCTCAAAACTTAACTTGTAACACCTTTCTAATCTATAATTGAATACTGTAATAACCAATCAAAATAACTTGAACATAATTGCATAAATCAATCATCTAGTTAACTTCAGAAAGTAAACAACATGAAATCAATATGACAATCACATAACACAAGTATTTTGGTAATGCAGAAACCCTTGTTAGAAGGTTAAAACTACGGTGGGGATGACACCCACAAATTCCTCACTACTGTAGATAGAAAAGGTTTGCTTGTTAAGGCTACAAGTTTTGATCACTTCTGGTGATCTTACCCTATTAGGAGTAACATATTAGATAAGCTAGATCTACCTAGTTATAGGATTTAACAACACTAAATGAAGTGTGTACTCGGTTAAGAGATTTATACAAAGACTGTTAAGTCTACTCTGTTAAGAGATTTATACCAAACTCTATCACAATTGTCAGAAAGTAATAGGTAATTATCTGCTAGTTGACAACTCAATTATCTGAAATAGATCTATAAGTGCTCATCAAAATATCACCTTAACTATGATGATTCTCTGCTCTTTTCTGCTTGGTAGCCTTTTTTGATTCTGCTTAATATGAAATCCTCTATGCTCTGTTCTGCTCGGTAAACTAATTGTCTTGAAGATAGGCAATTTCTTCAAGTTGTTTGTGATTCATATATATCCATTCAACAACCCCATAAAATGGTGCGAACATATACAATATATAGTGTTCTATTTTTCCACATAAGCAAAAATTAGGTTACAAAGAATAATCATAACCCTAAGATCAACGGTGCAAAATAACCTAGATCAACTATTACAAATAAGATAATCATTGCATTTAATGAATATATTTTACAATAAATGCTCCTTGATCTTGGTAAACCATTTTACAATCTGTTGTAACCATCTGCATAGAATAATGTGCCATTTCTTATTACTATACCATTTTCTGTGATCATCGATAAACACTGTATAATCTGCTCGGTGTTTACTGACCGTTGGTGTTGGTGATGCTGGTGCTCGGTTAACTATGTGATGCTCGGTGTAAAGGCTTTACCAACTACTCTGTCTTGGTTCTAATTTTTGACTGTCTCAATATAAGTAACCGACCGACCTGTTTACTATCCTTTGATACTAATGACAACCTTAAATGCTCAATAGAGATTAACAATCTCCCCCTTTGGCATTAGTATCAAAACTTCAAATGTATATAGACAAAATGTTTCTATATATTCCTTATGTCTCCACCATATACATATCCACAACAAAAATTTCTAAGTAAAAAAGTACTCCCCCTCGGTGCATGCTCCCGATAGTATGAAATATACTTATTTGGCATATACATGATTTCCCCCTTTTTGATAATAATGCCAAATGCAAAAAAAATATAATGTATACTTACATCTTGTCAAAAATGTGTGGATGGGTTTTCTTCACAGACTCCAAGAGGTTGTCCCACTCCTCTTTCAAGTTGGTAAGAGCAATATGCTCAAGACCGACTTGTGCATGCAAGTTAAAGATATTATCCAACACTAAAATCTTTGGTGTTGCGACAAGTTTCTTAGCTTTGAAAATATGTGTTTCAAAAATCTTCAGGTAAGGAATGAGTTCTTTTTGTAATTTTGTAACCTGATCAGTGATGTTCTTGACTTGTTTCCTTAAGTCTACTATCAGCCGCCTGAGTTCCTAAACTTAGTTAATATGCTTTAAGAAAGTAGTTGGCTTAGTGATAGCTGCTTGTGTACTTGACTTTATTTCTGCTTCTAAAATTTTTAGCTTTTCACTGACTTCTACAATGAAAGTGTCTGAAGTACAAAGCTTGATGAGAAATTGATAGATTATCTGGGTGATAGATTTTACCTCTATAATGACCTTAGATAATTTTACCTTGTTCAGTGCTACTTCGATAGTAATCCTTTATGCCAATTTGTTTTGAATATTTGACTCTACCCTTTCTTCTATTCTTTTGTCTGCATCTATGTCCGGGGCATTGATCTTGTCGATGAGTGTGGCAAGTTGATCTAGGATAGGAGTATTCTCATCAATATTTGTTTTTGGTACTATCTATTGTAGAATATCCCTCACATCATTTAATACTTCTTTACATTTTTGTGCTTGCCTTAACTTCTCTTGTGTTGCTTTCCTTGAACATAATTCCCCATATCTACTTAGTTCCTCAGGGCTTAGGGTTCTCGAGTCACATTATGGTATAATGATAACTTCATCAATGGTGACCGGCCCTTTGGCTTTCTTCTTCTTCTTCTTGTGTGCAAGAGGTGACTTCTTCTCACTTATGACAATAGCTTTTTCTTCACCTTTTGGAGTATCTTTCCTATTTGACACTGTATCATCCTTTTTCTACTCCTCGATAGATGGTGTATGGGTCTTGGTTGTAGTGTCAGGTGGGTTCACCTCGGTTGACTTTGTTTCTATTGGTTCCTTTGTTTCTGTAGACTGTGCCTCTAGTTGGTTAGGCTCATTTGTATCTGCAGGTTGCTCGGGTGCTTGAATCTCAGTTGTATCTTTGGTTGGCTCAGGATGAGAGACATTGGGTTGTACTTGTGAAATGATTTCAACTACCTCTGCAAGTATAGGTAGTTCACCCAATAGAGATGTACACACATTGTTAGTGTTTAATGCTTCATCTTTGTATTATGTAATTATTACATCTTCATCATCCTTATCATCAGGATCATCGTTAGTGATGTCCTCAATGAGTGCATCATCATCGGTTTTCTTTTGCAAGTGGATCTTTACTTGATCTGGTGCATCTTGTGAAATTCTTATTTCTTCCTTTTTCTTGGTGATATCAATTACCTCAGTAACTGATATACCGATGTCTTCTATTTTCTTTCCTTTACTATCATCAATGAAAATACTTTTACCTTTTGTACTGTGTCTCTTTTTAGACAGTTTCAGGAATGCTTCCTATTTAGCTTTCTCTTCTACTTTCAGAATTGATGTCCATAAAGAATCGCATATGACATCCATATCATCTACATTCTCATCCATGATCTTCATAGCTCTATTCTTCACTAAAAATCTAGGCTGATACCTTGTCATGTATTCACTTACCACAGCATAGCTAAAGTGTGTGGCTGCATGGCTTAGTGACCGTTCTCTTTTCATTTTCTCTGTATCTAGTGCAATAGCCCATCTCTCACTTATTTTGTCATCAAGTTCCTTTGGTAATTGACATGCAAATTCCATTGGTACTCTCTTGAATTTAATCATCATTTGAACAATAGCATGTTCTATCTTTGTTTTGTCCTCAATTGACATGTTAAATTTGCCTATGCCTGGATCATTGAGATTTTCATTCTCAATAATATCTTCAATTATTTCTTCTATAATACTGTCCCTATTACAAACTAATTTGAATTGATCAGGATCATTTTCAATTTTAGTATCCTCTAGATCTTCCTTATTTCTTATATATTTTCTCTTTTTCTTCGGTGTCTCAGCTACATTCTTGTTCTTTCTCTTGATGTATTTCTTCGTCAGTGTAGCTGCCCTTCTTTTTGCAACTTTTATAGCCTCTTCTTGTTCAATGGATTGTATAGTAGTTGATGAACAAGTCTTCATCCTTTCATGTTCTTGTGGTTGTACATCTTGTTCATCATTGGTGGGTAGCTGAATTTCTTCTTCATCATTGGTGGTAGGAATCGGTGTGTGATCCTTTTCTTTATCTGACTTGGTCTCCTCATTGTCATAGGGCTTGTTAGCCAAATATAACTAACCTTTAGTTGTCTCATCAACTGGTGACTCCTTAGGTGAGTTAGATGTAGTTCCATATTTTGCTGTGGGATCCTTTTTCATTTTCTTTGCCCTTCTTGACATTTTACCAATCTCAATGTCCATTGTGATTCTGGACTTAGCTTCCTCATATACTCCAAACCTACTGGGAATGATGTCAATCGGTAATGCTAGCAATGCATTGATAGATTTTAAAGTGAAATCATGATTCATTTCATAACCCATTGGTGCTAGCCATTTTGTTCTTGGTTCTACTGCCTTTATCATTGAGTGGTTTGTGCTTACCACAAAACATATGTCATCTTCAAATTTGCTCACTAATTCCTTTGGAATTCTACTCCTTTGTTGCATCTTTGATTGAAATTACTTGAAATATGCATTGAAATCCTTATTCAGATTGTCTCCTAGACTTATCATCATTTCACTGATTTGAGCAGTTATCGGTTTGTCCATTTGCCAATTTACTTTACCAATACCCGATACATATTTTTGTAGATAGAGAAATGTACATACAAGTAGCGATCCATACTTACATGTATTGGACTTGTTTTCCTTTATTGTCTTCATATTGTCATGTAGTTGGTGTAGTAGTAGTTCTGCAAGATCAACCTGGTGATCTTTCTTTACAATTTTGTAAGCCATGTCCACGATGCTGCAGGGTACACTATTGGGTCTGCTGGATTGAAATATCTTGTACCCGATGACATGAGATGTGAATTTCACCGCTGGATCTTTGATAGTTGAAATCTACATTGGGTTGAGATGAATTTCAAAAGGCTTTGGCTTTGTCCATTGTAGGGTACCCAATAACCCTATTGATAATCTTCTTCGTGACCTCAATAGGTTTATCTAGCCAAAATTTACCATCATGAAATCTGCTCAGCACAATTCTTATCCAATCATTGTGAAATGATTACAGGAAGTATGTAAAACACTGTAACCCTGATTCTTCAATCTTTTTTATACTCAGGTTTAATCTTTCCATCCGGTCCATAGATTTGCTGAAAAGTAGCAATAGTCTCAAAATCACATACTTCACCGATCTTGCAGTGAATGTAGGGCCTAACATCTTCTATCAACAAAACCCTATCCAGAATACTAGAAAATGTGCCCATATCATCTATTTGTGCTGCAACTTTGGGATGAGGTTTGAATTTCTCCTTGGTGAAATGTGCCCTAACAATAAGTTCTACTTCCTCCTCAATGTTATATGATTTGCTTGTCGTCGATGTTGATGCCATAAATTATTTCTAGGGTTTTGGAAAATCATAGATAACCAGTGTTTGGTAGGCAGATGGACTTACTCGTTATCGTCGAAGAATTGTCGTTAGTTCAATCTACAGTAGCTTTGAATCTATTCTAAAAATATTTAGCTTGAACTCTTCTCTATAAAATCTTCTTTCTTCGAAATCACAATGTAACAATGAACTCTATTTCCCTATATTTATAGGTTTTTTTTTTATATTCCCACTCAAACTTTGATGCATTAAATGCGTGACCTAACTTTTGGTACGAAATAAATATCAGCTCAGTAATGTCTATAATTTATTTTTCTTGATTAACATAGAATTTCTTCATCAGTTTGTATTGTTGTTGGTTAACTTTGTATAGTGATTATCGATGGGTAACCAACTCACTTTGCTTCTTTTACCGACTATATGACATTAGTAAACTTATAACATGTAAACCATAGTGCATCTTTATTCATGTAGATTTGGTATTTTTACATCATATATAAGGAACTGTATGAAAAATATGATCATTTAAAATGTCAGTTCCATACATACCTTTGTCATCTTAAGTGGAGGTACTGATGTCACCCAATCCAGTGGACGAAGTTTCACTGACAGTGTTACTTGACTTAGCATTCTCATTAGATGCCTTCTTCCACATTGTATTCCTTAACTTCATAATTTTTGCAATGTTATATCTACTTTAAAATATGTGGTTTTCATCTGGTGCTCGGTCTCTGCAGTTCTTGCTTATATGACCGACCTTGTGATAGTGCAAACATGCCATTCCTGCATTTGTCCAATTTCTTGATTGTCCAATCTGACTCTTTTTGAAACAGTTTGTTGCAATATTTCCATACCGACCACATGCAGTACAACTAGTCCATGTATTATAATCCCAAACATATGAGTTACCTTGTCTCTTCAGTTGATATGGCTCTCGTTGAAGTTTCTCTTTAGGTGTCCAGACTTGTTTCATTTTCGCCTTGCACTCCCTTGCAGCGTGTTCATGCTTATTAAAAGTATAACATACTTTATCCTTAGTGGTATTATTATCAATGTCATTCTTCTTAGCTCTGCATTCATAAGTGTTTAAGTGTTACGTGTTTACATGTCATATTCACTTCATTCTCCAAAAAATTGTATTTTCCCAGATTATTCTGGGTGGCAACTCTAAAAATCTTGTTATACTAGTGTCCATTAATATTGAAAGCACCAAATAGTCTTGTGCATTATCTCTTGATGAAGCCTCAAATGAACACTAGGTCTTACCTCAAGAAACATCTCGAGGTTTGTCTAGAAGGTGAACTTCCTAGGAATATTAGGAGAGATTGGTCAAATTGAGTTGAGTTAGGTTGTGGTGTGTCGTACATTCCTAAGGGTAGTAATTTGACCCCAATACCTAAAAAATCCTCATCATCTTCTATAAGTTCTAAATCAGATAGTCAGCCTTTGTTAAACCACATATTTGATACTCTTGAAGATAGGTCTCAAAGTAAAGGTGTCACTCATATCCAATAAAGGAGAATTGATGCAAATAGAGTAAGGAGTTAGGGTCATACACATAATAGTGTGCCAAACCAAAGTGAGGAATCCCTAAATCTAATAGATCAACCTTGTCACCGAGTGGAAAACCAAGGACTTCATGATTTGATTGATTTGGATGATACTAAGAACTCTGATTCAACTTAGTATGATATTGAAGTGCTCTGTGAAGAGGTGTTAGCTTTGAGAAGAAGGGAGAGAGAATGAAGATTATATGTGAAAAATAAGAAAAAAGAAAGAGAGCAAGAAATTCAAGAGTTTTTTCTCGAAAGGGAAAGACTGTTAAGAGTCACTGCACAACATGAGGCCAATGACAAAGCCTTGAGTGAGAAGTACAAGAGCATGAATAAAGAAGTCTTTGGGGATATGAATACACTAAGAAAGAGATCACAAAAAGGTGAATATTGGCCAAAGAAAGATGATTTTGAGAGGCAAGTCCCTATGTTAAGGAAGTTACAAGATTGGGAGGTTGAAAAGCATGCCAAGGTTCAAAAAACTGCTAATAATTTGTGACATAAGGAAAACAAGATTGTATAGGAGAAAGGAAAATAGAAAATGTTGGGTATTCATACTGAAGAGATAAAACCCAAGGAAAATGTTCTTATTGGAATGTCACAACTAGATCTAAAGTTGGAGAGAGCGAGGAAATATAAGGATGACCTTGCTAAGTAGTTAGAGAAGGATGAATTAGAAGCTATAGTTGTAGAGGTGAAGAAAAAAATAGTATTCCTAAATCAGTCTGTGAATGATACTGCACAAACTAGTGCAACAGAAACTACAAATGGATTGACATAAATCCCTCAACTAGCTGACCTTAACTAGAATATTCAAACCTTTGGTCCAACTCAAGTAGCTGGTGCTCATTATGTCGGTGGTGCACCAAGAAATGTGTCAAATTAGGGTGTTGTAGTTGGAACCAGTAGAACTCATGATGCTGGAAATTTTCAAAGAAGACCTATCCATCTAGATAGATATCATCCATTGTTTTTTGATGGGATTCTTGGCTAGGAAAATGTCATCCTGAATGAGGTAAGAGACAAGATCCATAGTTTTAGTGGAAATAATGCTATTACTTGTGAAGAACACCTTAAATCCTTTACTCACAAGATGAATGATTTTGAGATTGAGCATGAGCATGAGGATATAGTGATGAAATTATTTGTTCAGTCTATGAATGAAGATGCTAGGAACTGGTATAGAGGATTGCCTAAAAATAGTATAGCATCTTGGGATGAATTTGTTAGATGTTTTAGGGAGTAGTATGGTGAACATGTTAACTCAAGTTTTATGTTAAATAGGTTTAACAATATCAAGAAACTCCCAAATGAAGGTATGGAACATTTCAACAATAGGTTTCAAAAGGTTTTGAATAAGTTGTTTCAGGTCTTAAGACTGATTGAGGAAGTATGTTTAACAACATACTTTAATGTGGTAGATGGAAAGATGTCATATATTTTGAGGCATAAAAACCATGAACTTTAAGGGAAGCTTTCAAGATGGCTATTAATATTGATAGAAATAGAAAATCATCTGGGAAGATAGGAAAAAGAGAAGATAAAAGGTTGTGCAAAAATACAAAAGGACAAGAAAGTAAGCCAAACAAGGAGGAGGATAAGGTTGATAAGTTGATGCATGTGGTAAAGGACCTTACTACAAAAATTGAGAAAATGATAAAGGATCTTATGATAATAGGAATCAGTATCAAAGGTATGATAGATTCCCAAACTTACGTGATATGCCTTATAAAAAATTTGGAAAGATTGTAAGCCTATTTTTGAAAATCAAAAGAACACTCCTTGGTGTGTTGCTTGCAACATGCCTCATTCTTACTTCCAATGTGTTGTTTCCCAAGAATTAGTAGAACAGATGGATGATACTAGTGAACAAGTAAATTTAGAACAAGAAGACCCAGTTGTAAATATGTTCATTGTTAAGAGGTCTAATGATCTATGCTCTTTTGATGATGAAGAACTAGTTCTAGATGTGGACATTCATAGAAGACAGTACCAAGGGTACCAGCAACAAGTATTTTTTGATTCAAAATATGAATCTAATGATGTTCTACATAGTCCTATAATTGTTGTGAGTGATGAAAAGAACCCCATTTTAGATTCCCTAGTGAAGAAGAAAAAATGTCCCTTACTGTAGCAGTAATTAACCAAGCCAGGAGTTCTTATAATTTGAGGAATATGAAGGTGGAGCCTAATAAAGATAAACTAGGTTCCATGTTTATTAAGGAAAATGCCTCCAAGGTTGTTGCTAAGTCTCAACGTAAATATAAGGACAAGAAAGGAGGTACTAAACAAGGAGAATCCTCTTCTGCTCAAGGAGAGAAAAAGGAAGTCAAGTTTGATAAGAAAGCTATGTTTGAAAATGGAAATAAAGGTAAGAACACTACTGATACTATATCAGAATCACCTACATTTGATATGAAACATGCTCTTACCCAAATGAAATTTTTAGTTCCTTTAATATAAATGTTGAAGATTAAGGAACACATGGAGGCACCATTGTTATTATTGACAGGGATAATAGATATCCCTTGTGATAATAAAAAGGAGAATAAAGAAAAAAATACTAAATCTGAGCAATATGTCCCTATCATATATGTGGTAAATGTAATTACTCGAGAGCCCTCACAAGTTGATCCCTTTTATGTGACTCTTCTCATAAATAACAAGCTTGTAAAAAATTGTATGATAGATTTTGGTGCTGCAGAAAATGTAATGTCATATGGAGTGATGAAGGGATTGGGAATGGAAGTAGACACTTCTTTTGGGATCTTCTATGCTATGGATAATAGGGAGGTCCCTATAATTGGAACCTTAAAAGGAGTTGAAGTTAATATTACTGCATTCCCTAAGGCAACTTATAAAATGGATGTCGTTGTTGTAGATACCAAAACACATTGTGGCATGTTTTTGTCAAGACAGTGGGCTGCAATAGTTGGAGGGAATGTACAATTAGATTTTTCATATGCAAAAATCCTAGTCAATAGGAATGAGGTAAATTTGTAGAGAGAGCCACGTGCACTAGTAACTATTGAAAAGGTGTAGAATAATATGCTCAACTATTGTGTAGATGTTGACATGGAGAATTTTAGTGTTGAGAAAATACTTTCACATTGTAAAAATAATGATCCATTGGTGGAAGAAGAGAAATCACAACAAATTGGCTTATGGAAAATGTACTTTGATGGAGCTTGTCTCAAAAGAAGGGTTAGGAGTTGGTGTCCTATTTATTTCTCCATTAGGTAACACTTTCAAATATTCCCTCTTTTTATCTTTTCAATGTACTAATAATATTGTTGAATATGAGGATTTTCTTTTGGGGTTGGACATTGCAACTAGCCATGGTGTCAAGTCTTTAAATTTTTTTGGGGATTTTGAGTTAGTAGTAGCACAGGTCAGATCTCAGTATGCTATAAAAATTGATAGACTAAAATTATATAAGCATGTTGTATGGGATCCGATTGAATTATTTGATGCCTTCAATATTAAATGGATAGAAAGGTCAAAAAATATTATGGATGATTTTCTAGCAAATGTGGCTTCGAAGAATGAATATTTGACCTTGAGTGGGGTATCAATTTTGGAAGTTAAGAGTAGGCTAGTTGTACCTGATAATGTTTACAACTAGCAATTTTTTGAGAATGATCAAGATATACTCAAATTTATTCAGTGCCTAGACCATTATGAAGGCCAACATGTTGACTATAATGCTTTGGTTGAGGTAATACTTTTTGTAAAAATGAGGTTGTACAATTAAATTCTAATCAGATACCTAAGGGGCTTGTAGAGTTAGAAGCACTTTTTAGTGGATCCAATGCTAAAATTGAGGATCTGGAAGAAGTTAATTTGGGACCAAAAACATCACCACAATTAGTGTATATTGGAAAGAAATTAGACTCCCATGTTAGGGAAAATTTGATGAAATTAATGAGAAAACACAAACATGTGTTTTCCTGGTCATATGAGGACCTAAAAGCCTATAGGGAGGATTTGTTCCAACATGAGGTCCCATTGAAACTAGATACCAAACCTTTCAAACAAAATAAAAGACCAATTAATCTATTGCTAGCCCCCAAAATGCAACAAGAACTAATGAAAATGAGAGATGTAGGGATAATTCAACCCATTGGACATTCAACCTAGGTTTCCAACTTGGTCCCAGTGAGGAAGAAAAATGGAAACATAAGGCTCTATGTTGATTTTCAAATTTTGAATGTTGCATCTCTAAAAGATAATTACTCTTTGCCTAACATGGAAGTAATGATGCATAAAGTTATCTGTTGTGATTTATTGTCAATGATGGATGGATTCTTGGGTTACAACCAAGTACTAGTAAAAGAATTAGAGTAGTTTAAGACTAACTTTACTACTCCATGGGGGACTTATGTTTATGTTAGGATGCCATTTTGTCTCATGAATGCGGGAGAAACATTCAAAAGAGCTATGGATGTTGCATTTAAAGAATGTGTTGATATTTTTATGGTTATTTATCAAGATGATCTAACTGCATATTCTAAGAAGGAAGAAGACCATTGTGGTTAGTTAGAAAATATTTTTAATAAAGCCTTGGAGTAGGGTGTGTCTTTGAATCCTAAAAAATGTCAGTTTGTAGTAACAGAAGGAAAGTTACTGGGGTATATTGTGTCAAAAGAAGGAGCTAGAATTGACCTTGAAAGAGTAGACACTATCCAAAGGGTCACTACTCCAAATAATGTTAAGGGAGTGCAGTCTTTCTTAGGAAAGATAAATTTTGTGAGAAGATTTATTATAAACTTTGCAAAAATTGTGAAGCCGATAATAAAGCTCTTTAAGAAGAGTGCAAAGTTTGAGTGGGATGAAGAAGCACAAGGCACTTTGAAAAGATAAAGAAAGAAATTTAGGAAGCACTTGTTCTTAGGTCTCCTAATTATAATAATCCCTTCTCATTATTTTCCTTTGCATCATTTCACACAATTATAGATGGTGTTATTGAAAAAGGATGAAGAGGGATAGGAACACCCTATTGCATTTTTCAGTAAATCCCTACAAGTAGGAAAGTTGAACTATGAAATGATGGAAAAGAAGGTATATGCATTAGTTAAGCCAGTTAAGTAATTCATACCCTATTTCATATATGCTAAGGTGATTACATATGTGCCTCATGCAATAATCAAGGACATTATTACATAGTTGAAGGTTACTGACAAAACATGCAAATGGATTAATAGACTTCAAGAGTTTAATTTGGAAATCCATATTACAAAGTTGGTACGAGCACTAGGCTTGGAAAATCTTATGATAAAAGAGAATATGGATTTGGTTCAAGTCAATAATGTTGCAATTCATGATCAATCAATTACTAGCATTGAAAAGAATCCTTGGTATTCTCACACTACCTATTTTATTAAAAATGCCAAATGCTTTGAGAATATGAGTGATAATCAGAAGAGAACTCTCAAGCTACAAGCTCAAAAGTACACACTGATATAGGGTGATTTGTATTGGAAAAAAAGATATGGTGTTTTATTATTGTGCTTGAATGAATGGCAAGTTGATAAGGTCTTAAAAGAAATGTATGTTGTGGTTTATGGAGGACATTATTTTGCCAGGATGACTGCTCATAAGATCTTAAGGGTTGGTCATTATTGGTCATGTTTATTTAAGAATACATTTAGGTTTGTGTAGAAGTCTGAATCATGTTATAAGTTTTCTTCCAAATTGAAATATTTAGGTGCTCTATTGTTGAATCTAGTGGTAGCGAAGCACCTTTTTCTATGTGGGAAATAGATTTTATTGGAGAGGTTGTAGAGAAATCTAGTGGTCGACATAGTTGGATTTTGGTTTCCACACATTATTTCACAAAATGGATTGAAGCAATCCCTACCAAGAAGGAAACTAGCAGGGTTGTAATTGATTTTTTAATGGATAACATACTCACAAGATTTTGTCTCCCTATTAAGTTGGTAATGGAAAATGCCATGTGCTTTAGATCTGAGGAATTCAAATAATTTTGTGATGAAAATGGGATTGTAATTTCATATTCTTCTCCTTACCATCCAAAAATTAATAGACAAGTAGAATCCGATAATAAGAGTATTCTACAGATTTTGAAGAAAATTTTAGAGAGTAACAAAAGAGCTTGACATGAAAAGATAAAGCTATCTTTATAGGATGATAGAGTTATTGTGAAAAGAGATACTAGAGAATCTCCTTTTGAATTTCTATATGGCATTCAAGAAAGGTTACCATTGAATAACTTTCTTCCTGTGTATAAATTTATTAATGGTGAGGAATTGGATACAACTGATTCTATGCAGGATAGAAGGGTGCAACTTGTAGAGTTGGAGGAAATTAGGAGGGAGGGACAGAAGAACTTTTAGGCCCAACAAAAAATGAAATATTTGTTTGATAAAAGAGCTAGTAACAAGAAATTTAAGCCTGATGACTTGGTACTTTAATGGAATGATAGGGTAGAAGGTAAGGGGAAGCATAAGAAGTTTGAGTCCTTATGGTTGGGTCCTTATATTATTCATCAAGTACATGGTAAGGATTCATACTTTTTGAGAAGCCTAGATAGTGAGGTATAGGAATTTCCAGTGCATGAACAATTCCTAAAAACCTTTCTTTAATTAAAATTTATTTTCCATGCAAAGTAGTGATGTATATTTGTATATATTTTAGGTGTGTTTGGTTTCGGTTGTGTATGGTCTATGTTCTAGAGTTCTAGTTTCTTACCTTGAAATTTCATTTAGGAATCCTTAGTTAGAGCCACTATTGGTCACATATTTTTCATCGTGTATCTTGGTCTGGCCTTAGGTTTTTGTTCTGGTTTTGTCTATCTCTTTGTTTAAAGTTTTCCTTCCCACCTTTTGGTCTTGAGCGCATGTCTTTTTGAAAATGACTAAGTCTGGTTTTTAAGTAAAGTTTACCTTTTATTCTTAGTCACCAACTCGTCAGCTATTAAAGTGTCAATCGCTAGCTCATGGGGTCTTTCATGAATGTTAAGTTAAATTGAATGAGTGGGTGATTGTTAAGTGAAATCCTTTTTCACTAGCTCATAGGTAGTTTAAAAGATCTTTAGCTAACCATGGTGACCTAGCGAGTGTTTATGTTGTTTCCTTGTCGCAAGCTCACATAATTTTGTTACAGTTTATGTTAACCTTGGTGACCTAGAGAGTATGAGTTTTAAGTCTTAATTGCTAACTCATGGACCCTTTTAATAACTGAGATATTTTCCTTACAAGTTAATGAGATATTGTCACATGTCCATGTTGTGGCATGTTATGAAATTAGATCAATGGTCATCACTAGCTCATGAGGTATCTGCAGATTTTCTCTTTAGCTCAATGATTCAATGATAATGAGATAAGTGGAAGTTATTTAAATAATGTTGAAGACTTCATTGTCAACTTGCAAAATGTTTGAACGGTTAAGGGAAAGAGTCAACAAGCTTGTGATAAAGGAAAACTCTAGATGGAAAAATGTTGTCACTAGGTCACAGAAGGAAATGGTGGTTAAAAAGAAATGTTGGTGACCTAGCGAGTGTGTATTTGGGTTTGATTGCCAAATCAATGTTGTTAATAAGGCTTGACGAAAAATTTTAGTGACTTAGTGAGGCTTCTCCGTAAAGTGAAGAGAAGTAAAAGGTCTAGCCAATCATTGTTTGACATCTAGAGCTACCCATTGAAATGCATAGTTATGTTTCAAAATTGTGATAGAAAAGAAGAATTTATTACAGTGTATCAACTTGGAAAGAAATTTATGAGACAAAGATCGTTATGAAGATTGCATGATGATGAAGACAATGCATTGAGGTGAAAACATCTTGAGAAGCTATTAAATAATATGTGTTGTTGATTTTCAAGTACTTTTCCTTTTTCATTTTTCCATATTTTGTGTGTGCACAGATATTGTGATTGTAGAGCCAGAGCTCAAGTAGTTGTGAAGAAGTTTTTCTCAATTGTAGGTCTCACAAGTATATCAAGATGAGTCAATCAACCACTAGGTCACTCACCAAGAAGGAGAAGGGTAGTATATTATCTGATGAGTTTATTAGGTTACTCCTAGAATGTTCAAATTCATATATTGCAAATGAATTTCAATGGATAGATTGCTATGGCCAATACAAGAATGTTGACACTCTTGGCATGAGTGGTTATTTTCTCTTCAACTTTTTTTGGGAGAATAGGGTCAAAGGAGTTCCTATCTAAAACCCTTGGGAGTTGAGTCTGTGAAAGCTAATTTTCCTAGATGTGTACATGGATGTGGAATTATTGAGAGAATTAGCAAGAAGGTATGATGTTGTAACTGGAGTCATCAGAAAGAAGATTAATTCAAAGCTCATTGGGATTAATAGGGCTAGCATAGTGGAATATTTTGATATCACTAGTGCAATGTGCACTGATATTGAACTAGATAAAGAAAAGGAATACTTTAAGTTTCACAAGTTTATCAAGAAGAACATCATGCATAAATTCATTTCTAGGGAAGACAGTAAAAGAGTGATCATTCCAGATGATTTGATGTCACCTTATGATTTAACAAAATTCCATCACTTTTTCCAATGTACAGTGTATGGCTTCCGCAAAGTGTTAGGAAGACATTGATTCTGAGGAAGAAGTTGGCATCAGGAAGAAAGAAGAGTTAGCCTCACATGCTCCAATGGTAGATATGGAGAAATTAAGGGCTAAAGAAAGAGTTCTAAGGAATAGAACCAGTGTACTAGTCCTAGGACAGGGCCTTTACTTCAAATAAATTAGAAAAAAATTGACTAACATCCCTTTTGAAGAGAAGTAAATATCAGATACATAGTTTCCATTGGCTTTAAGGCCAAACTAAAGGGTATTGGAGGCCCAAGAATTTATGAAGGATGATCAGTTCATCAAGACTCTTGAATTCAAAAGTATGATGTTTTATAAAATTAAGGAGAAAGAGATAAGGTCAACTCTCACTTTTGAAGGTGACGAGGGAGAAAAGAAGGAACATATCATAAAATCCTTACAAGAGTATGATCCTGAATCTAAGAAGATCACTGAGGATCAAGCCAGAGAACTAGTAAAGAGAAGTGGCATGTTATTACTACTAGACTAGGACTTTCAATCTACATTTGTAATTGACTAGATTAGACAACATCATATCCATTATTCATAATAGAGGTGGAGATAAGAGATATATCTAGAGGATTAAATTTTAATCCTAAGTCAAAAACTTTTGTATTATGAAAATTGGCACCCTCAATCCAAAAGCCTCATTTAGTCATCAAATAGGACAGGAGAGAAGACAAGAATATTTGGAATCTAGAGAATACATGTGACACTGAGGCTACCTTTTCCCTACAACAGTTATCTTTCCTGAACTTGGCCAAAGAAGAGTAGATGTCAAAGAGATATATAGAGACATACCATTAGTTAATTGTTGTGGTCAAGAAATATGAGGAGGTACTAGTAAAATGTGCTCACACTTAGGAGCAGTTAGATACAACAAAAGATAGGATCAGAGAATTGACACAATCAATAGAGCATAAAGAAATCAGAGATGCATTAGTGGATGTAAAAACTAATTTAGGTATTGTTCTAGAAGTCCCTTATGATGTACAACCTATGCAAGTTGAGGATTCATAGGAGAAGAAGGAATCATATATTGAGGAAAATGAGATTTCACTCATAGCACTGATGGATATCTTGCATCATAGGATGCATATAATCAAGACAAAGATTGATGTCATGCATAACTCACACAACACATTGCAAAAAGTAGAGAAAGATATCACATATGCTATGGCTACCTTGGAGACACTCTGTAGAATATGGTCATGCAAGGCAACTTTGTTTGAGAAATTGGAGGCGGTGCAACAGTATAGGCCTGATTTACTAAGGACAGTCATAGACACCAGAGAAATGATTGATGCAATCAACTCATCTCTCTCATTTTTCAAGGGTAAGGCCAATCAAGTCAGGATAAATTTACATATGATTATTCCTAGTTATTATTAGGAATTAATGCTAAATATATCCTATGGGGGAGTATTCATAGCCATTCTATAGCCATTCTTGTTGCATTCATGACTATGATTGTCATTGATGTCAACACAGTGATCTACTAAAGATTAGCAGAGAAGCAAACATTGTTTGTATTAGCGCACATGAGATATTGAAGATCAAGCTATGAAAATTTGAGGACTTGATCTATATTGTGTCCTAATATTGTGGTCAAGAGTGTAGAAGGAAATTCAAATATTCATGACAGTTATCTATAATTTAGTGGAAGCAGTATTCAGGCAGTGTTCCTGAGAAGTGGCTTGTGGAAATCGGATGATATCTCCTAATCGGGATAGAATCTAAGCATGAAATGTTTTAAAGATGATGAAGACATGATGATAGTGATGTGGATGTGAAAAAAAGGTCATATGTCACATGAGTGAAGAATTATCTTGATTGGAAGCTGACAGTTTTATGTAATTGTGGAATATTGTGTAACGTGTGGAAAATTATTTTGTAATTTGTATGCCGAATCATTTGTAATTATTTGAGTGTGGTATAAAGGAAGGATTATTTTCCTTATTTTAATGTAGTAAAGTATGAAGTGAATTGTGGAATTGAGCAATACTTTTTGTAAGAGGATATGTGAAGTACAGAGATCTGGTATTGAGATCTGATGAAGTAGTTGGTGTGGTTTGGCACACTCATAGGAGAAGTGATTAGTTGTTGAGATTAGTAATCTTTTGATATTATTCTATTGAATAATAAAGAGATCTGTTGGATAGTGTGTTCAATAATCTTTCCCTTGAAGTTGTTTGGACAGTGGGTCCTTCTGTCCTCCATAACTCCTAACAGGGTTAGAATCTTTTAACAGGGATTCAAAATCTCCTAATAGAGATTCATATGTACTGAATGTATTTCATAAGACTCCTAATAGAGTCCATCCTCTCACAAGGAATTTTCATATTAGTGCATCTTTTATGGGCATCATTCCCACCAAGGTTTAATCTTTGATCAAGAGGTTCCCTAGTCAACATATGTTGTGTTATTGTGTCATTGTGTATGTATATCTTTCTATGGTTGTTACTTACATTGCTTACATGGTTAAAATTTGTTAAAGGTGATAAAAGTTGTATTTATCTTATAACTAATTCACCCCCCTCTCAATTATCTTGGTGGACTTTACTTTCTAACAATTGGTATTAGATCAATAGGTCCTTGAAGGAAAAGTTTAACAACTTAAGGAGATCCATGGCGAGTCATTTCAAGAAAGAAAGCTCTAAGTTTGATGGAGTGAATTTTGATAGCTAGAAAGAAAAGATGAAGACACATTTTCTTTGTTTAGGACTAGGATAATGGTTAATCACAAAGAACAAAAATTCTATCATTGAAGAAGACAAAATTGAAGAATGTACTAATGAGGAGAGATATCTATTCATGTGTAACATACTTGCCAGAGAAGCACTCTTGTCAGCCCTTGCAGAAAATGAGTACAGTTAAGTAAAATATCTAAGAACATCCCATGAAATTTGGTTAGCTTTACAATCTACTTTTGAACGTGATGATCATGCAAATAGAGTCAAATTAAATAATTGGATATGTGCATTTGAAGATATAATAATGATGGAAGATGAATCTGTTAGAAACTATATTGGTAAAATGTCAGAAAATGTTGTAGGTATCAAATCTTGTGAAAGAATCAAGATAGAGAATGAAGTGATATGGAAGATTCTAAAGACATTGACTCTTGTATTTAAGCATACAGTGTAGATGATTGAGCAAGTTATACCTTGTACTGAGAACTTCACCAGAGAAACCCTTCTTGGAAGACTAGAAGTAGTAGAGATAAGTTTGAGACAGTTAGGAGACCTACCTAGAATGGAGACAACATTCAAAGCACTTTGTATTCATCCTAATTTGTCAAGAAGCATTGGTGTAAGAGGAGATTATGTTAGTGGTAGTAGATCTAAGAATGAAGAAGATAAGAAGATTGAGGAAGGAATTGCCTTGCTTGTGAAAAGAGAACCAGATGGTAAGAAAATTTTTCAATGTTGGACTTGTCAAGAATTTGGTCATTTTACATCTAAATGTCCTAAGAGAGTAAAGAAGTATAGAAAGAAATTTAAACCTAGAAGATCTAAATAATGTTACTATGTTAATGATGAAGAATTTGAAGCTAGTATGGAGAAATCTCTAAATGAAAGTGATAATGAGAATGATGATATAGGATTTGTAGCAATAAAAGAAGAAAACTTTGAAATAGAAGTTAAAGAAGAAAAAGCTTTAGTTTCTCAAGTAGAAAAGAAATATGATTGGATTATAGATAGTGGTTGTTCACATCATATGACTGGAGACATGAAGAAATTCATAAATTCTAACAATTATGATAGAGGAATTGTTAGAGTTGGAAACAATGTACCTTGTTTGATAAAAGGAATAGGATCTATTTCTCTTGATGGAAAGACTAACACTGATAATTTTTATTTTGTGGATGGATTGAAACATAACCTTTTGAGTGTTGGACAGTTAGTTGATAAGGGATATCAAGTTTGGTTTACTAAGAAAACTTGTGTAATCAAAGATAAGGATGGTAATTTGATTGGAACTGGATCAAGAACCAGAGGTAATGTATTTCAGTTGAATCCTACTGAGATGACATGCTTGATTACTAAGATTGATGAAAGTTGGTTATGGCACATAAGATTTTGTCATATAAACTTTGATAACATTGTGAAATTAAGTGCTACACTTGCAGTAAGAGATTTGCCTAAAATTATGAAACCTACTAACATGATTTGCAAGGAATGCGTTATGGCTAAATAGAAGAGAAGTTCATTTCCTCGAAAGAAGTTTACAACAACAAGGAAGTTGTAAATTGTTCATATAGACTTGAGCAGTCCCATAAGGACTAGAGGATTCTATGGTGAAAGGTATTTTATGATTCTTGTTGATGATTTTTCAAGAATGATGTGGATTGTATTTCTTAAAGAAAAGTCTAAGGCATTTGATAAGTTTAGAGTAATTAAGAACAAAGTTGAGAATGAATCTAGAATGAAGATTAAATGTTTGAGATCAGATAGAGCTGGAGAATTTACTTCAAAATAATTTAACACTTTTTGTGAAGTGAATGGCATTAAGAGACAATTTTCAGCCCCTAGAACACCTAAACAGAATGGCATTGCAGAAAGAATAAATAGGTTAGTAATTGAAGCAACAAGAGTCATGCTATTTGAAAATGACTTGGTGAAGATATTCTAGAGAGAAGCAGTGAATAAAGTAGTATATACAATGAATAGAGTACAGATCAGAGCAGACACAAACAAGACACCTTATGAATTATGTTTTGGAGGTGCACCATCAGTTAAGTATTTCAAAATTTTTGGAAGTAAATATTATATTAAGAGAGATGATGACATTGGAAATTTTGACCCTAGAAGTGATGAAGGTATATTTCTTGGTTATTCATTGAAAAGAAAAGATTATAGATGTTTCAATTAAAGAACTAAAACTATTGTTGAGAGCGCAAATGTTAAAGTTGATGAAAAATTCAAAATTCAGGAAAGAATGCTTGATTATGAATCAGATGAAGGGACTCATCCTAGAATTGATCAAGAAAATATTGAATTATTCTATGAAACTAACTGTGATTTGTAGAATGAAATCTACATTGAGGAAATCATAGAAGAACCTATAGTTGAAGCAAGAACTGAGACAATGACACCTAACAGGAATCTAACAACAAATCATCCTATTGAGAAGATTATTGGGAGCATAGAAAGAGGAGTTCTAACATGGAATAAGGTACAAGAACAATTATGTTTAATTTCTCAAATTGAACCTAAATCTACTAGTGAAGCCTATGAAGATGAATATTGGTTTAAAGAAATGAAGGAAGAACTAGATCAAATTGAAAAGAACAAGACTTGGGAGTTGGTCCCTAGACCTAAAGATAAGAATGTTATAGGAACTAAATGGGTATTCAAGAACAAGATGAATGAACAAGGAGAAGTTTTAAGGAATAAAGAAAGATTGGTATGTAAAGGATACTCACAGGAAGAAGGAATTGACTATGAAGAAACTTTTGCACCTATAGCAAGAATTGAAGCAGTAAGAATGTTTTTGGCTTATGCAGCCTATAAGAAATTTAAAGCATATCAGATGGATGTAAAGTCAACATTTCTAAATGGAGAATTAGAAGAAGTTTACATTGATCATCCTGAAGGTTTTCCCTTAATTCATGAAGGAGACATGGTATGTAAACTGAACAAATCTTTATATGGACTTAAACAAGCACCTAGAACTTGGTATGCAAGACTGGATAAGTATTTGATAAAATTAAGATTTACTAAAGACACAGTAGAAAGTAACTTGTCTATGAAAGAAATTGAAAATGGTTTGTTGGTTGTAGTTATTTTTGTTGATGATATTATCTTTGGAGGAGATGATGAAGCCAGTGATAAATTGGCAGATGAAATGAAAATTGAATTTGAAATGAGTATGATTGGTGAGATGAAATATTTTTTAGGATTACAGATAACAGAGAATAGTGATGGTATCTTCTTATGTCAAACAAAGTATTTGAATGACTTATTCAAGAGATTTAGAATGGATAATTTTAAACCAATTGGTACACCTATGGTAACTAGACACAAGTTATCTAGCACAAATGAGACTCCTACAGTTGAATAGAAGAGGTATAGATCTATGATTGGAGGATTGTGATATTTAACTCATACAAGACTAGACATATCACATGCAGTTGGAATCATTGCAAGATTTCAAGCTGATCCTAAAGAATCACATTATGCAGCAGTAAAAAGGATACTGAGGTACTTGAAAGACAATTGAATATGGATTTTGGTATGAAAAATCTGATGACTTTACCCTATGTGCATATATAGATGCAGATTGGGGAGGAAGTGTTGATGAAAAAAAAAGTACAAGTGGTTGAACATTTTTTCTTGGAGGAAGATTGGTTTCTTGGCTAAGCAAAAAAAAAAAAATTGTATTTCACAGAGCACAGTAGAAGCAAAATATGTGCCAGCATCAAACAATTGTAACCAGATAATATGGATGAAACAAATGTTGAAGGATATTGGAATAAAATTTGATGAGCCTATTGTTATACACTATGATAACACAAGTACAGTAAGTATGTCTAAGAATCTTGTACTACATTCTAAGACAAAACATATAGAAATAAAGTATTATGTAGTAAGAGATAAAGTTGCAGAGAAAGAAGTTAGACTTGAGTGTATAAGTACAAAAGAGTAGATTGCAGATATATTTACAAAGCCTTTTCCTAACAATACATTTGAGTATCTGAGAGGTATGCTTGGGGTAATGCCCCAGCCTAATTTTGAGAAGTGATGCAGATTGTTGTATCAGTCCAGTGGTATATGAGCTTTATATTTTTTTTTGGACTGGATGTTGGTACTTCCTCTATGGGGGAGTATATGTGATGCAGGAGCATCCTGGGTGTAAGAGAAATCTTGCATCACCCAAAAATATTTATGTTTTTTTATTCAATAAGGGTTATTTTGTGCAGAGCTGCTATTTATGGAAAGTTACCATTTTTGGTAATTTTTGTATGTGCTCAGAATGATCTGATTTCTTTCTTGGAGGTTCATGTTGGTCATATAAGTCTGCCAGTAAAGTTTCATTGCCAGATCAAGTGTATATTGGAAGATATTGAAGATTTTCGGTATTGGCAGCAGGGTACAGAAACTTTGAACTCAGTTTTGAAGGCTTTAGAGGCCCCGGATGAGGTCGAAAATTTGGGTGACGGGCGCTTGCGCTGGTCAAGCCTGTAGAGCGCTTCGTGGCGTTTCCGAAATGGGGTTATAGCAGCCGAGCGGGTCAACTGGTGATGACTTATGGTCTTCAGAAGTTGGGCCACCTGAAATGGCGAAAAATAATTTTCTTCAAAATTTCTGTTCGGGTTTCAAAGGTTATCTTGAGCCGACTATGATGTAATAAAATGTAAAATAAAATAATTCTAAGTTTGGTCGGCCTTGTTGGCTAAAAAAATTCTGGAACCTTCCCAGGCGGTGGAAATTGCCTATATAAGGAAGGCTGTATTATTGTCTTAGGCAGTTGAGAATAGTTCTGGGTAGTAGATCTGGGTATTGATTCGAGGCTTTGTCCTACAGAATATTGTAAGGGAATGCCCATGTGGCTTTGCATATTGTAATTCTGAAAGTTTGTAATTCCACATTTGTGGAGATAATAAGAAGCCAATTTTCTGTTCTTGCATATTGTTGTTGTTTCTCTATTTCTGTTATATGTTTGTGGTATTAAGGGGAGCACCCTTCATCAAGTGGTATCAGAGCAGGTTTTCTTGAGTGTGTAAACAGATCGCCGACTGTGAGGCAGTTTGCACCAGGACCGTGGTTAGGGTTTCAGTGCGCATCGCGAAAATGCCTCCACGAAGAGAACGTGGCGGAAGAGCTGGTGCTGTGACACCTGAGGTTAGAGAGCTGCAGAGACAAGTGCGAGCATTGCAAGAAGAGATTCGCAGAGGAATGAATCTTAATGTCAGAGATGAAAGCGAGGATGAAGCCGAAGAAGAATATCAAGAGGGAGAAATTGAAATTGTGAACCAGGAGGAAGAAAGACTTTTTCGGGCGATTTCCAAGATTGGGAAAAGACCTAAGATTGAGGTTCCTACATTTTCTGGAAATCTTAACCCAGAGGAATTGATCGACTGGATCAATGAATGTGAAGAATATTTTGAGTATGAAGATGTTGAGGATCCTGATAGGGTCAAATTTGCGAAGGCCAGACTGAAAGGTCATGCAAAGATATGGTGGCAAGAGATTCAGTTGGAGCGAAATAGAAGGGGAAAGGAGAAAATCACGAGATGGGATCGGATGGTGGATAAATTGAAGCGGCAGTTCATTCCTGTTGATTATGAGCTTGACCTACTGAAGAAAATGCAAAGTTTGAAGCAAGCAGGAAGATCTGTTCAGGAGTATACAGAGGAGTTCTATCGACTTCTCATCAGAACAGGCCATGCAGAAGCTGATAAAGAGAAAGTTGCCCGATACCTTAATGGGTTAAGGCCAAGCATTCAGGAGGAGCTGAATCTGGTTCGAATGAACAGTATTGAAGAGGCATACCAGTTTGCCCTAAAAGTAGAGGAAAAGCTGAACAAGAAGTTTGAGAGCAGACAAAACGGAAGAGGTCGCGGTGGACGATCTGGTGGACGGTCATATGGTGGCCGGAATGAAGATCCGAAAAAGAAGGATGAGGCCAGTAGCAGTCAGAATCAGCGCGGAAATAATTCCAATCGCTTCCAGGATCAGAATAATAGAGATCAGAGAGGAAGAGGAAGAGGACAAGGATCTGGAAGAGGTGGCTTCCGTGGAACATGTTTTCACTGTGGAGAAGAAGGTCATAGGGCATTTGAATGTCCTCAGCGCCAAGGCAGAACAGACAGGAGAAATGAAGGCCAGGCCAGAGTTGCACATGTAGATGAAGATGTCAGATCATCAAATTCTGAAGATGCTGAAAGAGGAGAAACGTTGATTAACAGAAGAGTCCTGTTGAGTGGTGAGAATGAACCTGAGCAAAGAAGGAGCCTGTTTCGCACTAGATGCAAGTGTGAGGGTAAATGCTGTGATGTGATTATCGATAGTGGAAGCACTGACAATCTGGTATCAGAAGAGATGGTGACAAAGTTGAAGCTCAAGAGACAGAAACACCCACATCCATATCGGATTGCCTGGGTGCAGGATGACCACAAGGTCATGGTCAGTGAACAGTGCCTGGTAAAGTTCAAGATCGGCGGGTACCAAGATGAGGTACTATGTGATATCATCTCTATGGATGCATGTCATATGTTATTGGGTAGACCGTGGCAGTTTGACAGATGTGCTGTACACGATGGTCGTGCGAATACCTATTCCCTAACAAAGGATGGAGTGCGACATAAGCTAAAGCCATTGAAGGAAACTGAAGAAAAGGTATGTGGTAATGCAAGAATAACATTTGTTGATGGAAGGAAATTCCTAGATGGTATGAGGCATGAGCATGTATGTTTTGCTTTAATTCCAAAAGCTGGTAAAGAGGAAGTAGAAGATGTTCCTGTAGAAGTTGCAGATTTGTTGAATGAGTTTCAGGATATTGTATCCGATAACGTGCCTGATGGATTACCACCAGTCAGGAAGATCAGCCATCAGATGGACTTGATTCCAGGAGCGAGTTTGCCGAACAAGGCAGCACACAGAATGACACCTGCAGAAAGTGAGGAGTTGAACAGACAAGTACATGAGTTGTTACAGAAAGGTTTGATCCGTGAGAGTCTGAGTCCCTGTGCTGTACCAGCGGTATTAGCACCAAAGAAGAATGGAGAGTGGAGGATGTGTACAGATTCTAGGGCAATAAACAAGATCACAATCAAGTACAGGTTTCCATTGCCACGAATGGATGATATTATGGACTGTTTGAGTGGCGCTGTGTATTTCTCAAAGATAGATCTGAAGAGTGGATATCATCAGATTCGGATCAGAGAAGGAGATGAATGGAAGACTGCCTTCAAGACAAAGGAAGGACTGTATGAGTGGTTAGTCATGCCTTTTGGGCTAACCAATGCACCAAGCACTTTCATGCGGCTCATGAACGAGGTTCTGAAAGAATTTCTAGGTAAGTTTGTCATTGTTTATCTAGATGATATTTTGATCTTTAGTAAGACATTGGAGGAGCATATGATGCATATTCGTATGGTATTTGAGAAGCTGAGAGAAGAGAAATTGTTGATTAATTTGAAGAAGTGTAGTTTTGTGAAGAAAGAGTTAGTGTATTTGGGATTTGTAGTTTCAGCAGAAGGTCTAAAAATGGACCCAGAGAAGGTACAGGCTATCCTTGAATGGCCTACTCCAAGGAGTGCTACTGAGGTAAGATCTTTTCATGGTCTAGCTAGCTTTTACAGAAAGTTTATCAGAAATTTTAGCAGTATTTGTGGACCCTTGACTGAAACAATAAGAGGGGATAGAAAAGAGTTTAAGTGGACTAATGGGGCAGAAAAGAGTTTTCAATTGTTGAAACAAAAAGTCACAGAACAACCTGTTTTAGCACTTCCAGATTTTAATAAGGTGTTTCAAGTAGATTGTGATGCTAGTGGTACTGCAATAGGAGCTGTTATGAGCCAAGAAGGTAAACCTGTTGCTTATTTCAGTGAGAAATTAAATGATGCCAAGAGGAAATATTCTATTTATGATCAGGAATTTTATGCTATAGTTCAGGCATTAAAGAAGTGGAGACACTATTTGCTTCCTAAGGAGTTTGTTTTGTATACTGATCATCAAGCTTTGCAATATTTGAATAGTCAAGGAAAATTGAATCAAAGGCATTTGAAATGGGTTGAGTTTTTGCAGAGTTATACATTTGTTTTGAAACACAGGAGTGGAAAGTCTAATAGGGTTGCAGATGCTCTTAGCAGAAGGCAACTATTGCTGACAGAACTGCAGATTGAAGTGGTTGGGTTCAAGGAACTCAAGAATTTGTATCCAGAGGATCCTGATTTTGGTGAAGCTTGGAAAGCTTGTACAGAACCTGTTACTCTAGACAGGACGAAATGGTTGGATTTCATCATCCAGGATGATATGCTATTCAGAGGGAGTCAGTTGTGCATTCCACGAAGTTCTATGAGGGAGAATCTCATCAAGGAGAAGCATAGTGGAGGATTGGCTGGACATTTTGGTCGTGATAAAACTGTTGCTTTGGTTGGTGAGAATTATTATTGGCCACAATTGCAGCAAGATGTGAAGAAGTTTGTACAGAGTTGCAGAGTATGTCAGATGGCGAAAGGAGTGAAGCAGAATACAGGATTGTATCAGCCATTACCTGTACCAGAGAAGCCTTGGGAGGATATCAGCATGGACTTTGTTCTTGGTTTACCGAGGACACAGCGGGGACACGATTCAATTTTTGTGGTAGTTGACAGATTTTCAAAGATGGCACATTTCATTCCCTGCAAGAAGACTAATGATGCTGTTCATATAGCAGAATTGTTTTTCAGAGAAGTAGTGAGACTTCATGGTTTGCCAAAGACCATAGTTTCAGATCGGGACACTAAGTTTGTTGGATATTTCTGGCGTACATTGTGGAAGAAGTTGAAGACAGATTTGAAGTTCAGTTCATCACATCATCCACAGACTGATGGACAGACAGAGGTGGTGAATAGGAGTTTGGGAAATTTACTGAGATGTTTGGTTGGAGATAAGCCAACAGGATGGGATTTGATTTTACCACAGGCAGAATTTGCATACAATAATTCTGTCAATAGGAGCACTGGTAAATCACCATTCCAAATTGTATATGGAAGTAGTCCAAGGAATGCATCTGAATTGAGAAAGATAGATAAAGGAGAAATAAGTAGTGCTGAAGCTGAAGATTTTGCAGAACACTTGAAGAACATCCATGAGGAGGTGAGGAAACATATTAACAAGATGAACGCACAGTATAAGGCTAAGGCAGATGAGAAAAGGAGGCATAAAGAATTTCAGGTTGGAGATGAAGTCATGGTTCATTTGCGGAAGGAGCGGTTTCCAGTTGGTACATATAACAAGTTGAAAATGAAGAAGTTTGGACCATGCAGGATATTGAAGAAACATGATTCAGGAAACGCATATGAGGTAGAATTGCCTACTGAGCTAAATATTTCACCAGTGTTTAACATTTCAGATCTGACAGAGTATCATGAAGGAGGTGTTGAAGATGAGATCACAGCAGCACAGTGGAGTATTCCAGCAACTAGTTCAGACACTAAGGAGATTGAAGATATACTGGATAGTCGTGTTGGCAGAAGCACAAGGAACAGGACATATGAAGAATATCTGGTCAAGTGGAAAGGACGACCTGTTGAAGATTCATCATGGCTAACAAAGGAGGAGGTTAACCGTCTTGGTTTTCCTCTACACACCTGAGTCGTGACAGGGTCACTTCTCAAATTACCCCGGGTGTCTGATGCAGGAGCATCCTGGGTGTAAGAGAAATCTTGCATCACCCAAAAATATTTATGTTTTTTTATTCAATAAGGGTTATTTTGTGCAGAGCTGCTATTTATGGAAAGTTACCATTTTTGGTAATTTTTGTATGTGCTCAGAATGATCTGATTTCTTTCTTGGAGGTTCATGTTGGTCATATAAGTCTGCCAGTAAAGTTTCATTGCCAGATCAAGTGTATATTGGAAGATATTGAAGATTTTCGGTATTGGCAGCAGGGTACAGAAACTTTGAACTCAGTTTTGAAGGCTTTAGAGGCCCCGGATGAGGTCGAAAATTTGGGTGACGGGCGCTTGCGCTGGTCAAGCCTGTAGAGCGCTTCGTGGCGTTTCCGAAATGGGGTTATAGCAGCCGAGCGGGTCAACTGGTGATGACTTATGGTCTTCAGAAGTTGGGCCACCTGAAATGGCGAAAAATAATTTTCTTCAAAATTTCTGTTCGGGTTTCAAAGGTTATCTTGAGCCGACTATGATGTAATAAAATGTAAAATAAAATAATTCTAAGTTTGGTCGGCCTTGTTGGCTAAAAAAATTCTGGAACCTTCCCAGGCGGTGGAAATTGCCTATATAAGGAAGGCTGTATTATTGTCTTAGGCAGTTGAGAATAGTTCTGGGTAGTAGATCTGGGTATTGATTCGAGGCTTTGTCCTACAGAATATTGTAAGGGAATGCCCATGTGGCTTTGCATATTGTAATTCTGAAAGTTTGTAATTCCACATTTGTGGAGATAATAAGAAGCCAATTTTCTGTTCTTGCATATTGTTGTTGTTTCTCTATTTCTGTTATATGTTTGTGGTATTAAGGGGAGCACCCTTCATCAATATGTTTCTAAGTTGAGTGATGAGGACTCTAGTGAATGTTTTTTTTTTTTTTTTCTAAAAAGTGTCTTTTGACATTGAAGTTGTTGACATAGTGATGTAATATTTGTCATTGATGTCAATAGGGGAGAAGGATACATGAAAAACCATCTATTGAAGAGAATCTCATGAGTGAGAAGGATACAAGCAATATAAAATGGAAAACTAAAAGAATTGAGCAAGAAAATGAAGCAAGATTTGATTGATGAATAGGATGTGAAAACATTTCAGAGCAGTAGTGTTGCAGTGTTGGTATTCATGGAACTTGGATGTTTTTTCATCTATGTTGCCATCAATGCCAATGGGGGAGATTTTTAGGAATGAATGATGAATATATCTTATGGGGGAGTATTCACAACCATTCTATAGTAGTTTTTGTTGCATTCATGACTGTGATTGTCATTGATGTCAATACAGTGATCTACTGAAGATTAGCGGAGAAGCAGATAATTTTTGTATTAGCACACATGGGATATTGAAGATCAAGAAATGTGGAGTTGAGGACTTAATATATATTGTGTTCTAAGATCATGGTCAAGAGTGTAAAAGGAAATTCAACTATTCATGATAGTTATGTGTAATTCAGTGGAAGCAGTATTTAGGCTGTGATCCTGAGAAGCGGCTTGTGGAAATCAAATGATATCTCCTAATCAAGATATAATTTGAGCATGTGAGGTTGTAAAAATGATGAATACATGATGATAGTGATGTAGGCATGGCAGAAAGGTCATAGGTCACACGAGTGAAGAATTATCTTGATTGGAAGCCAACAATTTTATGTAATTGTGGAATATTGTGTAACGTGTGGAAAATTATTTTGTAATTTGTATGCTGACTCATTTGTAATTATTTGAGTGTGGTATAAATGAAGGATTATTTTCCTTATTGTAATGTAGTAAAGTATGAAGTTAATTGTGGAATTGAGCAATACTTGTTGTAAGAGGATATGCGAAGTACAAAGATCTATTATTGAGATCTGATGAAGCAGTTGGTGCAGTTTGGCACAGTCAAAGGAGAAGTGATAAGTTGTTGAGATCAGTAATATTTTGATATTATTCTATTGAATAATATAGAGATCACTTGGACCATGTGTTTAGTGATCTTTCCCTTGAAACTATTTGGATAGTGGGTCCTTATGTCTTCCATAACTCCTACCAGGGTTAGAATCTTTTAATAGGGATTCAAAATCTCCTAACAGAGATTCATATGTACTGAATGTATTTCATAAGACTCCTAACAGAGTCCATCCTCTCACAAGGAATTTTCATATTAGTGCATCTTTTGTGGGCATCATTCCCACCAGGGTTTACTCTTTGATCAAGAGGTTCCCTAGTAAACATATCTTGTGTTATTGTGTCATTGTGTATGTATATATTTCTATGGTTGTTGCTTACATTGCTTACATGGTTAAAATTTGTTAAAGGTAATAAAATTTATATTTATTTGATAACTAATTCACTCCCCTCCTCTAATTTATCTTGGTGGACTTTACTTTCTAATAGTTATAACACATATGTGCCCTCCATATATGATGATCAAGGAAGTCTAAAAAGTATAGGTATATGGGGAGGTGAATTTGGTGCCATGATGGAAAAGAAGGAATCCTTTATGTCTGCTGACAATGCTCTAGATATGGACACTTTTAAAAAAGTGTTAGACCTTGTGTTCAAGGTTGAAATTGATTTTAAAAATTTCATATCAGACACAAAGGTAATACCAAACACTAGATGGGATAAAACAATCAAGCAGTTGAATGATATCAAACCTTTTGAATGGCCATCTGATGAAGATATTGCAAAATGGGATGCCAACTTGAAGAAGAGAAGAAGAGGCTAATTTTTGATGATCCACTATTGGAGACAGATGAGTGAATGATACTCAGCACCTAATCATTGAGCACATAAGGGAAGCCAGTTATCTACAAGCGATTGAGACTGCTCGATGCAATCATAGAAGTTGTACTGAATATTTTGAGAAAAAGGATCCATCATGTCATCTTACAAGGTTGTTGCAAGCCTGTTCCAAGTGTGGTTGTTCAGGCATGGGTTTTTTTAAAAGGAAAATGATTGTATTTGGTAACTAATTTTGTCTTTTTCCTAGCAATCTGAAACTTGTTGCATCTTGAATCATGACAACATTCCAATATTACTAGTGATATATATAGAAAGTTGAAACAATTGTAACATATACATAGTGTTGGAAACTACAATTGAAGAAATTGTTGTATTGTCATTGATGTCAAACCTTAACTGGTCAGACTGTTGCTATCTAAGAAAGTAATATATCTATTTGATTTTTGAGAAGGATTAGGGCAAGGTTGATAATAATAGCACCTAAGGAAAGGTTGAGTTATCTCGATACTTCAATGAGTACTTGATTATGTGGCATGATGATAAGACAATGTATTTCTTATCTAAGTAACAAGGAAGACTAAACAAGTAGGCTTAACTGAGAAAAAGTGAAGAAATCTAGTTTAAGCTGAGTGATGTTAGTGTCAACCGAGCCAGTATATGTCGAGTAAATTCAGTGTTGACCGAACATCAATTAATTGCTGAGGAAGAGAGTATTAGTTGAGGAAACAATTTTAGTGGTGACCGGGCTACCCAGTGAAGACTGAGAAGTTGAACATAGTATTGACCGAGCGTCAGTAATTTATATTTGAGGAAGAATTTAGATTCCTAGCTGACATAGTTGATTTCTTGGATTATGTAAAATGTGCTGACTTTATTTATGGATTGTATGGAAGCATTTAATGCACTGTAAACCATTTTATTGTGATTCCATAAAGAGATTTGAGATGTTTCTAGAAGGATGGATGAAGAACATAAAGTTGGAAGGATTCTATGAATATGACCTAACCCTAAGATCTATGGAGGAGATTAAGCAACAAAAGTTGGATTGACCTAAATGAAGAGATATTAAGGAAACCTAAGTGTGAGGTTGAATAGAGAGGATGTTGGAGTTTTTGTTATTGACTATATAAGAAGAAAAGGCTGAAGGAGGAGTTGTGATTGCTTGAAGGGTTTTCCGAGCAGATCAGTGTTGGAGATGGAAATGGATCACAGTCAATAAGCAAGCATATGTGTATGGAATTAGATCTGATATTTGCAAATTGAGTTGTATGTTTTTAGATCAAACACTGTTGTTACTTTCTAACCATTGTATCAATTTGAAATCCTTTAATCAAGGTTGACCTAATAGTCATATGTATAAATCCTTTGAACAAGGTTGCATTCTAATGGAATGTATGTAAGTCCTATAACAAGGTGCACTTTTAATAGTGTGGTTGAAATCCTTTAATCAGGTCACACCTGACAGTGTGTTTGTAACATTTGATAGGGTTATCTTTTCATAGAGCTCACTTCAAAAGAGTGAAAATATCAGTAACATGTTACAGAGTGGTTTTTCCCAAATTGGGTTTCCACTATAAATCCTAGTGTTAATGCTTATGTGAATGTTTTGGTTTGAACATTTCTTTTTTTTGAAAGTTAAATACTATTGGATAGTGGACTGCACTATTATATGTTTCTATTATGTATTTAGTAATGACCAAGTAGCTGTTGGTTGTTAGATCTGATTTGTTGAAGAGTTTGAAAGTTTATTTCATACATCTGGACTTGAGAACAACTAATTCACCCCCCCTCTTTTTTGTTCTAAATCATATTAACAATTGGTATCAGATATGTTGGTTCTTATAGAGAAATTTTTTAAAGGTACTTGAAGTAAATGATCAGGATGTATAAGAAGGAGGTATCGAAGCTAAATAAGGAAAACTTCCCTGCATGGCAGAGTCTGATAAAACTGCATCTAGCTGATATTGGTGATTCAACAAAGTATTACATTGAGCATGACTATGTTACACCTATTGCACCTTTGACTGCCGAGGAGATGAGAGTTAAACAAGAGCTCAATCAAGAAATGTTGGAGATTGCATCTACCCTAAGCTATCTAGAATTTGAAGACATCAAAGACTACACAAATGCAGAGAAAATGTGGGACACTCTTGCAAACATCTATGGTGGTGACATAAATGTACTAAGGGCAAAAGCTAAAAGCCTAAGAGGTAAATTTGATGAAATAAAAATGCAAGAAGGTGAGAATATTGCACAGTATTGTGGTAGAATAAAAGAAGTTTTAAATGCTATTAGAGGAGCCAATGGAATTATTGATGATGAGACTATTATTGGAAAATTTTTGAGAACTTTGCATCTTATTTATGCCATCAAAATTTCAGCAATTCAAGAATCTAGATGTAACCTTAATAATACTCTTACTTTGGAAAGTCTTGTTGGTAAGCTTGCTACTTTTGAGCTTTCTAATTTTGATAACTTCACTATTGCTAATGTTAAATGTGAATTTAAGTCACAAATGGTTCTGAGTAAGTCAAAGAAACAAAAGGAAAGATGCATTAGTGAGAGTGAAAGTGAGAGTGACACATCTCATGAAGAACTAGAGGATCTTGAAGCTCTTATGGCCAGAAGATTAAAAAGAGGAAAAGGAAAGTATAAAGGTAAACTCCCTATCATATGTTTCTCATGCAATAAAGTTGGTCATATAGCTGCAAGATGTCCTGATAGGTATGACAAGGATGATGAAAGAGATAACAAGCATAAAGAAAAAAGATAAGAAAGAGGTTACCAAAGATACAAGGACTACAAAGGAAAAGGTAAGAAATCCTACTATATTGCTGAAGAAGAAACTGACATTGATAGTGATGATTTTGAAATTGAAGTAGTCTATGTTTCTATGAAAGATGAGTCTGATGAGGATGAGAAAACTGCACTGGTATCCTATGTGAACAAAAATGATAAGGGGATTATTGATAGTGGTTGCTCACACCACATGACTGGTGACAAAAGTAAGTTTGATACCTTAGATCATTACAAAGGTAGAAGTGTTAAATTTGGTAATGATGCACCATGTCATGTTAGGGGTAAAGGATTAATTAATTTGAGTGATAAGATCTCTTTTGAAAATGCTTATTGGGTTGAAGGTCTTAAGTATAATCTGCTAAGTGTTGCACAACTTAATAGCATTGGTTATCGAGTGGAATTTCATCATAGGAAGGCTAAGATATTTGATGCCACTGGTGAACTGATTGGAAGTGGAGAGCAAATAAGAGGTAATTTATTCTATCTAGACCTATCTGAAGAGACATGTATGATTGCACAGCTTGATGATATATGGTTATGGCATAAGCATCTATGTCATGTTAACTTTGATAATCTAGTAGAAATCAGTAAAAAGAAGAAAGTGAGAGAATTGTCGAGATTGAAGAAACCTGAGAATGTAATGTGCAAACAATGTCAGTTGGGTAAGATGACAAAGTCTAGTTTCAAGAGCAAGACTTTTACTTCTAAGAATGCTTTAGATTTGGTTTATACTGATCTTTGTCGACCTATGGGTGTACAAAGCTATTGTGGTTCTAGATATTTTATTTTATTTGTTGATGATTACACCAGAATGATGACTATTATGTTCTTAAAAGAAAAATCTGATGCTTTTCAATTTTTTAAGTGGTATTTGGCTAAGGTTGAAAAGGAGATAGGTAGGAAACTAAAGTGTTTGAGATCTGACCAAGGTGGAGAATTCATATCCAATGAGTTCAATCTATTTTTCAATGATAGAGGAATCAAGAGACAGATGTTTGCACCTAGAACACCTCCATAGAACGGTATAGCAGAAAGAAGGAACAAATCTATCATGGATTGTGAAAGGATATTGATGATCGAGAAGAATGTTGCACAAAAGTACTGGAGAGAAGTTGTAAGTGCAACTATTTATACCCTTAACCAAGTACAAATAAAAAAAGGTTATTCCACAAAAATAAAATCTTACAAGTGTTTAAACTCTAACACTAAAAAAATTGAGGAAAGTGTAAATGTCAAAGTTGATTAGTATGCAGAGAAAAATGAATAGGAAAGCAAGAGAGAACCATAAGATTACAGATCTTTTGTATATATAGAAGAAGGAGAGGCAAGTGAAAAACTCACACCTAATGTAGAGTCTCAGGTAAGCAATGTCGAGCATTAGGGAAATAATACCAAGCGACAAGAAGAACATGCTGAGCGATTGGAGGAAGCTGCCAAGTATCAGGAAGAGGTTGCCAATTATTTAGAAGCCGAATCTGACAATCTTGTTGGTGAACCTAAAGAGCAAGAAGAAAGGAGAGAAGAACCTATTTTGGCACAATATGTAAGGAGACATCACAAGCCTAAATAAATCATTGTAAACAAAGAAACTAGAGTTCTTCCAAGAAGCAAGTTAAGAGACCCTACATGTTTACTATGTGAATTCGAGCCTAAGAAAACAAGGGAGGCATTATAAAATGAAAATGGGATCCTAGCCATGAATGAGGAGATAGACCAAATAGAGAAGAATGATACCTAGACTCTGGTGCTGAGACCAGAAAATAAAAATGTCATTGGAACAAAGTGGGTGTTCATAAATAAGCTAAATGAACATGGAAAAATCACAAGGAACAAAGCAAGGTTGGTATGCAAAGCCTATGCACAAGAAGGAATAGATTATGGGAAGACATTTGCCTCTATAGCAAGATTGGAAGGAGTAAGAACTCTACTTGCATATGCTACCTACAAAGACTTCAAGGTATACCAAATGGATGTCAAGTTTGCATTTTTAAATGGTATATTTGAAGAAGAAGTGTACATTGAACAACCTTAAGGATTTGTTGATCCAAACAAGAGACACAAGGTTTGCAAACTGAATAAGGCACTGTATGGATTAAACCAAGCCCCCAGAGCATGGTATGAGAGGCTGCACAACTACCTGATATAGATTGGATTCTCAAGGACAAATGAAACTAGCAATCTGTACGTGAAAGATAAAGGAGGTAAAGGAATCTTGTTGGCTAAGATTTTTGTAGATGATATTATATTTGGTGGAAAAGATGCCCTATGTAAGAAATTTTCAAATGAAATGCAAATTGAATTTGAAATGAGTATGTTTGGGTAGATCAAATTCTTTGTTGGTTTACAAGTATATCAGATGGAGAGAGGTATTTTCATTACCCGGTCTAAATATGTTCATGAGATACTAAAAACCTTTGGTATGGAAGATTCAAGGCCAGTAAGTACTCCCATGGCTACTAGACAAAAATTATCTAAAAATGATGATGATGTCAAAGTAAACCAGACTTTGTATACGTCCATGATTGGAAAACTACAATATGTTGTTCACATCTGACCAAATATTGCTCTATCAATTGGGATTGTGGCAAGATTCTTTGCCAATCCTAAGGAAACTCACATGATGGCTATCAAAAGGATAATGAGATATCTGAAAGGGACTACATATTATGGATTGTACTACAAGAAGCATGAAATATTTGAATTGAGAGTGTATACTGATGCTGATTAGGTAGGAAATGTGGATGATAGAAAGAGTACTAGTGGTGGAGCTTTCTTTCTTGGATAGAGATTAGTTTCCTAGACAAGAAAGAAACAAAATTGTATTTCCCAATCTACAGCTGAAGTTGAGTATGTGGCTGCAGTAGTAAACTGTTCAAACTTGGTATGGATTAAGCAATTGTTGGTAGGCATGAAAGAAGAGATCACTTAACCAATTGTCATTTACGATGACAACACAAGTGCTATCAACATATCTAAGAACCCAGTGATGCACACAAAGACCAAAAACATCACCATCAAGTATCATTACTTGAGGGAATTGGTACAGGATAAGGAGGTCAGAATGGAATATGTGAATACAAAAGAACAACTAGTAGACATATTCACTAACGCTTTACCTAAAGAAGCTCATGAATATCGGAGAGGACAATTAGGGGTTCTTCCCCTAGCTGAGGCTACCTAGTCAAGCTAGGAGCACTACATCAAATGTGCTACAAAGAGTATTTGACAAATTGATGCAGAGAAAGGTCACACTTTAGGAGTAGCCTAGAGTTGTGAAAAGTACAACAAAGCTGATAATCAGTCATAAGCAAAGATGACAGAGGGAGAAATATTGTTACTGAACTAACCAGATGACATCTACATTTGAAGGATGTATGTTTTAGTTGATTCTTTGGCATTACTGTCAAAGAGGGAGATGAATAAGATGAAAACACATGGTGAAATTTCATGTAAGATCAAGTAAGAGGGAGAAATTCATAGGAAAGGAACAAGAAGAGATCAAGTGAATGTTACTGTGTGGATGGTCATGTAAGCAAGGATAATTGATTCTGAATCAGAATAAAGCTAAGGATATTATAAATATTTCTAATGGATAGATAAGTTTTGGATTGGCTGGTAATTCATGTGCTATTCATATGGTGTTTCCATCAATGCTAAAGAGGGAGATTGTTGGAAACTACAATTGAAGCAATTGTTGTATTTTCATTGATGTCAAACCTTAACTGGTAAGACTGTTGCTATCTAAGAAAGTACTATATCTATTTGATTGTTGAGAAGGATTAGGGAAAGGTTGATAACAATAGCACCTAAGGAAAGGTTGAGTTATCTTGATACTTCAATGAGTACTTGATTATGTGGCACAATGATAATATAATGCATTGCTTATCTAAGTAAGAAAGAAGACTAAACAAGTAGGCTTAACCGAGCAAAAGTGAAGAAATCTAGTTTGAGCCGAGTGATATTAGTGTCAACTGAGCCAATATATGCTGGGTAAATTTAGTGTTGGCCGAACATCAGTTAATTACCGATGAAGATCATATTAGCCAAGGAAACAGTTTTAGTGGTGACTGGGCTACCTAGTGAAGACCGAGGAGTTGAACATAGTATTGATTAAGCGTCAGTAATTTACATTTGAGGAAGAATTCAGATTCCTAGTTGACATAGTTGAATTCTTGGATTATGTAAAATGTGTTGACTTTATTTATTGATTGTATGGAAGCATTTAATGCACTATAAACCATTTTATTGTGATTCCATAAAGATTTGAGATATTTCTAGAATGATGGATGAAGAACATAAAGTTGGAAGGATTCAATGAATCTGAACTAACCCTAAGATCTACGAAGGAGATTAAGTGGCAAAAGTTGGATCAACCTAAATGAAGAGGTATTAAGGAAACCTAAGTGTGAGGTTGAATAGAGAGGATGTTGTAGTTGTTTGTTATTGATTGTATAAGTAGAAAAGGTTGAAGGAGAGGAGTTGTGATTGCTTAAAGGATTTTTAGAGTAGATCAGTGATGGAGATGGAAATGGATCACAGTCAATAAGCCAACATATGTGTACAACATTGGATCTGATATTTGCAAAGTGAGTTGTATGTTTTCAGATCAAACACTGTTGTTACTTTCTAACCATTGTATCAGTTTGAAATCCTTTAATCAAGGTTGACCTAATAGTCATATGTATAAATCCTTTGAACAAGGTTTCATTCTAATGGAATGTATGTAAGTCCTATAAAAAGGCACACTTTTAATAGAGTGGTTGAAATCCTTTAACCGGGTCACACCTGATAGTGTGTTTGTAACCTTTGATAGGGTTGGATTTTCATAGAGCTCACTTCAGAAGGGTGAAAATATCAGTAACATGTTACAAAGTGGTTTTTCCCAAATTGGGTTTCCACTCTAAATCCTGGTGTTAATGCTTGTGTGAATGTTTTGGTTTGAACATTTTTTTGTTTTGTAAGTTAAATACTATTGGATAGTGGACTGCACTGTTATATGTTTATGTTATGTATTCAGTAATGACTGAGTAGTTGTTGGTTGTTAGATTTAATTTGTTGAAGAGTTTGAAAGTTTATTTTATACATCCGGACCTGAGAACAACTAATTCACCCCCCCTCTCTATTGTTCTAAATCATATTAACATAGTGAATGCAACTTTGGTCAGAGAATTTTGCTCTAATTTTAGTGTACTTAGTTTTTCTTGAATGTACTAAAGAAAAGATATATCAATAAAAACATAATTTGAGAATCTATAAATATATGATTGTCTTTGTAGGTTTTTTTTGAATTCTTGTGAATTAGGATTGTAAATTATTTTTGATTCATCAATTTATAAGGTAAATTGTACAATGGTTTTTAGGTTTCTTTCAAGGGAAGTATAAGTCCTAAAAATGATTTCAGAGGGTTTTAGAGAATACATATGAATATGATGATTTTGTAGAGAACTATTGGAATTTGTATGTAAGGCATAGCTATCTTTCATGGGTTTTGAATATTTATCAATGATATGTTTTAGATATATGTTCATTTAGACTATGTACCCTAGGATTTTAGCACTGGTCATTTTCCACAATTGCAAGAAAATATTTTAAATAATTTAAATCATTTAATTACAATTTTGTACAATGAATGTTAAATATATGCATTAAGAGACACATATCCACTATGTGATTTACGAAAAAAAGGTAAATCAAGAAGGTACACCTGCCTGAGCATGTAAAGCTCAAAGTGAAGGAGGATCAAATCCTCATTTAAATTAGATCTTTTCTTGCCAAATTTGGAGTTGGGTTATAGAGAGTCATAGGCATTATTTTTCATATAGTAATCTGCAAGAAAAATCTCCAATAGTATCTAAAAAATAATAATTTGTGGTTGATAACTGAATGAGTTTCCACTAGGATGAAAGGTTACTTAATTGAAGATTAGTTGCTACATTAGGATAGTTTATTAATTTTTCTACACTTACTAATCATCCTAAATGAAAACCAATTATTTTTAGTTTCATTATGAGGGATGGTGCCAAGGCATAAAATCTCTACTGTAGTTTTCTACTTTGTTAGTTTCTTTTCACAACATAGTTGTGTTTTTTAGGATTAGATTTTTAGTTAGCACAAATTTTAGTCAAACACGCTCTACTAACAAGTTTAGGAAGACAATTATACATGGAATACAATGGAGAATAGATTTTCTAGGGAGGTTTCTCCCCTCTATGTCAACACAATATTTATTGGAGCCTAAAGAAGGAGACAAAGTGGTAAACTTGGAGGATCCTTTTAGGGACCTCGGGGAAGAATAACCTAACAAGCACCATCATTAAACAAAAAATATGGATGATAAAGAAGTTGTGAATCCTGGAAAACCTATCCCCTTTGAGTTTCACATATAAGGCCAAGAGAAAGTTGCTTCTTTAAAAAATATAGCTCCATCAACTTTTCTTGATTTCTATGGCCTATTAATAGAAGATCATGATACTTTCTTGTTTAAATTTAATTTTCTCTATTGAAGCAATTTTTATACAATAGATGCACATAGACTGAATCTCTTTCCATTCACTTTGAAGGATGATTCTTTAAGATGGTTCATAGGCCTTAGAAGAAATGCCATCAATAGTTGGGTAGCAGTGAAAGAAAAATTATTATAGAAGTATCAATATTATTGTAGAGGAGGAGACTCAATGAAGGAATACATCTTCAGGATGACTCAAAAGGAAGAAGAACAAATGGAAGATTATATAGAGAGGTTTTTATTTACTCTGAAGAAATCTCCATAGAACCAACTTTCTTAAAATTATCTTAGAACTTCTCAAGGTCTATGTTGAAAAAGAACAAGGCTATCTGATTATTTCTTATATCTAAAGCTTCAAATGGTGTCTCCTATATGGAACTTAGCAATTTTCTTTCAAATATGAAGGAATATATTATAATTTATATGGTTATGTATTTGGAAACTATACATATCAATAAGTAGAAGCATGTGAATGCTACACTCATTGAATATTGCCAACATTGTTAGCAAAAGGTCTCCTTTCAATGCAAGAAGCTAGCCACCATAAATGAAGAGAAGCCTTCAAAGAAAGAGTTACATGTAGTTGAAGATGATGGAAATGAAATATTTTATATTTCTTGACATAAGACATCAAAGAGACATAAAGGTATGCCCCTTGATCCATTATCTTATTGTAATACATCATCTAGATTCAATCCAAATGCTTCTAGTTGGAATAGTCAACCATGGGAAAATTGAACTCAACCATGGAAAGGTAATGTGAATACTAATTAGGGAAAATAATAAGGGGGATGGTCTTATTCATCTCATTACCAAACAAAAAATTATAATCAATGGTAGGTATCTCAAAGTCCATGGTCTCAACCATGGAGAGGTAAATATAAATGGTCCCAAGCTCTACCACAATAGTTGCGACAACAAAAAAACTTTAACCAACCACCTAATTTATGCCTAATCTTTCTCCATGATAGAAATCTATAATGAAAAATAAAAACTCACTAGTTTCTATGTTGCTATGATCTCTAAAACTACATACTCAACCTGCACCTAATCCTAAAAATAATCTTATTGAACAAGCTTATGTTAAAGACACCACTTAATATACAAATTACATAATTGAAATTAGCAATGTTCATCTTCGATCAGGATGGAGTCTTGCTAGTTCAAATACCCTACAAATAACCAAAGCAACTGATGAAGAACTAGTTAATGATGCCACTAACCTAGAACTATTGGCAAGTTGACTATACTATTGTATATGACTAGATATAGTGTTGTCATTATGACAAAAAAGTCATATAGATTTTTGGAGTCAGGGCACATTATCATGAGGTCATAATATGGCTAAGTATAGAATACTGGACAGTTAGCAGAGCACTAGTAGACCAAAGCATCAACGCATGTGCGTATGACCAAGTTATGGTATGTGCCCTTGAAGTTAAGCTGGTAAGTATGTATTCATGCTAAGTCTAAGAGCGCATGATTATATGAGACAATATGACAAAGATACATACAATTGAAATGGTACAAATAGTGAACGCCAAAATAGAACAGAGTATGCATCTGACTGTTAGAATTTTGATTAGCAGTTATAATAATGTTTTATAAAAGCTATGCACCTATTGTAATTAGGTTGTAGACATGTAAACATCTTTGTTTGTAAACATGCTTGAGCCAATTCACTTGGAAGTGTTGTATGTAATTGGTTATAGGACGACCTAGTTAATTATTTTGTTAGCGCATATAAATATAAGATGCACCTTTCTAATAAAGCATGGTAATGGATATAGAGTTAAGATAAGTAGAGCAAAGACATGCAAAGTGAAGATAGAATGAGTTAGAGCTTTACAAGGGGCTAAAGCATTAGCGCACAAAAGGAACTGATCAGACAAGAAGTGTCATAGCACCAGTTCATCTAAAAGATATAGTGTGTATCTGAGATCAGAAGGTTGTAGCCTTCACCACTTGAGAAGTGAGCTCTAGGACAGTGTGTCCCCACTCATAATAGGGTTATTGTAAAAGACTCCTATTAGGGTCTGACCTTTGACTAGGTCACTGTACTAAAAGCATTGTAAAGAACAACTCCTAACAGGGTTGTAGATCTTCTAACAAGGATCATAAAACACTAGTGCAGTTCTTAGTGGGTGTCAATTCCCACTGAGGTTTTTACCTATTTGGGTTTCCCCATAACCATATTAGTGCTATGTGTTGTGATTTTTTATTTTGTTTTCTTTGATGTTCATATCAGTACTTAAGCAATCAAGTTAAGATTCAAGAGTTAAGAAATTATAAAGATATAGTGAACACTGATTCACCCCTCTATGTTCTAGGGAGGTTTCTCCCCTCTATGTCAACACAATAATTTATTGGAGCCTAAAGAAGGAGACAAAGTGGTAAACTTGGAGGATCCTTTTAGGGACCTCGGGGAAGAATAACCTAAAAAGCACCATCATTAAACAAAAAATATGGATGATAAAGAAGTTGAGAATCCTGGAAAACCTATCCCCTTTGAGTTTCACATATAAGGCCAAGAGAAAGTTGCTTCTTCAAAAAATATAGCTCCATCAACTTTTCTTGATTTCTATGGCCTATTAATAGAAGATCATGATACTTTCTTGTTTAAATTTAATTTTCTCTATTGAAGCAATTTTTATACAACAGATGCACATAGACTAAATCTCTTTCCATTCACTTTGAAGGATGATTCTTTAAGATGGTTCATAGGCCTTAGTAGAAATGCCATTGATAGTAGGGTAGCAGTGAAAGAAAAATTATTGTAGAAGTATCAATATTATTGTAGAGGAGGAGACTCAAGGAAGGAATACATCTTCAGGATGACTCAAAAGGAAGAAGAACAAATGGAAGATTATATAGAGAGGTTTTTATTTACTTTGAAGAAATCTCCACAGAACTGACTTTCTTAAAATTATCTTAGATCTTCTCAAGGTCTATGTTGAAAAAGAACAAGGCTATCTGATTATTTCTTACATCGAAAGCTTCAAATGGTGTCTCCTACATGGAACTTAGCAATTTTCTTTCAAATATGAAGGAATATATTATAATTTATATGGTTATGTATTTGGAAACTATACATATCAAGAAGTAGAAGCATGTGAATGCTACACTCATTGAATATTGCCAACATTGTTAGCAAAAGGTCTCCTTTCAATGCAAGAAGCTAGCCACCATAAATGAAGAGAAGCCTTCAAAGCAAGAGTTACATGTAGTTGAAGATGATGGCATTGAAATATTTTATATTTCTTGACATAAGAAATCAAAGAGACATAAAGGTATGCCCCTTTATCCATTAACTTGTGGTAATACATCATTGGGATTCAATCCAAATGCTTCTAGTTGGAATAGTCGACCATGGGAAAATTGAAGTCAACCATGGAAAGGTAATGTGAATAATAATTAGGGAAAACAATAAGGGGGATGGTATCATTCATCTCATTACCAAACAAAAAATTATAATCAATGGTAGGTATCTCAAAGTCCATGGTCTCAACCATGGAGAGGTAAATATAAATGGTCCCAAGCTCTACCACAATAGTTGTGACAACAAAAAAACTTTAACCAACCACCTAATTTATGCCTAATCCTGCTCCACGATAGAAATCTATAATGAAAAATACAAACTCACTAGTTGCTATGTAGCTATGATCTCTAAAACTACCTACTCAACCTGCACCTAATCCTAAAAATAATCTTATTGAACAAGCTTATGTTAAAGACACCACTTAATATACAAATTACATAATTGAAATTAGCAATTTTCATCTTCGATCAAGATGGAGTCTTGCTAGTTCAAATACCCTAAAAATAACCAAATCAACTGATGAAGAACAAGTTAATGATGCCACTAACCTAGAACTATTGGAAAGTTGACTATACTATTGTATATGACTAGATATAGTGTTGTCATTATGGCAACAAAGTCATATAGAGTTTTGGAGTCAGCGCACATTATCATGAGGTCATAATATGGCTAAGTATAGAAGATTGGACAATTAGCAGAGCACCAATAGACCAAAGCATCAGTGCACATGCGTATGATCAAGTTATGGTATGCACCCTTGAAGTTAAGCTAGTAAGTATGTATTCATGCTAAGTCTAACAGCGCATGATTAGATGAGACAGTATGACAAAGATATAGATAGTTGAAATGGTACAGACAATGAACGCTAGAATAGAACAGAGTATGCATCCGACTGTTAGTATTTTGATTAGTAGTTATAATAATGTTTTATAAAGGCTATGTACCTATTGTAATTAGGTTGTAGACATGTAAATATCTTTGTTTGTAAACATGCTTGAGCCAATTCACTTGGAAGCATTGTATGTAATCGGTTATAGGATGACCTAGTTAATTATTTTGTTAGTGCATATAAATATAAGATGTGCCTTTGTAATAAAGCATGGTAATGGATATAGAGTTAAGATAAGTAGAGAAAAGACATGTGAAGTGAAGATAGAATGAATTAGAGCTTTACAAAGGGATAAAGCATCAGCGCACAAAAGGAACTAATCAAACAAGAAGTGTCATAGCACCAGTTCATCTAGAAGATATAGTGTGTATCTAAGATCAAAAGGTTGTAGCCTTCACCACTTGAGAAGTGAGCTCTAGGATAGTGTGTCCCCACTCATAATAGGGTTATTGTAGAAGACTCCTAATAGGGTCTGACCTTTGACCAGGTCACTGTACTAAAAGTATTGTAAAAAACAACTCCTAACAAGGTTGTAGATCTTCTAACAAGGATCATAAAACACTAGTGCAGTTCTTAGTGGGTGTCAATTCCCACCGAGGTTTTTACCTATTTGGGTTTCCCCATAACCATATTGGTGTTATGTGTTGTGATTGTTTATCTTGTTTACTTTGATGTTCATATCGGTACTTAAGCAATCAAGTTAAGATTCAAGAGTTAAGAAATTATAAAGATATAGTGAACACTGATTCACCCCCCCCGCCCCCTTAGTGTTCCCATTCCTAACAATTGGTATCAGAGCTCTAGTCCTCTAAAGAAAAGTTTAACCACTTGAGGAGATCAATGGGTTCAAAAGAAGTAAAGAATCTAAAGAAGAATCTTATGGAAGCTCTTGACGACCTTGACAGATCTAAGAAAGAAATTGAAGAACTAAAATTGAAAGTCAGTGGTGCACAAGTTTTCATCAAGAAGCTAAGAAAAGATTTGAAAGATTGTTCAAATAGTGATTTAGGGAAAATGGTCAAAAAGCTAAATGAAGAGAACACATCTCTAAAATATCAAATTGAAGAGTTGGATGAAAAGCTAACTAACAATCAAGAAGTTTATGATGAACATATCAAAGAGAACCTTCATCTGAATGAAGAATTGAGGCAAGCAAACATGGAAATATTGGAGCTAAGAAACATCAAAGAAATGTTGGAATCTGAGTTGAAAGAAGCAAAGAATCACATTGAGAAATTACACACCAGTTCTAATTTGATAGAGTCATAGTTATATGCATGGAAGCTTAAAGGAGATACTAGTGGTGTTGGATTCAATGAAGCACAAAACTAGATTAATGACATGCAAACAAAGATGAAAGCACCAGAAGACACTACAGATGCTAAGGAAACTGGAAATTAGAATAAAGACAATGTTGAACCATCTAAGGATGAGTGCAAGCCAGTAGACTAAACTTGTTATGCCTGTAACAAGCATGGACATATTGCAAGGGACTGTAAAGAGGTAAGACCTTTCAATGGTTATTTTTATTCATGCAATAAATTTGGTTATAGAGCTATGAATTGTAGAACAAGTCAGAAGAACAAGACTCAACATAATCATAATCAACCAAATGTAAGAAGTTCTGAGAGTATTACATGTTAGATATGTAATTATAATGGTCACTCATCTAGACAGTGAAAAATTGTAACCCATATCAATGCGTCGAGGAATTTAAGGCCTCCAGTTATTTGTCACTCTTGTAACAAGGTTGGACACATCTCAAAATTTTGTAGATCAAGAATGCAAAGTTAGGAAAGCCCTAAAAAGCTAGTAGTATCAATATTAAATGAAAAAGGAGAAGTCAAGTTTGTGAAAGCTACAGAGAATGTGAGCTTGATTTGGCCAGAGGAAAAGAAGGATAAGGTTGATGAGTATGTATTGGATGCATCTGCAATGGACGCACCCTCTACATCTGGATGAATGACCCTTAGGGTCATAGGGGGAGCTAATTTATCTCCAGACCCCTGTGTGGCCGGTATACTCACCCTTAGAGTATGTACCTTTTGATTTAACATTTTGGAGACTATTTGATGCTATGTGCAAGAGTGCACTACCTGATCAATTGCAAGATGGAAGTTGGAAATTCCCAGTCAAATTTTGGTTTACGTGCAAAGCATTAATGGTGGAAATTTCACTTTATAGTCTATAGAAACTTACAGATCACTCATTGCATTCAAGTTTGAGTGATTAGAAACTACAAGAGCCATAGTAGTCAGATTGTGAAGTGTTGAAGCTTGATTTACCAGTAAAGAAGTGTGATTGATCAGTTGCGAAGCCCTAAGTTTGATGTGATGATTCAGAAGTAGCAAAAACTTTAGTGGCAATTATTCACCATTTGGCAAATGTCACATGTCAGCAACCCCTAATTTGGAAAATATATTGGCCTTTTGCGATTGACCATATTGCCCCACATTTATTAAAATTTGGCCCAATGCCCAGGCCCATCGCCCATCAGTTTATCTAATTTTGTCCATTTCTTTCACATTATCACCAATGGCATATACTTTTTGGCCACGATATATTTTAAACATTCACCTATAATTTCAAAGCGGCCCCAAATGGATGGCCTATATTCGCCAATAGTTTTATATATATGGTTTTAGGCTGCCCCAAATTTGCCAATAGTTTTATATATATATTTTTAGGTAGCCTCAAATTTGCCAAACATTTTACAGATGTGTGTCTCAAACCGATGCATTTTTTCCAACTTTATTAATCATACCTTAGTATTGGATGACCCATAATCGCCTAGGATATAACACAAGATATGTTATAATTACACGGGCTTTGCCAAATATTTGGAGACCTAATACCTCTCACTGAATTTGCCAAAAAAGGATTAGTATAAATACATTCATAGATCAATGTTATTGACATATTGTACCCAATTTGGCTCTATTCAATTTGATCAATAGCAAAGCTCAGACTATTGAGTCTTGACTGCATTGGCGAGTTGTGACTGCAATTGAATTTGAGGCAAAGGTAAGTGATTATTATTCTACGACTATGTACATTTGAGTTCATTCTTATTTAGTGGGGACCAATTAGTGAATAGTGGTGACCTCAAACATGATTTAAGGGTCAATGAATCATATTTATAATATATATATTATAGTTCTATTGTCACTTCTTCAACAAGTAAACATTCTTTTTTTTACTGGTAGGTTGGTAGCCTTTATTTCATTGAAGAATCAAGATGTCAAACAAGAATGAGGGTAAGGCTCCTACATATGGGGAAAGCCAAGAGAGGCCAGAAAAATGTAGAACCTTATCATCATACTTTGGTCATGGTGTTGGAAATGTTTATAGCCAAAATCGAGAAGCTACTTCATCACAAGAAGATTTTCAAGATTCACAACCTGAACCTACATGACATATTGAAGAAGTTAGTGAACCTAATATCTCAGATAATGATGAACTTGAAGAAGATTTTTAGTTAAATACCCAAAATAGCCATAATGATATAATTTTCTTGGATGAGACTGAGAATGTCAGAGAAGATGATGGTGTAGGGAAGAAGAAAAGAAAATACACATCAAAGAATGATAGAGAATCAAAAAAAGATTGGATGTGGGATCTGTTGAGGAATTTTCAAGTAGAATGGGTGTCAAAGTATCCATTCATTGAACCAGTGGACAATCCAATTGAAGGTGAGCCTCGAGTAGAATGGAGATGTAAGATTTGTAGCCAGATAAATAAGAAGGAAAAGAGGTTGCAGCTAAAAATTGACACCATAGAGAAGCATATGGGTAAAGTTTATGAAAAGAAAAGCATAGATGGAGTTCAAAAATCAATGATAAGATGGAAAAAAAAGGAGGAATCTCAACATGTTAGGAATGCAGAATTATATGAATTTCAGCATAATATAAAGATGAAGCCTAGTGAAGTTAAAGGCTCCATTGAAGCTTGTTTTGGAAAAGCATTGGAAGTAGATCTAATGGGAAAAGTTGTTTAGTTAAAGGTTGTGTTTAATATTTTGAGTAGAGGGCATCCTATGATAGACTACCCATCATTGAGTGCTTTATTACACTTTCTGAAAGTTCATAACTATCCTAACAGTCACTGGTCAGTAAATAGTGGATGGGAATGGGCAAGTTGTCTTGTTGAGGTTGAAAAAGAGGATCTAAAGGAAAAAATTAAAGAGTCTAATTTTATTGCATTGTCTTTAGATGAGATTACATCAATAGACAATACTTCCTAGGTATGCATGCATGTTTATACTGTACAAATTTTTTTTCACCAACCTCATCTACTAACTGTTTCTAAAATGAAGGATAATGCGATAGCGGAAAAATTATTTGAACTAGTAAAGAGTTCTCTAATTGATTATGGAGGTATAAATGACATGACAATTTCCAAAAAGCTGGTGTATGTTGGAGTGGATGGAGCTTCAATAATGCAAAGCCATAGGGGCATGTTAATATGATTTAGAACAACAGAGAAGGGGGGGGGGGGGTGAATCAGTTGTTCTCAGGTCTTGATGTATAAGACAAACTTAAAAACTTTACTTTAAATCAGATCAAGCAACCAAAACAAACTCGGTCATCATTGATTCATCAATAGAAACATATAACAATGCAGTCCACTACCCAGCTGTATCTAACTTGTAAACCATAGAAATGTTCACACCAAAACATTCACACACAAGTATGACACCAGGATTTATAGTGGAAACCCAATATGGGAAAAACCACTTTGTAACATGCTACTATTATTTTCACTCTTCTGAAGTGAGCTTGGTTAAAAGCCAACCCTGTCAAAGGTTACAAAGCACACTGTCAAGTGTGACCCAGTTAAAGGATTTAATCACCCTGTTAAAAGTGAGCCTAGTCAAAGGACTTACATACATTCCATTAGAATGCAACCTTGTTCAAAGGATTTAACTTATGACTATTAGATCAACCTATGTTAAAAGGATTTTGACTGTTACAATGGTTAGAAAGTAGTAGCAGTGTTGATCTGAAAAACATACAACTTACTTTGCAAATATCAGATCCAATTCCGTACACAAATACTGATTTACTAACTTTGAAACTTTTCCATCTTCATCTTTGATTTTCTCAAAACTTTTCTTCTAGTGATCACCACACTTCACCTTTAGCCTTCTTGCTTATATAGTCAATAAAACTTTTCTTCTAGTATTTCGGTTTCACCCCAATACATCAACCTTTTTCTCCACTCTCATCATTCTAATCCAATGTTCAGGTTCCCTTAATACTTTCCTCAATTAGGTTAACTCATCTTTTTCCACTTAATCTCATTCATAGATCTTAGGGTTAGGTCAGATTCATTGAATCTACCCACATTTTGTTCTTCGCCTTCTTTTCTAGAAACATCTCAAATCTCATAAAGATTTACAATAAAACATTTTACAATGCATTAAATGCTTCCATACAATCAATAAATAAAGTCAACACATTTTACATAATCCAAGAATTCAAACAATGTCATCCCCAAAAATAATTCTCTTCAAATATAAAATTGCTGATGCTTGGTCAATATTGTGATCATTCACTCGGTCTTCATGTAGAACGCTCGGTCGTTACTAAAACTATTTCCTCGGCATGCACTATCTTCCTCAGCAATTTACTGATACTCAGTCGACATAGGATTTTGCTCGACATCTACTAACTTGGTTGACACTAACATAACTCGGCTTAAACATGATTTTATCCAGTTTTTCTCGGTTAAGCCTACCAGTTTAGTCTTCAATCTCACTAAGATAAACAATACACTATCTCATCATTGTGCAACATAGTCAAGTAAACTTTGTAGTATCAAGATAACTCAACCTTTCCTTAAGTGCTATTGTTACCAACCTTGCTTCACTCATTCACAACACTTCAATAGATATAGTACTTTCCTAAGTAGCAATAGTCTTACCAGTTAAGGTTTTGACATCAATGACAATACAACAATTATTTCAATTATAGTTTCCAACAATCTCCCTCTTTGGCATTGATGGCAACACCATATGATATCACCTGAATAACACATAGATTACCAACCAATCCAAAACTTATCTGTCCATCAGAGAAATTTATAATATCTATAGCTTTGTTCTAATTTAGTATCTGTAAATCATACTTCTGTGACCATCAATAGTAATTAGATCTCCCTCTATCCTGATCTTTCATTTTAGTTCATCTTCCTCTTTATCTTTCAGTATCTTCTCCCTCAATTTCTTCTTTGTTCTCAGTCAATTTCTTCTTTGTTCTCAGTATCATGTGTTATCATTATCAGTATCTTCTCCCTCTTTGACAAAAATGTCAAAGCAGCAACATAACATACTTCCAACAGATTTAGATAGTGTCTTTGCAGTTCAATGTTTCTCCCTCTATCATCTTGCTTATGACTAATTTAGTGTTTGTGCTCTTTCTTCACAACTCTAGGGCAGTCCTGAAGTGTGACATTCTTCTACATCAATGTGTCAGATATTTTGTTGTATCATATTTGATGCAGTGCTCCTAGCTTGACTAGGCAGCCTCAGTTAGGGGAAGGACCACTAATTTTCTTCTCAGGTACTCATGAGCTTCTTTAGGTAAAGCTTTAGTGAATATATCTACTATTTGTTCTTTTGTAATCACATACTCCAGTCAAACTTCTTTGTCTTGTGCCAATTCTCTCAAGTAGTGATATTTGAGTGCTATTTGTTTGGTCTTTGTATGCATCACTGGATTCTTAGAAATATTAATAGCACTTGTGTTGTCATAGAAAATAACAATAGGTTCAGTGATTTCTTCCTTCATTCCTACCAACAATTATTTTATCCAGACCAAATTTGAATAGTTTACTGCAGCAGCAACATACTTAGCTTCGGTAGTAGATTGGGAATTGCAATTTTGTTTCTTGCTTGTCCAGGAAACTAATCTTTGTCCAAGAAAGAAAGCTCCACCACTTGTACTCTTCCTGTCATCTACATTTCCTATCCAATCAGCATCAGTATAAACTTTCAGTTCAAATCTATCATTCTTCTTATAATATAGCCCATAGTCAAAAATTCCTTTCAAATATCTCATAATTCTCTTCACAGCCATCGTGTGTGTTTCTTTAGGATAGGAAAAAAGTCTTTCCATAATCCCAACAGCTAATGTAATATCTAGTTTTCTATGTACAACATACTGCAACTTTCCAATCATGGATCTATACAAAGTTTGATTCACTTCAGCAACGTCATCATTTTTAGATAACTTCTATCCAGTAAGCATAGGAGTTCCTACTGGTCTAGCATCTTCCATCCCAAAATTTTTTGTATTTCATTCACATACTTAGACTATGTAATGAAAATTCCTTTCTTCATTTGATATATTTGTAAACCAACAAAGAATTTGATTTCTCCAAAAATACTCATTTCAAATTAAGTTTGCATTTCATTTGAAAATCTCTTACACAAATCATCTTGTCCACCAAAAATAATGTCATCAACAAAAAATTTTGCTAACAAAATACCTTTTCCTTCTTCATCTTTCATATACAAATTGCTTGTGTCATTTGTCCTTGAAAATCCAATCTGCATCAGATAGCTATGCAACCTCTCATACCATGCTCTAGGAGCTTGTTTCAATCCATATAATGCTTTGTTCAGTTTGCATACCATGTGTCTTTTGTTTGGATCAATAAAACCTTTTGGCTATTCTATGTAAACTTCTTCTTCCAATATACCATTTAGAAATGTAGACTTGACATCCATTTGATAAACCTTGAAATCTTTACAAGCAGCATATGCAAGCAAAGTTCTTACTCCTTCCAGTCTAGCTACAGGGGAAAATGTCTCCCCATAATCTATTCCTTCTTGTGCGTAGCCTTTGCATACTAGTCTAGCTTTGTTCCTAGTGATTTCACCATTTTCATTCATCTTATTTTGAAATACCCATTTTGTTCCTATAACATTCTTATTTTTAGGTCTCGGCACTAGTGTCCAAGTATCATTTTTCTCAATCTGGTCAATCTCCTCATTCATTTATTGTATCCAATCTTCATTCTCCAATGCTTATCTTGTTGTTTTAGGTTCAAATTCACATAGTAGGCATGTTGGATCCTTGATCTTACTTCTGGTCTGAATTCTAGCATCTTTATCTCCAATTATCTATTCAGGCTTGTGATGTCTTCTTACATATTTTTCCAAAATAGGTTCAGCATTTTTCTCTACTATTTCATCAAGTTCCCCAACAAGATTGTCAGATTTAGCTTCTAAATGCTTGGCAACCTCTTCCTGATAGTTAGTAGTACCATTCTATAGCTCGGCATGTTCTTGTTCTTTCTTCTTCTTACTTATCTCTACCAAATTGTCAAAATTCACATGACACAACCTCTTATGCCATAACCAAATATCATCAAGTTGTGCAATTAAATATGTTTCTTCAGATAGGTCAAGATAGAACAAATTACCTCTAGTCTGCTCTCCACTTCCAATCAGTTCACCAGTGGCATCAAATATTTTAGCTTTCTTGTGATGAAATTCTACTCGGTAACTAGTTTTGTTCAGCTGAGAAACACTTAACAAGTTATAATTAAGACCATCAACCCAATAAGCATTTTCACAAGATATCTTATCAGACAATTTAATCAAACCTTTTCCTCTAATAGGACATGGTGCATCATTACCAAATGTTACACTTTTACCTTTGTAATGATATAAAGTTTCAAACTTATCCTTATCACCAGTCATGTGATGTGAACAACCACTGTCAATAATCCATTTATCATTTTTGTTCACATAGGAAATCAATGTAGTTTTCTCATCCTCATCAGATTCATATTTCATTGCAACATAGACAACTTCAATTTCAACATCATCACCATCAGTGTCAATTCCTTCTTCAGCAATATAACAAGATTTCTTACCTTTTCCCTTGTAGTCTTTGTTCCTTCGGTAGCTTCTGTCATCTCTTCTATCTTTGTGTTTGCTTTTCCTTTCATCATCTTTATCATTCTTGTCAGGACATCTAGTAGCTATATGACTGACCTTATTACATGCAAAACATATGATAGGGAGTTTACCTTTATACTTTCATTTTCCTCTTCTTAGTCTTCTAGCCATAAGAGCTTCTAGATCTTCAAGTTCTTCATCAGAAGTGTCACTGTCACTTTCTCTTTCATTTTCTTTTTCACTTTCAGTTGTGCATCTTTCTTTTTCCTTCTTAGGTTTGTTCAAAACTAATTGTCACTTAAAAGTAGATTCAACATTTCCAATACTTCCAACAATGAAGTTATCATAATTAGAGAGTTCAAAAGTAGTCAGCTTACCAATCAGACCTTCTAAAGTGAGTCCATTTGCAGAGTTACATCTAGATTCCTGAATAGCTGAGATCTTGATAGCATATATAGGACGTAGAGTTCTTAGTAATTTTCCAATAATGGTTTCCTCATCAATAGTTCCATTGGCTCCCCTAATAGCATTTACAACTATTCTACCATAATATTGTGCAATGTTTTCACCTTCTTGCATTCTCATTTCATCAAACTTACCTTTGAGACTCTCATCTTTTTCTTTCAGTATGAATAAGTCACCACCATAGATCTTTGCAAGAGTGTCCCACATCTCCTTAGCAGTTGTGTAGTCCTTAATGTCTTCAAATTCTGGATAGCTTAGGGCAGATGCAATTTCCAGCATTGCCTGATTATGTTCTTGCTTAGCTCTCATTTCTTCAGCAATCATAGGTGTAGCAGGTGAGACATAGTCATTCTCAATGTAGTACTTTGCAGAATCACCAATACTAGCTAGGTGTAGCTTCATCAAGCTTTGCCATGCAGGGAAGTTCTCCTTATTCAGCTTCGGTACCTCCTTATATATCTTGATCATTTGCTTCAAGTCCCTTTAAACTTGATTTCTGTATACACCAATAAGCAACATAGCTCTGATAGCAATTGTTAATATGATTTATAACAATAGAGAGGGGGGCTGAATTAGTTGTTCTCAGGTCTTGATGTATAAGAAAAAATTAAAAACTTTACTTTAAATCAGATCAAGCAACCAAAACAAACTCGGTCATCATTGATTCATCAATAGAAACATATAACAATGCAGTCCACTACCCAGCTGTATCTAACTTGTAAACCATAGAAATGTTCACACCAAAACATTCACACACAAGTATGACACCAGGATTTATAGTGGAAACCCAATATGGGAAAAACCACTTTGTAACATGCTACTATTATTTTCACTCTTCTAAAGTGAGCTTGGTTAAAAGCCAACCCTATCAAAGGTTACAAAGAACACTGTCAAGTGTGACCCAGTTAAAGGATTTAATCACCCTGTTAAAAGTGAGCTTGGTCAAAGGACTTACATACATTCCATTAGAATGCAACCTTGTTCAAAGGATTTAACTTATGAGTGTTAGATCAACCTCTGTTAAAAGGATTTTGACTATTACAATGGTTAGAAAGTAGCAGTAGTGTTGATCTGAAAAACATACAACTTACTTTGCAAATATCAAATCCAATTCTGTACACAAATACTGGTTTATTGACTTTGAAACTTTGCCATCTTTATCTCTGATCTACTTGGAACTTTTCTTCAAGTGATCACCACACTTCACCTTCAACCTTCTTGCTTATATAGTCAGTAAAACTTTTCTTCCATTATTTCAGTTTCACCCCAATACATCAACCTTTTTCTCCACTCTCATCATTCTAATCCAATTTTCAGGTACCCTTAATACTTTCCTCAATTAGGTTAACTCATCTTTTTCCCGCTTAATCTCATTCGTAGATCTTAGGGTTAGGTCAGATTCATTGAATCTACTCACATTTTGTTCTTCACCTTCTTTTCTAGAAACATCTCAAATCTCATAAAGATTTACAATAAAACATTTTACAATGCATTAAATGCTTCCATACAATCAATAAATAAAGTCAACACATTTTACATAATCCAAGAATTCAAACAATGTCATCCCCAAAAAGAATTCTCTTCAAATATAAAATTGCTGATGCTCGGTCAATACTGTGATCATTCAATTGGTCTTCATGTAGAATGCTCAGTCATTACTAAAACTATTTCCTCAGCATGCACTATCTTCCTCGGCAATTTACTGACACTCGGTCGACATAGGATTTTGCTCTTTATCTACTAACTCGGTCGACACTAACATAACTCAGCTTAAACATGATTTTATCCATTTTTGCTCGGTTAAGCCTACCAGTTTAGTCTTCAATCTCACTAAGATAAACAATACATTATCTCATCATTGTGCAACATAGTCAAGTACACTTTGCAGTATCAAGATAACTCAACCTTTTCTTAGGTGCTATTGTTACCAACCTTGCTTCACTCATTCACAACACTTCAATAGATATAGTACTTTCCTAAGTAGCAACAATCTTACCAGTTAAGGTTTTGACATTAATGACAATACAACAATTGTTTCAATTATAGTTTCCAACAAGGAAGTCTTTGCACAAAGATACAATCTTCTTATGCACCCTACATTACTCCCTTCACTGCATGGCCAACATAATGAATCTAGCTTTTAGAGTTGTCAGCAAGCATGCTCCACTACAAAAAACTGAAGTTTTAATCAAAGAGCTCTACCAATACTTTTGTCAAAGTCTGAAATGATTGAGGGAATTTCAACACTTTGCTAAAGGACTAACTAACATGAACAAGCTTCTTAAGGATAATGATGCTAGATGGATTTCTTTGGATGGACCAAAATTTCCTATGTTGTTGTGAATGTTAAATAATGTAGAGATGCTCTTAACCTTAGCAGGTATTCTCCCCATGCTTGAGGAAATGAGAAATTTAATGAAAAAAGCCCAGCAAAGAGCTATGTATATTGCAGAATATGATGCACTACGTAAATTAACATGCATGATTCTCGATTTTCCTATGCTAATGCATATGTTAAGTAATGTAGAGACACTCTTAACATTAGCAGGTATTCTCCCCATGCTTGAGGAAATGAGAAATTTAATGAAAAAAGCCCAGCAAAGAGCTATGTATATTGCAGAATATGTTGCACTGCGTAAATTGACATGCATGATTCTCAATAATCTCTATCAATCATGTGATGATGTAAAATTTTCTAGCTGGCTGAAAATCATAGATTTGGACAATCCTGATAACTTTTTAAAAATCAGTGCAAATGGGGAGTTATGTGTAGAAGTTCATGAAGTTGAGATACCAATATACCACTTTGCCAAGATCAAGTTTGAGGAACCAGGAAAGAACCCCAGGAGGTGAGTATCAAGTATTAAAAGGGAATACTTTACCAAGATTGTTGAGTCTGTAATAGCTTTTGTGAAGTGCATTGCCTTTGATATTTCTACATAGATTAGAGCAATATTCCCTGTAGTCAAACTACTTGAATCCATGGCTATTGTGTTTCCTTGATATTGGAGTCTGAACAGTCCAGAAGATTTTAAAACTAAGCTACTAACTTTGATAGATCATTTTTGCAAAACCAAAGAGTTAAATGGAGTAACTCTAAATGGAATTTTAGATGAAAATCATTTGAGAGAGCAATCAAGTCATTTTTCACTGACAATGAGGGAACAATATAATATTATGCATAACCCTCTCGAAGATGGATCGATATCAAGGCTTTGGAAAAATCTAGTTGAGAGCGAAATGTTGATTGATTCAATATTAGAATATTTCAAGCTTGCTGATTTATGTCTAACCATGATATTAGGGTCAATGGAGGATGAGAGATTTTTTAGTACTTTGGGATTCCTAAAGTCAAAGCTAAGAAACAAACTAGACAATAATCTGGAAAATTGCTTGAGGCTCTATACATCTAGGTATGAAGTCAATACTTTTCCTTGTGAAAGGGCACTGAAATTATGGAGGAAGAAATGTTAGAGAAGAGAGATGGGTAACATTTCAAACCAAAGTGGCACTAGGAGTGGGAATGAAAGAGATAATGATGTCATTGACTCATGTATTGGTACTGGTACTACTAGCGGTGAACATCAATTAAGCAAAGGTATGTAGAGTGAAGAAAACATATCAAAGAACCAAGGAAGCTATGAAGTTGATAACGATGAATCCGATGATCTCAATAATGATCTGATGTGGTAGCTTGAAGTTGAATCATTGTAGAAGTAGCAGGTCCTAGGTATTTATTAGACTTTTTCCTGAAGTCTACTGTCAATTTCTATATCTCATCATCAATCATGCATAATAGCATACTCCAATGTCAAAAACATGAATGTGGTTGATAATATCATCAAGAATCAATTCCATAATTAATAATGGTTTTCATTTTCATTATTCAACTCATATAGTACAATTCTTGTAGATTTTTCATTATTTTTTTGACAACATAGCAATTCATATGTTACAATTCTTAGAAATACTAATTCTCATTAATTTAATTACAAATATGGTACAATGTAACAATTCATTCATTAATACTAGTAAGAACATAACTCTGTGATTCTATTTACAAATGTCAATAACTCAATACCTATTGGCAATTTGGCACATTGGCCAATTTGAATTTCATTACCCTAAGCCAATGACCTTGAATTCCCTTTTATAGAAACAAGGGAGCAACAACAACTTCAGGTCGATTTGCCTAATGTGAAGTCTCAAAATCTAAATCAGTAAGAAAACTACAAGTCTACAACATCTCTACAACTATAGTTGTACATTTATGCATTTGACAGGCTGGTTTAGTAAATTAGCATTGGCAATAGCATCTGCAACATTGATCCTGTTAAAAAAAAAAGTTTAAAATTGTTACTTTAAACTCAATTCTAGTATTTAGGATAATATCAAAGATATATACTAAAGATATAGAGATGATTGAAACTGAAAGTACTTTCACATAATATGATTGATGAGATCAAGACAATTCTATCAATTTCTTTAGTATGCTCCATTCTTTGTCAGTTAGAAGGGAAAAATTTGTGATGTTATAGTAAATGACCTGCAACCTTGTTAGCCATCCATAATTGGAAGAGTGAGTTGAAAGCAATGTTCCTTCCATTACTACATTCAAATTTGTGAATGTTTTGATGCACTTTGCAATGCCTTCATGAGTTATGTCCTGAGGAAGGTTGCCTAAATTAGACGTCATTGTGTCCTCCAACTTTTTTTTGTAAGCTTCTCTTTCAATGAAATTCGTTGATGAGTAATCAGGACCAGGACTCGGCAAACCAAGAGATATCGATTTGGTTGTTTTACTATTCATCTTGGCAAGCTTTGGCCCGAATAAGGCAATATTTTCTTCTGCTTCTGTTAGTTTTTGATATTTCTAAAAGACAGAGGTCTCCTTTATTGTTGCACCAATGTGGTCCTGAATTCCCTTGCTTGCCAAATGCCTATTATTGGTTCTGTTGATTTCTTTCATAATCTACTTTGCAATTTTCTATCTTTGACAAAAAAAAATTGTTCTTCTCAATGTGCTCTTTTATCTTCCTAAAAACATTTGTAAGAGTTTCATTCAGCTCAAACCAATCACACAACCTATCACCAGACATCTTTATTTTCCCCCAGAAGAATTTTTTTATTTGCTTGACTGTGTTATTTACATGGTCATTCAAGTTGTTTTCATAATTTTTAATTGTATTATTTGCCTTCTTTAGGTCTTCTCTCATTTCTGAGAACTAGTGTTCACTATGTTGTTTTATTTGCTCTATTTTCTCTTCCCACTATTTTTTTTAAGCCTCTCATTCTCCAATTCTTTATTTAAGTTATTGTTTTCATGTCTCACATTCTCCAATTTTTTGTATAAACTTAATGAAGAGGCTTTTTCATCCTCAAGTTTTTTTTTTGCTATGTTCCAATTTTTCCCTCAGATTTTTCAGTTCTACATCCATATGTTCTTGTTGTCCAATTGCTTCTTTAGAGGATGAATTTTTTATCCTTCTCTCAAATTCTTTGCACCTATTTTCTTCTACTTTCTCATTTTCCTTTACATTTTCCAGGCCTGCCTTTAACTTATCTATTGTGCCCTAAATCTTTCCTTTCTCTCTCTTCAACTTCATCACTGAACTATAGACTAGTTGGTTGGTCATTTTTGACACATTTATCTTGTCCACATTTTTTATTTTGGATAAATCCATTTGGAGGGTGCTAACTTGAAATTGAGATGGATCTAATCGACTCTCTAGTGGATTGTTATCTCTAGCTAGGGGCATAACAACCATGAATTCCATCATATCTTTCTTTGGGTCATATGTGGGAAATAACCTATTGGATGCAAGTTCTGCATCATGAGCTACAACAACTACTTCCATCTTCATTGTCTTACTATTATGTCTATTCCTATTTTTTAATTGTTCATAGTTAGTTACAAAATCATTGTAATGAAAATCAAGGTTTTGTGACATAATTGAATGTTTGAATGGTGAAATAGCACTTGCACTGATGTAGGATCTTCCACCTATGTTTCTTGTAGTTCTGCTAATTCCACCATGAGGATTAGCAACACCCTGACCCATTACAAGTGGATTTATTGGACTATTATGAGGGTTTTGTCTTGAAGGTTGGGCAATTGTTGGACTCACAGTCACCATTGCCATTGTTGTACTAATACTTGTCATAAGCTTTTGCTTCTTTACATTGCCTTGATCTCTGGGAACCATTATTTTCATGCCTATCTGCAATGTCCTTTTCAGACCACTAGTTGTAGTTGTACCCATGATATCCATAGCTGTGGGAGTGGCAATTAATTCAGATTGAATCTAAGTGCTTGATTCAAATTGAATTTGAGTGCTTGGAATAGGTGGAACAAATGAAATTTACTGAGTTGATGAATATGATGATTAAACTCCAAGCCCAAGGCTTGGTTTCTCACCATGTTTTGGTGGAGCTGGTGGGTCAAGTATAGACCAAAGCCCTTGTCCACTAGGACCCAAACCACCAAAACTTGGGTAGCCCATTTTTTCTACAATATCTACCCCTTTGGTATATTGAAGTTTTTTGGACACCTCAACTCCTCTACTAATTGAATATACATTACTGGATGTGGGATTCATAGAATCCTGGTCATAGTCATCATCATCATCATGATATGCTTCAGCTAGATGCTCCTTATTCCACAATTTTCTAAACATTGTATCCTCTTCCATGTCATAAAGATCTGCAAAGGTCTTTGGCTCGCCAAGATTCTTCCTTATTTCCCAAAAATCATAAATTTTGGTTTGAGTCCAATTATCATTCATACATTCATTCATTAGCTCTTTTGTAATAGATATTGTAGATGGTTGAGTAGCTTTATGGTAGAAATTGGATGATGTCATGGCCTGCACTTTTCCTTTCTGTTTGTGCAATGCCATTATTTGTGATGACAATTCCTGTATTGACATATTATTTTCAGCAGCATATTTCTCCATCTCTTTTTTGACCTCATCCCAGGACTCCATGTTTTTAAATTTTTCAATCAATGGCATACTTTCATGTTGACATTTCTTGCAGAGTTCCCATTCTCTCTAAGCTTTGTTCCAATTATGTTGAGTGGATCATACTACCAATGACTGTCAACATCAAAGTGAAAAACTAAAAAAAGGCTTTTGCCACTTTGAATCCTCTTCTCTCAAATGTGAACCCTCCAAAGGAAAGAGGCAAGGAAGGAAATATCATTTTCTTTTGTTGACCATTAAAGAGTACATGTATGCTCTCCATCTGCCATACATATTCCAGTGCAAATACCCTCTTTGTTACATGTATTGGAAGTTTGTAGGGTTCTACCATTGAACCGTAAAATTGTAACATAGTGTTCTCTTCCATTAAGTACCAGTCAACCAATTGTATTTGACTTCCAAGTTGAATACAATTTCTACAAGTAATAGGAAATCTAGGCATTGGAGTGCCTATAATTTTATGGTACATTGGTGCCAAAAAGAAGTCTACAAAATTGTTGTAGTTCCTTCTGTTATCAATCATACTTATCTAAGGTGTCCACTCATATATTAGATTTTGGCCCTGACTGCAAAGCTTGTTTGTCTAAAATATTGCATGATGCTTTGCTAAGAGAAGATAGCACAAGTAGCCTATGAATCTAAATGTCTTCTTTGAACCTCTTTGAGTCATTATTAATTGATCTTGCATGCAACAAACAATGTGCTCAATAAAAAAATATTTTACTGGTTCTTTTTCAAAATGAATATGAAAAAGAATTTCAAGAATGTTGGCACCCACTTATTTGTTACTATCCAATCCCAAACAAAATGCTAGAAAGGAAATATTGTCATGTGCCCATGGCACAAAATTATCATAATCATAAGGAGGCTTATGATATGCACTCAGACTAGAACCGCTTGTTATTCCTCTGATATTATAAGAATCTATCTATGTTGCATCTAATTTTTCATAATCCTCTGCCAGCTTTCCCAGGTCAATGTGCACATTTGAGTTTTGTTGTTCAAACCCTAGGTTCAATAGAATAGCAAATTCACTCTCGGTTATGGAAAAAATTCCCTCCAGAGTATTTTTATTGACAATTGCTTTTCTATTTTCATCATAATTTTTGGCGTAGACCATGACAATTTCTAGGCAAGGGAATACTTGAGGTAATGCCATATGTGCTGACCTAGCAACCCACGGTCCAATTTTATTTGTCGTTGCATTTACCATGGGGTTAAAATGAATAGAGGTAAAATGGATTCAACCCTATTCAAACGTATAGGGGGAAATATGAGATCTATTCTCAAATCTAAATTCCCCAAAGAAGAGATCCAATTTGATCAACCACAAGGTTAATACACAATTGAATCAATTTTGTGAAGAATATGGAAGAGAGAGAAAGTAAATCCAATATTTCCCTATGGAGGAGGATATATATATATATATTTGGAAATCTAAAATAATTGAAATACAAATACTAACCTCAAATTAGGGCAGATCTGGAAAATGTTGAATTCTGATGTCTGTGTACACTTTTAGGAAAATTTGAAACTTGTCCTAGATTGGAAATGTTGAGACAGAGAAAACTCAAAAATCTTTCTCCAAGATGGCTCAACTTGGGTTTGACCCTCATAAAAGGTTAAATAATATGTTCTTTATTTGAAGTCTGATTCAAATTCTATTCCTAGATCTCAGAAGTTTGCTGAAAAGGGTATCCAAATTCGCTCCCAGATCTAAAATTCTGCACCTGTACCTACAAGAAAATGGGGTTTTTTTTTGTATGGGGGGTTTTCCTTGGTCAAACCCTAATTTAGGAATTAACCTTGAAATTGAATTGAAATGTATTGTGCATAAAAAAATTAATTGAAACAAATCACCTCGCTTATGTTGAAGTCCTTGTAGAGGATTCAAATCCTCAAATCCACAAGTAGGAGTGCTTCAATGAATTTAGGATGAATTTAGGATGTCTCCAATCAATGGAATTTGATCTTCAACACCAATCTTAACTTTATCTTTTCATATGAGAAGGCTTGAATGAATGTGGAAGGATGGATCATCAAAGGGGGCTCCAAAGAGATTGAATCCTTCAATGGCTAACAATGGATCTCCTTGATGAATGGATGCTTGAACACTTGAATGCTTGAAGACTTTCTTGCACTTTGAGAGCTTGAGCACTTGAGAGATGGATATCAATTGCTTGATTGTGGATGTGAAAATGAGAGAGGAAGGCCTCCTTTTATAGTGAACTAGGGCACACTCCTCTAGAGGGGCCACCTTGGAGAATTAAATCTCAATTAGGTCCTAACCTTTAGAAAATATACCTAGATTAAATGAAATTAGAGGATTTACCATCCTAAAACCTGAAATGGCCGACTCGGAGGTGGGAAAATAAATCTCCCGAAAGCCCGATGCCCAGAAATCATGGAATTTGAAGATTTGAAGAAAGGGGGAGAAATCAAGGTTGGACCTGACCAGTCAAGTTTGAGCTTGATCCTAACCTAGTTAGGTTTGAGCTTGACCCTGACCTAGTTAGGTTCGACCTCGACCTTGACCCTAGTCCCAGATTGACTCAGAACCAAGTCAGGAGGTCCTGGGGATGCCCAAAAACCTAGAACTAATGCCAGAATAGGACAAAATGTCAAGGGTAGACATAAAATCTTATGATTACTATGATGAAGGCCAAGAGGATCTATTTTTACATCCTACCTAGAAAATAGAGCTATGGAAGAGGGAAAATCAGTAGAATCCTTAAGATCCTAACCCTAATTTCACCTAGAGTGAAGAAATCAAGTGCAAGAAAGAAGTGGAAAGTAGGGAGAAAAGCCAAATACATGCAAAGACCTGATCAAGGTCTTGACATGACCCCAAACCACTTACTCGAAGGGATAAATGCTCTTATCATGGAAGTGCTTCCATTTTAAGATGATACATTAAGCCCCCACTTTAGCAAGTGTATGGACTCAATGCAAACTTTTGGTAAAGGAGATCAAAATGAAAAGATAATCTTATCATAATCCAAGGGACAAAGAGAAACCTTAAGCCCCTAGGGACTCAGGTCTTCATCGACTCCTAGATCACAATAAGAGAGAAATTTCTAGAGAGAGAAAGAAGGTGTGATTACCTCACCCAATGAGAACTTATGTCCCATTGTGAACCACACAAGAGAATGGCACAACTGGAAAGATAGAATTGAACCACCTAGTGAATGTGGCTACTCACTAGTCAACCCATCAAGGATTTATCCTTACGAATATTCTACTTCATAAGAATAAAACCAAAAATAGAAACAAAAGAGATCCAATCTTAAGGACACTTCTAACCTTAAGGGATCACAATACATGTATATTTGAAACTGGAGGGATCAAGAGATCCTAAAATATAAATCTGTGCTTTAAGGATTAGTTACTAATCCAAAAAGGGAAAAGAAGTATCTTGAAAAAATTATGCGTATTGAAAAGTGCGTGTGTGGAACAGGTGAGAAGAGCGTATGCCCCCACGTTAAATTCATTGCTAACACTTTAATAGGAGCAATGGATTTAATGAAAACATAAACAACTCCACTAATTACGTTTCCACGTCGAGATGCCCCCAGACGAAGACAAATCAAGGGAAATATCATAGAAACATATAGACAACAAATAAGGGATCCACCTACTGTGGGGTCAGTATGATCATAAGATAATATATATATGATATTATTGCAAATGAATTGACATCATTCCCCAAAGAAAGTAGAACTACAATCAAAAAGGAGGAAAAATCACATAAGATATATGAAGGAGAATCTTTTCAGACCATGACATGGAGACCAAAAATAATTAGTGCTACCATACCTTGAATCCAAGTAGATTACACAAGGAAACCTTTATGAACAACAACACATTTACAACATAACATTGAACAATGCATAGAAGAATAGAGATACATATAGGAGATTTTGAATAACAGTTTTGACTCCTTTATCACCTTGCACCAACTGAGTAACAAGGATTGTATAAAAGAATCTAACAATATTTAGCAAACACATTATGGGAGAAACACAGTACTGCAAGCAAAGACACAACAAAGATACCACGAAGGATAAGTCGATCAAGCGTGCCACCTACTTTCCCCATCTCATTGTATCTCATTTAGGGAAGGTGGGTAACTCGCAAGAGGGACTATATCCAACATAGTAGGAATGATAGCTAGTTCCAAACAAGGATCCTCTTGAGAATCACTATGTTCGACACTAGGTGTAAGAGTTAATTGTGATGAAATCATATTAGGTAAATCAATGTGAATGTCAATAGTGTCATATTCATCATTAACATCATCGGTATCATCAAGAGTATCTTCCTCATCCAAATTAATCAAAATAGGATCTAAGATATGAATAGAATCCTCATAATCATGCATGTGAACATCATTATTAGTAACAATATCTTCGAACACATTATGCATAGGTTTATCCGAAGAAGGTAGAGATCTTTTAGCTTTAGCATGAACACGATGCTTTTTACAACGCTCATTAGCATATCAGTTTCATTTTGATTTATTGGAAATAGGTTGAGAACTAGGAGGAATAATCATAGGATCCTTCACTGGTTCTTTAGGAAGATCAATAGGATTATTAACCATCGAAGAAACAATCACAAGATCTTTGACAGGTTTAGTAGAAGGAACTTGATTAACAGAACTAGAAGTTATAGTTAAAGGAGGTATAGAAGGTGTAGGTAAAAGACCATGATTAAGATCCCTAGGAGGTGAACTTAACTCAAGAATTTTATGATGTTTATAAGCTTGATATGATTGAAAAAGATTATCAGGTCGAGGAGGACATGAATTAGGTAATAAAGGCCAAAAGAAATCCAAAGCTGGGCAATCTCTAGGCCTAGAAGGTTGATATAAACTATGATTAATCATCTTCACTTCTTCATCATGAATGAACTTAAGACACTTATGGATAGGTGAAGCAACAACATGCATGGCAGTCAACCAAGGCAAACCTAGCTTAACTTGAAATTGATCAGAAGTAGGAACAACAACAAAGGTAGTGTTCACAATCTTTCCACAAAGTTAAACCGGTATATTAATAGAACCAAATGATGGATAAAGAAAACCATTGCAAGTTTGAATCCACACATCTGATGCATCATAGAAGTCACATTGTAAAATTTTCATAAAAATATTTTCTTTAGTGATAACATTGACTAAGGAGGTAGGATCAACAAGACAACCACAAGTAGGTATCTGAGCAATCCTAGCAGCAATGTAAAGGGGACCATCAGGAGCTTTAATAATCTCAGAGTCATCAAAGGTAATCAAAAGTTCCTGAGGTCTTTTATTCTTAGATTGTTGTCAAGGTTTTGGTTGAGTTTTCATTTTAGGTTTAGGTTTTGGTTGAGGTTGAGATTGAACTTGAGGTTGAGGGTGAGGTGGAGATATAGACTAATCAACATGCTCCACTTGATTAACAACATGATTGAGATCATTCATCTTTGAATCATACACAATTTCCATAGTAGATGGTTGAGCAATAGTATTAGTATCATGCGTAGGAAAAGGGTTCATATAGATTTGAAGGTTCTAATTAGGAGGAGAGACATATTGATTCCCACTACTATCCAGATTATCAATAGATAAAACCTTAGAATCAATTAGATCTTGAACCTTATGTTTTAAAGAATAACATCTCTTAGTATCATGACCATTCTAATGATGATACTGACAAAAAGTATTTTGATCCAAAGATTTAGATGCAATCATAGTAGGTAAAAGAGGTCAAATAGGAGGTAAAGTAATCATATTGGTAGCTAACACCCTATTCATAATAGCATGTAAAGTTTTAGAAAGAGGAGTAAACATATGATTTCATCGAAAAGTAGTGGATGCAGAAGTGGCATTATGAGATGCAACAACTTGATCAGCAACTGCATTCACTTTTTTGTTTATCTTGACATAGTTGAATTTTTAAAATTTATTTGGATTAGGAGCAACATCACTCTTATCAACTAGAATAGGAGCCATTGGAGTGTTTCTCTCAAATTGAATCACTTGTAATTGATAATGATGAAGCACTGCACAAAGTTGTTGAAAAGAGGTAAATTCAGTAAGCAAAATCTTATCTCTAATATCCTTTTGCAAATTTGAAATAAACATATGTTGAATATCAATATCAAGAATAGGATAGGAAATCTGAGCATGAAAATGCTTAAATCTACCAATAAATTCAGTTAATTTTTCTTTAGCACTTTGTTTACAATGCATTAAATCAGTCAAAGACACTTGTGGACCAATATTATTTTGGAATCGTTGAATAAAGGCATTAGCAAGTTGTGGAAATGAATCAATAGAATAAGGAGGCAAAGAACAATACTATTATAAGGCCTTGTCACGGAAGGTTCTAGCAAACAATTTGGCTAAAATCCTATGGTCATGAGAATAATCACTACAAAGGATTTGGAATGTTTTAACATGATGAACAAGATCTCCTTTTCCATTATAATTCTCAAGATGAGGCATCTCACCTTGCTGAGGAACAGGAGTATGAATAATATCCCAAGACAAGGGACTTCCCATGTCACATGTAGGAATACTAAACTTGTTTTGGGTTAAGGAAGTAAGTTTTTGCAAGGATGATACAGTTTGAGCCAAACTAATGACTATTGAATCATTAGAGGAAATAGGAGTAGCAACATTAGACACACTAGGTAAAGTGTAAGAAGCTACAGGGATAGAAGACACAACTGGAGGAACACTAGGAACTACAGTTGGAAGTAGATTAGAATAAGTGAAAGGAACATTATGATATAAAGGTTTTGATGTAGGAAGGGACATAGGAGGAAAACTCATAGGAACAGAGGGAACTATCATAGTCACCAAAGGAGGAGTATAGATAGGAATCCTAGGTAGAGGATTAGAAGGAGGTTCAACACTAGTGATAGGAGGAATCAACTCTAAATCTTGAGCTTCTTGAGCTAAAGGTTTAACATTTGAATGCACAAGATGAGTAATACCACACAAGAGGTTAACACCCTAATCACTATCATGGATAACTTTCTTAAGAGCCTCTATAGCTTAAATGGAATCTTGATTATGGTTTTCTTGCAAAAGCCAATTACCCATTTTATCAAGTTTAGTGGAAAGTCTTTTGACTTGTTCAGGAGGAACTCGTAAAGCGTCATCCTCATCATGAGATGAGTGAGAAGAGTTTTTCTCCATAGGAGGATTGGAATCATGAAGAATCAAGTTATCATCTGGGATCCTAAGGAAAGGAGAGGAAGATTCAAGATCAAAGGCACCCATGAGTCTACGACTTCTTCTAACTAGAATGTTATAAGTAGGACTAGTGGTAGTAAAGTTCATAAACCAATGTAATGAAAATGCACTAAACTAAAGACACATAAAGCATGAATATAAAATCTAATTAGCATGCAAGATCTAACACAAAGGAAAAATCTAATACTAACAAGATAAAAAGGATAGCACAATAAGGCATCCAATTCCACAATAAGAATAAAGAGGAATCTAACACCAAAATAGAAAGAGATTAAGTTAGACGGGTTCACCAAAATGAATAGAGGTCAAATGGATTCAACCCTATTCAAATGTATAGGGGTAAATATGAGATCTATTCTCAAATCCAAATTCCCCAAAGAAGAGATCCAATTTGATCAACCACAAGGTTAATACACAATTGAATCAATTTTGTGAAGAATATGGAAGAGAGAGAAAGTAAATCCAATATTTCCCTATGGAGGAGGATATATATTTGGAAATCTGAAATAATTGAAATATAAATACTAACCTCAAATTAGGGCAGATTTGGAAAATGTTGAATTCTGATGTCTGTGTACACTTTCAAGAAAATTTGAAACCTATCCTAGACTAGAAATGCCAAGACAGAGAAAACCTAGAAATCTTTCTCCAAGATGGCTCAGCTTGGGTTTGACCCTCATAAATTGTCAAATACTACATTCTTTATTTGAAGTCCGATTCAAATTATGTTCGTAGATCTCAGAAGTTTACCGAAAAGGGTATCCAAATTTTCTCCTAGATCTGAAATTCCACACTTGTACCTACAAGAAAATAAGGTTTTTTTTTGTATGGGGGGTTTGCCTTGGTCAAACCCCAATTTAGGAATTAACCTTGAAATTAAATTGAAATGTATTGTGCATAAACAAAGTAATTGAAACAAATCACCTCACTTATGTTGAAGTCCTTGTAGAGGATTCAAATCCTCAAATCCACAAGTAGGAGTGCTTCAATGAATGTAGGATGAATGTAGGATGTCTCCAATCAATGGCATTTGATCTTCAACACCAATCTTAACTTGATCTTTGCATATGAGAAGGCTTGAATGAATGTGGAAGGATGGATCGTCAAAGGGGGCTCCAAAGAGATTGAATCCTTCAATGGCTAATAATGGATCTCCTTGATGGATGGATGCTTGAACACTTGAATGCTTGAAGACTTTCTTTCACTTTGAGAGCTTTAGCACTTGAGAGATGGAAATCAATTGCTTGATTATGGATGTGAAAATGAGAGAGGAAGGCCTCCTTTTATAGTGAACTAGGGCACACTCCTCTAGAGGGGCCACCTTAGAGAATTAAATCCCAATTAGGTCCTAACCTTTAGAAAATATACCTAGATTAAATGAAATTAGAGGATTTACCATCTCAAAACCCGAAATGGCTGACCTGAAGGTGGGAAAATAAATCTCCCGAAAGCCCGATGCCAGGAAATCATGAAATTTGAAGATTTGAAGAAAGGGGGAAAAGTCAAGGTTGGACCTGACCTAGCTAGGTTCAAGCTTGATCCTGACCTAGTCAGGTTTGAGCTTGACCCTAAACTAGTCAAGCTCAAGCTCGACCCTGACCTTGGTCCTAGATTGACTCAAAACCAAGTCAGGAGGTCCTGGGGATGCCCAAAAACCTAGAACTGATGCTAGAATAGGACAAAAATGTCAAGGGTAGACATATAATCCTATGATTACTATGATGAAGGCTAGGAGGATCTATTTCTATATCCTACCTAGAAAATAGAGCCATGGAAGAGGGAAAATCAGTAGAATCCTTAAGATCCTAACCCTAATTTCACCTAGAATGAAGAAATCAAGTGCAGGAAAGAAGTGGAAAGCAGGGAGAAAAGCCAAATACATGCAAAGACCTAATCAAGGTGCTTGACATGACCCCAAACCACTTACTCGGAGGGCTAAATGCTCTTATCATGGAAGTGCTTCCATTTTAAGATGATACATAAATGAATAAAATTTTGAACTCTTATTTGGATCGTTCCACTTGTTTTTCAAGTGCAAATCTAATTTCCATTATTCCCTTATTTCCATGAATAAGAGGATCATAAATATCATGTTATAAATTAGTGAAACCTGGTGTTTTAAGCATATTGTGGAATTCTATTATTTGACTTGGCCTTTTACTCATAGTCTTATTCTTGATATTTGTTTTTCCCATCGTGGTAAGTTGGTAACCGGTATCACTATTTACTTGTAGGAAATTTGAAATATTTATACACAGCTACAAGCCTACAATTTATAGGGGTGATTCAAAATTAAACCCTAACAGGCTAATTTGTTTTATATAATATAAATAGTAAAGTTGTAAATCAAGAGATTTGAAAAATTTAAAATGTGGGACGTAGGTGTTCAAGATTTTAGTAGTTACCCATTACCATTAGTTTTGATTTTTGTAGACTATGACTGGGAAGAGAGCTGAGAGACTTTGTTTCTTTCCTCATACCTCAATCCTCAACCTAAAAATTTAGAATCTGTAACCCCTTTCTAAATCTGTAGACTGCTTATACTTATAAATAAAAAATTAGATCAGAAACTGAAAAGTGAAACTTAAAGCACCAAAATTGTACAATCTATAGTCGTCACACTTGTCACTGACCATGTGAGTGGAAAGTGGACATGTGTCATGAATCTGGAATGGGTTTGCAAAAATGGGTTTTCTTTTCCCTTTCAACCCAAAATACAGCTTCAGTCATTGATCTACAATCATCCAACGGTCATAATGTCAATGTTAGTCACTATCTGGTGTGGTGGCCCTGTGGGTCCCATTAACTCACCTAGTTACCTGATGGCTGACTCACCTTATGAGTCAGACATGTCACGTCATCATCAAATCACATTGTTGGTAGATCGTGTGAGACTACAAGTGGAATGTGTTACATGTTTAGTGACACATGTCATGATTCCAGAATGGGTTTGAAAAGATGGAGTTTCTTTTCCCTTTCATTTTGAAATACAACTTGGGTCATTGATCTACAATCATCCAATGGTCATAATGTCATTGTTAGTCACTATCTAGTGAGTAGTGTGGTGGCCCCATGGGTCCCATTAACTCACACAGTCACCTGACAATTAACTCACCTCACAAGATAGACGTGTCACATCATCATCAAATGGCATTGTTGGTAGACCATGTGAGACTATGAGTGGAACGTGTTACGTGTTTAGTGACATGTGTCATGATTCTAGATTGGGTTTGAAAAGATAGGGTTTATTTTCCCTTTCATCTTGAAGTCCATCGTACATCGTCGATCTGTGCTCATCCAACAGTAGTTATTTACAACGGACATTGTTAAATGTTATAATGTTATTTTTTCCTTTATAAATATTAATTAATAATGGATAATAAGTTAATAACATTTAAAGTTATTTAATTGAATAGTAACAATTTGAGCCAATCAAATTCAAAATGCACCATTTTTTGATAATATTACATTCTAATAAATTTTAGAGGCCGGAGTTAAGGTTAGTGTTTAGAGATTATGAGATTTATGTGGTCGCTGACTCGCTAGGTCTCCCAAACATGAGTTAAAGTAATATTTTTTATTGATTATATAGTATACTTAAGTCTTAAAGTTAAAATGATATTTTTTATTGATTATAATTTATAAGTCAAACATTGATAATTATAATCACATATAATTCTCATACCTTATAACTAGAAAACCATAAATTCTTTCTCTAACCTTATTAATTCATTTGTCCTTCAAAATTTTGTAAATCTTTCATATTAAATATACGAGTGTGTGAATTTTGACAGGTAACATTACCTAAACTTAATGTCAATACTCAGTGATAACTAATAAGACATTTCTTTTATTAACTACAACTATCTACAATGTACAACTATGATACATTTTAAATATTCAAATTTAAAAATGGAAATACCATCGACATCATTTGAACATTTCCTTATTTGTATTGAAACATACTTACAAGTTACATCATACATGTCTAATACACAGATAAAGAAAATAATTAAAATATTGCAATCACAGTGATAGAGAAATCTAAGAACCATTTTTTGTACAAATTGAAATGAGCTAAAGCTTGCAAAATTTTCATTATTTTTTTTCATAAAATTATAATTACATTGTCCACTTCCAGCACAAAGAGAAACCTACTATAAACAAAAAAACCCAAAAATGAGGTATGTTTTTATCAAGAAAAACCACTAGTAGTCCACCACTGATTTTTCCCTTCAGCTCCATCTAAGTAGAATTTTGCAAAGAGGATTAACTACGAGAATTCATCGAGCCACTCGTATTGCCCCACTTGAGCCTCCTCTTCTTCAAGCATAAACCACTTTCAAAGAAAATACCTAGCAATCAGGGCCCATTTCCTATGGTGCTTATACTGCCCAACATTCAAGCCCAAAGGAAAAGGTTGCATGGCCACATTCTAGCCTGGGAGGAGAATCTTGGGTATTTCACTTACCTAAGGGATCCCCACCCCTATTTCTACAAACATGACAACATTAAAGTTGTCCCCTAGGTATTCTTCTTTAAAAACCCTCCTCAAGAGCATTAACATGTCCACCTTCTCTCCTCTGAGGTCGAGAAGAGATGCCAAAAAATGGAACATAATGTCCATGTTGACCCGGTGCCTATCTTCATTGTGCAGAAACTCTCTACCTAGCACCATTTTAATAGCCTCTATTAAAAAAGGCCCACCCTCCTTACAAATTGATTCTAAGGTTTCATATGAAAAGGAACCCATAAAGGCCTTCTAGGGCTCCTCAGATGTGCATCTAAGCCTAATTGGAGTGTCCATCAAAAACTTTAGAAACCTTAAAAACAAATTATTTGCAGAGTACAACTGCAGACTAATTACCTAAACAAACAATTTATCTAGCAAAGATGAATCAAGGAATAAAGAAGCTAGATCGTCTATAAATAGCCCTTGAATCCTTGATTGTTACTTAGCAATAAATTATTCTATCTTTAATGGTATTAAATCCATTGTCCTTAACATGCCTCTAAATCTTTCATGTAAATCTTTCCCCGAAATGCAGGCATGTGAGAAATTAAAATTTTGTCCTTAATCTTTCATATCTGGTAGTAAATCTTTCCCATAAATGAAAAAAATGTCAAATATCGGTTATTTCATCTATACAAATTTGGAAGTGGTGCGTGACAAGTTAAAGAATGTTGCTTGTCACTGAAAAGGCATTTATTTCTTGCTGAGTTAAGAGGTTACAAGTTGCACTATAGTAATAGGACCGTGATTATCGATACCAACATGTGTACACTATAGTCTGCAAACAAGTTACCCTTATTTGATACATGTCAACATTTTGGTGACTTCCTTGACAAAATCTATTTCCTTCAAGAAATTGGGGCTGAAATTAAACTTAAACCATTGATCTTGGATCATCAAACGGTCTCAAATAATACATTTAGCATTATAAAATAATGTATGTATGTTAGGTATGTTAGGTTAGCTTACATGGCTGTGTTATGTCCCATCTTTTGAAAATCACCAATAAAATATTTTTTTTCCATAAGTAACGAATGATTAGCCAATAAAATAAATAAATTTTCAAATGGTACATAAAATTTTCCAATACAATTATTTTCTTACCTTTCAAAAGAATATCATTCACCTCATATATTATAATTTTTTACTTCAAAAGAAAATTATTCGCCTCATATATTATAATTTTTTACTTCAAAAGAAAATTATTCACCAACAATTTATAAAATTTTCATTCAGTGGGGAAAAAATTGCCAATACAAACTATGAAAAATTGTAGATTTGAAAAAAAAAAATCACCTACATTAAAACAAATTCCCCCCTAAAATAATGTATGATTCGCTAGGATTTTACACTTTTTCCGAAAAGGGGGTTTCTTAAAGTTATCCCTGTTCAGAAGTCTTTAGAATCTTATTTTGAGCATTAACCAAATAAGTCATGGCTACACCAGTTGTCTTTGATGTTTCTGAGAGAAAGAGATATGGTTTTAAGAGGCACCCCTTTAAGTCAACCCTAGATGACCTAGAAGGTGCATTTTCAAGAACCCCTATGGGCGTAATGCTTGTTGAAGATATTCGCACTTAAATATATTGTAAGAAGGAACCAATTGGACTTGATAGGATAAGGTCACACCTTGAGTCCATGATGAAACCAAACAAAATATTCCTAGATGAGTTTGCACATTTGGAAAACCATCCTATTGTTGAGTATGGTACGACATATGAGTTGTATGAATCTGAGTGGATCAAGACTTGTTAAGAAGAATCCATGATGACCTATTTTGGATAGGTGAAGTCCCAATAAGAATCACAAGAGATCTTATTCTTGAAATGACAAGCCTCTATAAGATAGGCGTCGTTCTTCCAGTGGACAAGGATGTGAGGAAATTAGTTGAACATGCTTGTAAGTCCATAAGTGATAGGCATGGTATGACAATTGAGTCTATTGAAGAGAAATACATCAAATTGATGTCTATGATACTAGGTTACAGGTTTCAGCACACCAACAGGGTGAATAGTGTGTCACAGCCACTATTCTTGCAGCAATCAGACTTGTTAGAGAAAATGGAGAGTTCAATTTGTGCGAGATCTTGCATGCACAATTGATTGATAACATTAGAGCCATCAAACATGATAAGACCAAAATATTTAGGTTTGGGTCTTTAATCATTTACATGTACTTCCATATACTTGGAAAGATCTCATATTTGTACTTAGACAAAAGTATGCCTAAAATGTCTCAAATATATCTTAAGGCATCTACTGAGAGTACATTGAAGGATTACATGGAACTAGAATTGAAGACATTCAGGATCAAAATGCAAATGAGGTACAAGATACCAGAAAGTATTGTTGAGAAATACAAAGACAACATTTATTTCATGGTAGCAACTAACATAACATGTATGGAAGCAGTTGAGCCTAGAACAAAGTGGATCCATCCACTTGGTTATGAGGTAGAGGAACCAATCTTGGAAGCATATGCACAAGTATTACTGTTAGCACCTAAGGACCCTAATGAACCTAGATGGGGAACTTATGAAGAAAAGACAAGGGAAGTTGATGTAGTTTTGAATAGTATAGCAACTAAGAGGAAAGCCTCTAAGACTACATCTAAGATACTCAGAATTCATAGTGTAACTTAGGAAGACCTACCAAAAGCAAGAGAAGAAAAGATAGCATTGAAGATTGAGAGCACATCCATAGTGGAAGCTAAGAAAGATGATCCTAAACTGAAGAAAGTCAAGACTGAGAAGACTGAAGATCCAAAGGATAAACATGGTAAAATAGATGTTATCCCTTCTATGCCCAAAGTTACAATTGATCTAACATCACCTCCTAAGTATAAGACAATAACTAAGAGGAAGAAGGAGATTGATGCAATCCACCCATCCTCACAAACAACCAGAAGTCAGAAAAAGAACACTCAAGCACCTTCAAAGGTAGTTTTCAGACCTAGTCTTCAAGTGTTGAAAACAAGGATTATTGAGGAAGGTAGAATTGCTCAAGTAGGAAAATGCTATGAGAAATATAGTGAAATTGATAAGTTAGAAATCCATGGAATGATGATAAAACACATACTCAAGTTCAAGAAGACCATCTTAGAATTTAAGACAGTAATTTCAGACAATGTGTGGAACAACTTGGAATTCTTGAAAAGATAGGCTATTGAGGAGGATCTAAGAATAAGAGAAAATATTCTAGATGAAAGCCTCCCTATATGTTCCCTAGAAGAGAAAACATTATTGTTAGATCTGGTGAAGCTGCACCTAAGAACTAAGTTAAGAACTCTGCATTTAATGGATAAGAACTATGAGTTGATAGAAAAAGAAACTGAGAAAGCTTTTGAGAAATTTTTTATGGATAGGCACATGTACCCATCTACTACACCCTCAAATCAAGTGCCCTCTAATGAAGCCAAGTAGTTAGAGACCACCAATGTACTAGCAATAAGTGCTTAGGATTCGATGCCTACAATGGTAACACCTACAGAGGCAGTGAAGTCTGCACCCATATCTGAGACACCAAAAGATTATACAATCATCATTGATAATGTAGAGATAGCAATGGCAGCCATAGATAATGACTTGGATAAATTTGAGGAAGCTTTTGTGAGCACACAAGAGGTTGAAACTCTATGCGGTGACAATTCACCTAAGCTACAAGAAGAAGTGTTAATAGAGGATCTAACAGATGAAGAAGAAGAAAAGGAGATAGAAAAAGAGATATAAAAAGAAAAAGAAAAGGTAGAAGAGGAGAAAGGGAAAGATAGTGAACCAATAGATGAGCCATCTATTGAAATACCAATCAGAATAAAGAAAGAAGTGATGGATATAACTCCTATCACTCCCTTACCCTCAACATCATTGTTGTCAAGTTTGACACCAAACACCACAAGCTTGGAATCTTGGGGAGAAGAAGACCTGATTAAGATCAATGTCCTTTCTATGGAGAAAGCAAAAGAGAAGCAAGTGATGAGGAACCCTTTTTTTTTTGAATTAGTCAAAATTCTGAACAACTTGTTACCTTCAGACAAGAAAGTGTCTAAGGTTCATTTAGTTGATGATGTCAGTACCATATTGACAAACTTCAAGACAAACTTTTCTAGCTTAGAAGAATATGTATCCCAAGTTGCAGAAGAGAAATATATGAAGAAGAGATTGAGTGAACTAGTTGGTAACTTTGCACTTGACCTTAGTTCATTGAAGATAGGTAAAGCATCCTTGAAGGAGTTCACAGCTAAGGGAAGGAAGATCATTGCAGACTTCATGAACCAAGATAAACTAACTACAGATCTATATAAGAAAATCCATGAGGTAGAAGAAATGATTGATAATGTAAGAAAATTAGTGAAAGATCCCTCCACTGATGTGAACATGTGCAAAAATGTGTACCAAGGGTAGATAGAAAAAATAGAAAAGACTGAGAAGGAAATGTCTAAGATAAGGGCAAGGCAAACACAGCTCAGGAATGCTCTTGTGCCCTCTCTAGATGTACTTAATCAAAACATCAAGGAGATCGATGCCACTATGGTGACATATGATCAAGGTCTGAGTACAGACTTGGAAAAGATGGAGAATCTAACATATGCCTTATTCTCCCATCTACAGACTGTCAATGCACTAATAGCATTTTGGAAACAGGAGATCCAGAACTTGCAGATTTCTTATCCGGGTGTACTTTCTTTGTAAGTACTTGTAGATACACTTTTTTGAATACCTTTGTCATTAATGTCAAAGGGGGAGTATTGTATGTAGAATATGGAGTATTATATATGATTTAAAGAAGTATAGTACAAAGTATAAGGGAGATATAAGTTAGAGTATATATTAAAGAATTTTGTATAAGGGTACAGTTAGTAACTTCACCATATTCCTTTGTTTCCATTAATGAAAAAGGGGGAGATAGTTGGCTAGTTGACTATACTGTTGTATATGACTAGATATAGTGTTTTCATTATGGAAACAAAGTCATATAGAGTTTTGGAGTTAGCACACATTATCATGAGGTCAGAATATGGCTAAGTATAGAAGATTGGATAGTTAGTAGAGCACCAGTAGACCAGAGCATCATCACACGTGCATATGAGAAAGTTATGGTATGTGCCCTTGAAGTTAAGCTGGTAAGTATGTATTCATGCTAATTATAAGAGCACATGATCAAATGAGACAATATGATGAAGATACAGACAATTGAAATGGTACAAACAATGAACGCCAAAATAGAATAGAGTATGCAGCCGACTGTTAGTATTTTGATTAGCGGTTATAATAATGTTTTGTAAAGGATATGCACCTATTTTAATTAGGTTGTAGACATGTAAATATCTTTATTTGTAAACATGCTTGAGCCAATTCACTTGGAAGCATTGTATGTAATCAGTTATAGGCTGACCTAGTTAATTATTTTGTTAACGCATGTAAATATAACATGCGCCTTTGTAATAAAGCATGGTAATGGATATAGAGTTAAGATAAGTAGAGAAGAGACATGTGAAGTGAAGATAGAATGATTTAGAGCTTTACAAGGGGCTAAAACATCAGTGCACAAAATGAATTGATCAGACAAGTAGTGTCACAGCACCAGTTCATCCAGCAGATATAGTGTGTATCTAAGATCAGAAGGTTGTAGCATTCACCACTTGAGTAGTGAGCTCTAGGAAAGTGTGTCCCCACCCCTAACAGGGTTATTATAAAAGACTCCTAATAGGGTTTGACCTTTGACCAGGTCACTGTACTAAAAGCATTGTAAAGAACAACTCCCAATAGGGTTGTAGATCTTCTAACAAGGATCATAAAACACTAGTGCAGTTCTTTGTGGGTGTCAATTCCTACCAGGGTTTTTACCTATTTGGGTTTCCCTGTAATTTTTATTGGTGTTATGTTTTGTGATTGTTTATCTTGTTTACTTTGATGTTCATATCATTACTTAAGCTATCAAGCTAAGATTCAAGAGTTAAGAAATTATAAAGATATAGTGAACACTGATTCACCCCCCCCCCTCTCAGTGTTCCCATTCCTAACAAGAACCATATCATCATGCTACTAAGAAAGAACCCTTAACGAATGATCCTCCTTTTCCAAAAATAATGGCTATTAAGAATTATTAGCTTGAGCCAAAATTTGATTTAATGGGGTAGCTCAAGGATATTTCCATCAAAATTCCACTTATTTAGGAAAACAAAGATATCCCTATCTATACTAAGGTTATTAGAGAGTCGTGTCTTAAGAAACTAGGTAGAAAAAGGTGAGTTCCACACATTATTCATGTGATAGGACAATTGGTTAATAATATGTTAGGAACATTAGTTGTCACTAAGTATTATGATCCTTGTAGCCCTATTGTGATTTCTCACATTAATAGAACTCTTATTGAAAATAATCTCATTTCCCTAGGGACAAATATCAATGTTATGAAAAAGAAGACAATAAATATCCTTAAATTGGTCAATATTAGACCTACCCCTATGATGTTGCAATTAGTTGATTGATCCATTGTCAAGATTGAAGGATTCATGGAGGATTTATTCATCATTGTGGACTCATGGGAATATCGTATAGATTTTATTGTGCTTCAAGCTAAGGCCACCTTGGGTGGGTATCCACTCATCCTTAGATGTCTTTGGTTATCTAAAGTTGATGCATTTATTGTTTTAAGATATAGCAACATGATATTTTTTTACAACCAAAACTTTGATTCTCTATCCACCAACTCAACCACATACTGAAGTAGAATATTACATCTAGCCCACCTTAGAGAATGTGAAAGAATACTCTTTGAAAAAATTAATGATGATTGATCGGATCCCTATGATAGATTTCCAAGATGAAGATGATGTCCTAAGAAATATCATTCAAAATTCTTATGGGTTAGATCTAGAAGAATAGGAGTTCCTCAATTACATCACATACCCATTGTATAAGATACTTTCTCATGAAGATTCCTCCATAAAAAAAATGATATATTACCTTTTATCTACAGATTGCGTCCTAAATTTAACTAGTTTATATGTTTCTTCTATTATGGAAGCCTCAATCCAAATTGAATTCAACCGAGGAAAGACATTGAATATCAGTGCTAAGCTAGTCCAAGCTCAAAGGGGGACTTTGTTAATAATGTTGTAGCAACATACTGAAACTTTTTCTTGCGACTATGGTGACATGAAATTAATCGATCCTAGTTTATGCATGCATAGATTTTATATAAATGAGGGATGCAGACTAGTGAGATGACCTCAAATAATAATAAACCCATCCTTAAGAGATATTATCAAGACAAAATAAAAAAATTTGCTAGATGAAAAACTCATTTATTCTATTTTAGATAGTCAATAGGTCTCACTACTAGTAATTATTCAATAAAGAGGATAAATCATGAGTTTTTTTTATTGTAGATAACTAAATAATTCTACCAAGAAGGATCATTTTCCATTTTCATTCATTAACCAAATATTCGATTCACTCTCTAGAAAAAGGTACTTTTCTTTTCTAGATGGCTTTAATAGATACAACTATTGGAGATTTGCTAGCAAGCCAGTCATGACTGTATGTTTGTCATTGATGACAACATATTGTAAGTAGCATGTATGGAAGACTTATGTAGTAATCTTTTAATATATACAGCATGATATCAAGGGCGCAGAGGTTAACTATTAGTATAGATAGTTATATAGTAGCTTATGTCAGCAGTGTTCCTAACAGAGTTACAGGCAATGTTCTATGAATGATTGTTCATATAGTTATCATGGAGCCTTGCACATTTGGATATGTGATGGAGACATGTTAGTGATGTTACATTCATGGACGCAGAGTTTGATGATCAATAGAAGTGAAGTTATGTAGTTGCTATTCACCAATAGTAGTTTCTTGTATTTATTCAGAAGAGCCGACATAGATTATATTGGTTCAGGAGTTGCACCTATCATTTCAGTATGCACCCTTAGATTAGTGCTTGGAGAAGAGTTAGTAATGTTTGGTTAAGAGAACATAATGTAATTTAGCTTGAGGAGAAATTTTTAGTTACTTTGGTAGAGCCAACAGTGTGTAGCATGTGTCTACATTTATTAATATTGGACATATCCCAGAATGTATTGCGTGCTTAGTAGAGCCGAAAAAATTATTATTGGAGTATGTTATGATTTCTCTAATATGATTTCAAGGTGTTTCTAACATGCTGACTTGATTATATCATTTAGTGGAAAGATATTTATAGGCAGTCATTTGTGATTGCTAAGGTATGGTTCAAAGTTGTTTGTGAAGAGTAGAGCAGAGTGTGCGAAGTGTTGAACCATCAGAAGAAGGTCTATGTGACCAAGTAAAGTGTTTGTGCTATACATTGGAACTGATCCAGATAGTAGGTCAAAGCGCAGCTCACCAAGATCTAGATATAGTGTGTATTTGTTATTCAAAAGGTTGTAGCCTTCACTCATTTGAGTAGTGTGCTCTCAGACAGTGCATCCTCACCCCTAACAGTTAATTGTAAAAGAATCCTAATAGGGTCTGACCCTTGACCAGGTCACTATACTAAATATATTGTAAAGAAACTCCTAATAGGGTTAAGGATCTTCTAACAAGGATCATAATATACTAGTTTAGATTATTAGTGGGTGTCAATTCCCTCTGGGGTTTTTACCTATTTGGGTTTTCCCGTAACCAAAATATTGGTGTTGTGTTCAAGTTTTCTTTCATTGTGTTTATGTTTTATATTTAAGTATACTTAATTGGATAAAGAATCAAAACTTGTAGATAACTGATTCATGCCCCCCCCCCCTCTCAGCTATCTCTTGGGACTATTCCTAACAATTGGTATCAGAGCTAAGTACCTCAGAGAGGAAGTTTAACAATTTGAGGTTGATCAAATGGCATTCTTCAGAAAAGAAATTCCTAAGTTTGATGGAGAAAATTATCTTGACTAGAAGAACAAGATGGTGACACATTTACAATTCATTGCTTTTGAAGTTTTTGATGTAACTATCAAAGAAGTCAAGATCCCTACCTTAGAAGACCTTACAAAAGATGATGCTACTAAAAAGAAAAAGGAAATATTTCATTAGAATGCAATAGCCAAAGAAGCCCTTATCAGCGCCCTATCTAATAGTGAGTTTTCATAAATAAAGAAAGTAGATACAACCCACAAGATATGGAAGCACCTAGAAGACATATTTGAAGGAGACAAACAAGAAAAGGATGTGTGCAGAAAAACTTGGAAGAAAAGATACAATGCATTAGAGATGCTACCTGAAGAGAACATTAGAGCTTACAACCAAAGGATTAATGAAGCAGTTGCAGGAATTGGGAATAATGGTGGAGAGATCTCAGAAGAAGACATTATGGATAAGTTGATGACCACTCTCACAATAGAGTATGAAAACAAGATCAACACCTTGATGAGACCATGCAGCTTACATCAAATTTCAAAAGAGAGACCTTGATCAGCAAAATTTCAACTTTTGAGATTTCAAGATTAAAGACAGAACCTAAAAGTGAGACAACCTTCAAAGCATCAGTCCATGGTAATAAATCTGCAAGCACTTCTGGTAATTTTGATGATGATGAAGAAGAGAAAACACTAGATGATTTCATTTCTATGATTGCTAAAAGAGAAAAGAAAGGAAAAGGGAAATATGAAGGTCAATTTCCATTTAAATTCTTTTCATATAATAATATTGGTCACTTTGCATCTAAGTGTCCTACAAGAGTAAAAAGGTACCAAAATAACTACAAGCCTAAGTATACAAAGGAATGCTACTATGCTGGAGATGGAGTATCAGATGAAGAATTAGTAGAAGAGGAAATTGGATTCATTGCTCTTGAAGATGATAAGGAATCACACAAATTAGCTCTGATTTCACAAGCTGACATTAGGACAGATTGGATCATTGATAGTGGTTGCTCACATCACATGACAGGAGATAAAGATAGATTTGTTCATTTGGATAGATAAAAAGGAGGCATGGTTAGATTTGGAGATAACACTCCCAAACCTATCATTGGTAGAGGAGCCATAACCTTGGATGGAAAGAATAGTACTGATGATGTTCTATATGTTGATGGTTTGAAACATAACCTACTAAGTGTTGGGCAGTTACTTGACAAAGGCTACAGATTGGAGTTCAATGGAAACAAGTGTACCATTAACAACAAAGAAGGAGAAATTATTGCATCAAGATCAAAGACCAAAGGTAATGTTTTTCAACTTAATCTAGAAGTAAGTTGTTTTGTTGCTAAAGTAGATGACAGTTGGTTGTGGCACAAAAGACTATGTCATATCAATTTTGATAACATAGTAAAGATCAGTAATGTTAAGGTAGTAAAAGACCTACCTAGCATAGCAAAGCCAGTTGATACCATCTGTAGGGAATGTGTAATGGGAAAGCATGTGAGGAATTCATTCAAGAGAAAGCATAATTCAGCAAAGAACAAGTTGGATCTGATTCATACAGACCTTTGTGGACCAACTCAAACAAGATCATACTATGGTGAAAGGTATTTCATTTTGTTTGTAGATGATTATTCTAGAATGATGTGGGTTGTGTTCTTAAAAGATAAGTCAGAAGTATTTGAAAAGTTCAAAATATTTAAAGCTAAGGTTGAGAATGAATCTGGATTGAAGATTAAGTGTTTAAGATCAGATAGAGGAGGAGAATTCACCTCTGATAGATTCTATGAGTACTGTGAAGAACATGGGATAAAAAGATAGTTAAGTGCACCTAGAACCCCTCAGTAAAATGGAATTTCAGAGAGAAGGAATAGGATTATCCTTGATACAGTGTGCACCATCATGATTGAAGGAAAAGTTGAACACACCTATTAGAGAGATGCGGTCAATACAGTAGTCTACACTATCAATAGAATACAATTGAGACCAGGCGCAGATAAGACACCTTATGAGATATGATTTGACAATGTTCCCACAGTAAAATACTTCAGAATCTTTGGAAGCAAGTGCTACATCAAAAGGGATGAAGCAGTAGGAAAGTTTGATGCAAGAAGTGATGAAGGTATTTTCCTTGGTTACTCTACTAAAAGAAAAGCTTATAGATGTTTCAATTTAAGATTGAAGAAGATCATTGAAAGTGCTCATGTTAAGATTGATGAAAAGTTTATGGTTCAAGAAAGATATCATGATTACTCACCTATGATTGAAGAAGAATCCAGACCCTCCACTAGTGAGGCATTTTTTGAAGAAATGTTTGATAGTATTGATGTTCTATTTGATGACCCTGAGACAAGTGAAGAAGAAACTCTAAAGGCAGATGAGACAATATCACCTAAAGCTCCAAAGTTTACATCTAGATACCACTCTAAAGATGACATGATTGGAGATCAGAGCGACAAAGTCACAACAAGATTAAAAGAAAAAAAATTTGCAAGCAATGAGGCAGTATGTTTACTATCTCAAATTGAACCCTTAAGTGTTGAAGATGCATGTAATGATTCAGATTGGCATGATGCTATGAAAGAAGAACTAGATCAGATTATCAAGAATGATACTTGGGAACTAGTCCCAAGACCAACTGATAAGAATGTGATTGGAACAAAATGGATATTCAGAAACAAGATGAATGAAGATGGTATAGTGGTAAGAAATAAGGCAAGATTAGTATGTAAAGGATATGCACAAAGAGAAGGCATTGATTATCCAGATACTTTTTCACCAGTGAGTAGATTAGAAGCTATTAAGTTGTTTCTAGCCTATACAACATTAAAAATTTTCAAAGTCTATCAGATTGATGTCAAGTCAGCATTCTTGAATGGAGAATTGAAATAAGAAGTATACATTGAGCAGCTAGAACGATTCACCTTATCAGATAGACCTAATATGGTATGTAGATTGAAGAAGGCCCTCTATAGACTTAAGCAAGCCCCTAGAGCATGGTATGAGAGACTAGATGGATATCTAACAAAGATTGGATTCAAGAAAGGAGCAGCTGATTGTAATCTATTCATAAGAGAGACATTTGAAGGTTTACTACTTGTAGCTATATTTGTTGATAACATTATCTTTGGAGGTAATGACAAACTTAGTGCTGAATTTTCTAAGGAGATGCAAAGTGAATTTGAGATGAGTTTGATTGGACCTATCAAATACTTTTTGGGATTGAATTGCAGCAGACAGAGAAAGGTATTTTCATTAATCAATCCAAGTATGTGAAAGAGATATTAAAAAAATTCAAGATGGATGATTGCAAGCTAGTAGGGACACCTATGATAACTGGATGCAAGCTTACAAAAGAAGATGACTCACCAGCAGTAGATATAACATTGTACAAGTCTATGATTAGAAAACTCATTTATCTTACTCAAACTAGACTTGATATTTCCAATGCAGTTGGCATAGTTGGAAGATTTGTAGCAGATCCTGAACAAAGTCACCTTATGGAAGTAAAAATAATATTCAAATATTTGCAAGGCACTATAGACTATGGTTTATGGTATCCCAATTAAAAAAATGTTGAGCTTCATGTATATACTGATGCAGATTGGGTAGAATGCATTGATGATAAAAAGAGTACATAAGGAGGAGCAATGTTTCTTGGTGACAGACTTGTCACTTGGATAAGCAAGAAGCAAAATTGTATCTCTCAGTCAACAACAAAAGCGGAGTATGTTGCAGCAGCCCTGAATTGTTCTACAATTGTTTGGATCAAGAAAATGATAAAGGATTTTGGAATTCAGATTGATTATCCTGTTGTTATTCATTGTGATAACACTAGCACTATCAACATGTCAAAGAACCCTATGAAGCATGCAAAGACAAAACACATTGAGATCAAGTATCACTTCCTAAGAGAGAAAGTGGTAGAGAAAGAAGTCTAGGTGGACTATGTGAGTAGTAAAGATTAGTTAGCAGACATATTCACAAAGCCCTTGCCACAGGATACTTTTGAGTATCTTAGGGAGAAGTTGGGAGTAATTCCCTTCCCTGATTCTTCTTAGAGGAAAGAAGAAAGAGCATCAATCCTCGGGGACTGATGGATGGTTGACTACTCTACCTCAGGAGTAGTACTGTAGTACCCCACCCCTAGTCTAATTTTATAAATACTATGATTACTTTAGGATGATGGATTATATGTTAGAAAATCATTGAAGCATATGATTTTACTGTCCCCATACTTGCATGTGTGTGGTTGATATGTTTGTTTTACATTTTTGTTTGACATGCTTGATGTGGTTGAGGGATGGAGCTGTAGTTACTTGCTTGCGAGATCCACACGATTGGTCGATCCCCACCATTGTATGTTATATATTTATATATGTTTGTACATGCAGGTGTTGTATGTAGGTTCGCAGGTACCGAGCATTGTCTTCCCTGAATTGTCGGGATGAGCGTGCTCTATCACAATATCTCAAATGGTAAGAGAGGGGAGATAACACGAATCCAAAACCCTATCCTAAGCCTAATTGTCCTAGGATTGGACAAGTGTCAGTTTGACTACTCTACCCAAATTTGTCTAGTTGGCATGAATTCGTAGATCCCTTCTCTTGTGTTTGCTTGGTTTTATGTCATTTGGTTTCAGTTGATTTGTGGTTATGTGGGTGATTATTAATTTATTGATTATAGTTGATTTATGTTTATATAGGTTTATTTATATGATTATCAGTGTTAGGATCATAGTTGAATTTAATGATTTAATTATGTTCCTATGTTTAATTTGGAAAATTCTCTTAAGTCAATTATTTAATTAATTGGAATTAATTGTCTATTTAATTGAAAATTAGGATTAATTATGTTGAGTGTATAATTAAATAATTGAATATTTAATTTCATGTTCTAGGATGCTTTAAATATTTAATTTATTTAATATGTATTTTAATTATTAACATGTGTATATTTGAAAAGGGATTTGTTTTCAAAAAGTGAACAACTAGTTTTCAAAAGTCAAAGTTGAGTTGTGAAAAATAAAGATATTTTAATTATTAATTAGGATTTTCCTTCAAAATTGTAATTGGAGTTTGATTAGAAGTTAACTGTTGAGTCATCTCTGGGATTTGCATGAAATAGAGAAATGAATCCCTAATAGGGGGAATTGCATTCATTTTGGAGATTAGACAGGTTTTTGGAGAAGATTTTTGGGGGAGAGCTTGTGTGCTTAGAATTTGGGAGATTTGTGGATTGTTGTGGTTGCTTGTTGATTTGGGGCTTGGTTGTGCATCTGGATCTGGTTCTTGCTTTCAACGTAGTTTTCAAATCTACAGACAGGATTAGATTTGGAAGAAATCTCTCTCAAATCTTCAACAGGGGTTTCATTACAGTTTTTGGCATTGGATCTAAGGTAGGATTTGGAATTCTTGTGTGTTTTCTATTATTTTATCTAGTAAAATTCTATGTTTGAGTAGATCTAGATTTATCTCATTAGATCTGTAGTATTTCTTTGTTGTGGGTATTATTGAAACCCTTAGATCTGATATTATAGGTTTTTATTGAAATTTAACATTGTACTGTTATGCTGGTAAAATTTTATTAAAAGTTTGTCTATGGTTTGCTTGTAAAATGAAAAATCAACTGGAGACTATAGTTTAACTATATTGATAGAGGAAATATTAATCCCCTTTGAAAAGAAAATCCAATTTGATTGAAAAACCCAATTTGGGTGGAAAATCCAATTCTGGTAAAATAAAAATATATTCCCTGTAAAAACAAACTAATACAGTGAAATAAATGCACCAAGAAAAAGTTAAATTGGTGGCATGATTTTAGTATATAATGTTAATAAAATATATATGTCCTTATAAAGGAATATATTCTTGTGCATTAGAAACTAAATTTAGGATTGTTGAGAAGAAAATATATTCTGTTTAAAAATATATATTTATATCCTATTCTGAAAATTTGATTATTTAGAAATTATTTTATTGAAAAAAAAAATTATTTACAAAGGAAGCATGCAATGATAAATATTTATTTTAAAAAAAGGATATATATATTTATAAAAATATAAATATTATATCAGAATTATCATTGGAATTTATATTAACAAAGTTGAAATTAAAAAAAAATTGTTTGAAAAGGTGAGTGGGAGGCAGGGGCCACCACCTCTCCCCACCTCCCTCGGTGGTCGTGCAAGGTAGGCCAAGCCTGTCGATGGTACCCGAGGGTACCGCGCAACAGGCGTTGACCTGCCACCTGCTGTCGGTACAATAGGTACCGTGCGACAGGGGGGGTGTGGGGACCAGCCCCCCCAAAGCACTTACATTATTATTATTTTTTTATTTTATTTTATGTTTCGTTTAAAAGTTTTATTTTATTTAAATTGTATTTTGGTTAATTTTTAATTTATGATTAATTAATTTATAATTTATTTAATATTTAGTTTATAATTTATTTAATATGTAATTTATTTAAATTATAATTTAGTTATTTTTGTAATTTAATTTAAATTGTAACTTAAAATAGATCATTTTGTTACATATGTAAATTTATTATTTAATTTAGATTAAATAATTTATTTGTTTGTTTAAACTAGATTTGTATAGTTAACTAAGTTAAACTAAATTTTTTAGTTTCTATAATAGAATGAGATTTATTTATTTAAAACAATAGATATTTTTTTATGGAAATGTATAAGTATGTCTATACTCTATTAATTTTTCATCTGTGAGGATTGAGTTTAATTGACTAGTTTTATATTTAATTTTCTTTTTATATGAGTATACGCTTAAATTATGAGCTTTGAATCTTTCATTAGTTTATGCTATTAGGTTCCAATTGCATTGTCTTTTGATCGTATAGTTATATATGGATACATTAGAATGTGCTTTCCTTATTGTAGGTTATGTGTAAATGGCCATTTATTGGAAGTTGAAGTGCGTCTACTAAAATTGGCTATCTTATACAATATGGTTTTATCTTTCCTAGTTGTTGGGTTTTTACTGTTTATGGACATTAGATGACCTAGGAAAGTACAAAGGCCGGAGAATGTGTCAGATGATTCTATTTATAGCTATGTTTTGGATGTGTATATACTTTTTGATTATACCCTATTGACCATATAGGCTCATGATGTTTGTGTTTTGTTTTTGGTATCATTGTAATCGTTTCGAGTTCTTTTGTGTGAAACTAGATCTGGGATTACCTGGTTGTGTACCTGATTTGATCTATGAGAAATCTTTGAGCCTAGGGTAGTTTACCTAGATATGTAGTAGGAGGTGGCTTGCAATAAGTGTCGGGGCCCACAAGTGGCTGCCAGGATCACTTATTGTTAAGTATCTTAATCAAGTGATAACTAAATATAACATTGAGAGATTTAAAAATGAACCTAATAAGATATGGTTTCCTCGTCCTGGCTTAGTGCTAGTACAAACTAAGGTGGGAATGGAGAAGATGACTAGCCCTCTTTTAAGGGATGAGTTGGCATAGTCGATGGCTTCATTAGTACGAGAGGTCATTGACACCGTGTAAGGTCACTTGGGTGTCAGGATCTAGCAAGATTACCAAGACAAAACTCAAGGGTTAGACGTACATGATGACACCTTCCTATGCATAGTCTAGTTATCCTACATGTGTCAGTTGTCTCTAGATTAGTGAGTCTTTTATGGCATTATTACTTTTTCACCTTGAGTTAGAGAGCTTTCAGGATCCTTTCCTTAGCTTGATCCATTTGATGTTTGTTATCCAAGTGAGATCTGTTGTTATCTCCTCAGCATGGTGGGAGTGGACCATTTAGGTTCATGAGGTCAGGTGGTAGTGATTCTTTTACCATTTGAGATTCTGACATTCATGTACCAGTGCTGGATGATCCTTGTGGTAGTTGTTCCTTCTTAATCTTCATTGCTGGAGTTGTACTCTTCTTCTTCTTCTTCTTTGTGACCTTGTATCTTGTATTAGTTTCTCATAGCTATCATGTGTACTTTCTTTTCAGTAATTGTATTACATACCCTGCGACATGTGTAGTGGATGTAGATTTATGGATACCTCATGGTACTAGTTGTATTTATGTTATCTTCTATGTGATGTTGCTATTATCTTTCATTTGTTTATTTGTGTTTTGTAATTGTACCGAATCTAATTAATTAATTTTATATACACATAATCTTCATCATGGAATCCTTAAGAGTTGTAACCTATGTGATTTGTTCATTTCATTCTGTTGCTTCCACTTTGTAAAACTTTGATGTTCTTGTATGTTAGCTTTTAAAAAAAAATTATTCTGCAAACTTAGATGCATGTTTAGGTTAAGTTCTCCTGGGTTCCCTAGTGGGGCATTACACTTGGTATCAGAGCACTGGGTTCTACACTGGGAACTCTGGGAAGTTGTGTGCCCATTAGATGTCTAAACTATTAAACTTGAAACCAAACATAGACATATAACTCTTTTGTGTTTGAGAACCATTAAATCACAACTGAAAATTTATGTTTTATTTCTCTTAAATGCGTTTGAGATATCACTTTGTCTAGTGATTATCATAGGTGGTTTGACTATTTATTGTGTATGGTTACCTTCTCTAATGCATCTAGGGTGAGGAACATTTAGATGGCATGTAGCGATTACTCCCTTGAGTGTGGCTACTACTAGTCACCTTGTTATGTGGATGTGTTATGATTGATGATTTTATTTTTGGTTGATTGATGAGTTGTTTTTGTTGTGTTTGGGCTAGCATTGAAATTTTGGACTTTCTTATGATTGGACTAGTCACCTGAATCTCTTTTCAACATCTATTTTGTGATGCTAGTCACACTTAATTTATTGTTGAAATGGAGATCTCCTATGATTTAATGTTGGACTTATGATTCCCCCACTTGGGTTTTACCTTTTTGAGTTTTGTGGTGGCTACTCTGAATGTTTGGTATTGTTGGTCTTGTTATGTGATAAGTGTTGTTTCTATCATGTTCATCATGAACCCTTGATAGTATGTATAAGGGAGGACATCACGGAGATGGTACTATGTATGCATAAGTGTTGCATTAACCAAATTAACAAGAACTTCTCAACTTATTATTTGATATAGATATGAATGTGTTCTTTATGTAATTGATCCTAGATGTTTTCTATGATGATGAATGAATAAAGGTTTAGATCTATTTTGAATTGTAAATGAACAATTGATCATTGTGATATTTTCAATTTATTCCTATACTAGATATTATATTGTTCTTAATGACTATATATCATGTTCTTATTCGATGGCTTGCTTTCAGATGTTATGTTTTGTTTTTAGTAAATGCTTCATGCTTGGGGGATATATATCCTTATCTATTTATAGGCTTCCAAGAGTAAGCCTAATCCTAGGGGGGGTGGAAGTAGTACCCCGCCCCTAGTCCAATTTTATAAATACTATGATTACTTTAGGATGATGGATTATATGTTAGGAAATCATTGAAGCATATGATTTTACTGACCCCATACTTGCATGTGTATGGTTGATGTGTTTGTTTTACATTTCTATTTGACATGCTTGATGTGGTTGAGGGACGGACTCGTAGTTACTTTCTTGCGAGATCCACACGATCGAACAATCTCCGCCATTGTCTATTATATATTTATATATGTTTGTACATGCAGGTGTTGTATGCAGGTTCACAGGTACCAGGCATTATCTTCCCTGAATTGTCAGGATGAGCGCGCTCTATCGCAATATCTCAAATGGTAAGAGAGGGGAGATAACCTGGATCCAAAACCCTATCGTAATCTTAATTGTCCTAGGATTGGACAAGTGTCAGTTTGACTACCCTACCCAAATTTTTCTAGTTGGCATGAATTCGTGGATCCCTTCTCCTGTGTTTGCTTGGTTTTATGTCATTTGGTTTCAGTTGATTTGTGGTTATGTGGGTGATTATTAATTTATTGATTATAGTTGATTTATGTTTATATAGGTTTATTTATATGATTATCAATGTTAGGGTCATAGTTGAATTTAATGATGTAATTATGTCCCTATGTTTAATTTAGAAAATTATCTTAAGTCAATTATTTAATTAATTGGAATTAATTATCTATTTAATTGAAAATTAGGATTAATTATGTTGAGTGTATAATTAAATAATTGAATATTTAATTTCATGTTCTAGGATGCTTTAAATATTTAATTTATTTAATATGTATTTTAATTATTAACATGTGTATATTTGAAAAGGGATTTGTTTTCAAAAAGTGAACAACTAGTTTTCAAAAGTCAAAGTTGAATTGTGAAAAATAAAGATATTTTAATTATTAATTAGGATTTTCTTTCAAAATTGTAATTGGAGTTTGATTAGAAGTTAACTGCTGAGTCATCTCTGGGATTTGCATGAAATGGAGAAATGAATCCCTAATAGGGCGAATTGCATTCATTTTGGAGATTAGATAGGTTTTTGGAGAAGATTTTTGGGGGAGAGCTTGTGTGCTTAGAATTTGGGAGATTTGTGGATTGTTGTGGTTGCTTGTTGATTTGGGGCTTGGATGTGCATCTGGATCTGGTTCTTTCTTTCAACGTAGTTTTCAGATCTGCAGATAGGATTAGGTTTGGAAGAAATCTCTCTCAGATCTTCAATAGGGATTTCATTAAAGTTTTTGGCATTGGATCTAAGGTAGGATCTAGAATTCTTGTGTGTTTTCTGTTATTTTATCTGGTAAAATTTTGTGTTTGAGTAGATCTGGATTTATCTCATTAGATCTATAGTATTTCTTTGTTTTGGGTATTATTGAAACCCTTAGATCTGATATTATAGGTTTTTATTGAAATTTAACATTGTACCGTATGCTGGTAAAATTTTATTAAAAGTTTGTCTATGGTTTTCTTGTAAAACAAAAAATCAACTGAAGACTATAGTTTAACTATATTGATAGAGGAAATATTAATCCCCTTTGAAAAGAAAATCCAATTTGATTGAAAAACCCAATTTGGGTGGAAAATCCTATTCTGGTAAAATAAAAATATATTCCCTGTAAAAAAACTAATACAGTGAAATAAATGCACCAGGCAAAAGTTAAATTGGTGGCATGATTTTAGTGTATAATGTTAATAAAATATATGTCCTTATAAAGGAATATATTCTTGTGCATTGGAAACTAAATTTAGGATTGTTGAGAAGAAAATATATTCTGTTTAAAAATATATATATTTATATCCTATTCTGAAAATTTGATTATTTAGAAATTATTTTATTGAAAAAAACAAATTATTTACAAAGGAAGCATGCAATGATAAATATTTATTTAAAAAAAAAGATATATATATATATATAAGAATTATCATTGGAATTTATATTAACAAAGTTGAAATTAAAAAAAAATTGTTTGAAAAGGTGAGTGGCAGGCAAGGGCCACCACCTCTCCTCACCTCCCTCAACGGTCGTGCGAGGCAAGCTAGGCCTGTTGATGGTACCTGAGGGTACCGCACGGCAGGTGCTGACCTACCACCTGCCATCGGTATAGTAGGTACCATGCGATAGGGGGGGTGTGGGGACCAGCCCCCCCAACGCACTTACATTATTATTTTATTTAATGTTTCATTTAAAAGTTTTATTTTATTTAAATTGTATTTTGGTTAATTTTTAATTTATAATTTATTTAATATAGAATTTATTTAAATTATAATTTAGTTATTTTTGTAATTTAATTTAAATTGTAACTTAAAATAGATCATTTTGCTACATATGTAAATTTATTATTTAATTTAGATTAAATAATTTGTTTCTTTGTTTAAACTAGATTTGTATAGTTAACTAAGTTAAACTAAATTTTTTAGTTTCTATACTAGAATGAGATTTATTTATTTAAAACAATAGATAGTTTTTTTATGGAAATGTATAAGTTGTTGGAAATATAGATGAAGTAATTGAGAGGGGGGGTGAATCAGTTAACCATAAATTTTCTTTCCACAGATCCCTTAGATGTTTTATTAAATCATTTGCTGCTGTTGTTCGGCAAACATACAGAGAAATGTTGAAACTTGATTATTGCAATGAGTATTAATTATAATTGTTCTTAAGCATTCATCAGTGATTAATATACATGAATAAAGAAAATAACATGAACACAAGAGACACCAGATTTAACGTGGAAACCGAATATGGGAAAAACCACCAATGTAACTAGTTACTATTTTTCACTCTTCTAAAGTGATGCCCTATTAGGAGCCAACTCGGTAAAAGGTTACAAAACACACTGTTAGGTGTGACCTTGTTAGAGGATTTAATCACCCTGTTAGGAGTGGCCTTGTAAGAGGTCTTGAAATAATTCAATAGAACTATCACCTTGTTAGAGGATTTATAAAATGGCTGTTAAACCAACTCGGTTAGGGATTTTGAAATCACTGCTACAATGGTAAGAAAGTAACAATGAAATGACCTGAATAATGATGCAACTGAATTGCTGATTACAGATCTCTGCTCTGCTTCACTAGATCCTTCCTGATCAAAATATATCTCTACTGCTCCTCAAGGATATCTAATCATCCTTCAAAATTCACTCACACTTTCCTTCTTTTTCACTTCCGCACACTTTTAATTCACAACTTGACCTTCTATATATATACCATTTGGATTGACCATTTAGATTGTCAAGTCGACACTAATAACATTACTAGTCATTACAACAGTCGGCTAGAATAATCAAATTTAATTTCTCAAATTAACAAAATCCTTTACTGGGTCGACCTTGCTTGGTAAACACTAATCTAAAAAGATTTACTTTGGTTACCGAGAGAACTCGGTAAGCACTATGAATTCTACAACATCCTTTGGAGACCGAGTGAACTCGGTAAACACTAATCTTCCTTTGTTAACCGAGGAAGCTCGGTTAACACTATTTTCTGCCATACTTTTCTTTGACACCTGAGATATCTCGGTAGACACTGAAAACCGCCTGCTAACCGACTGAGCTCGGTAAATACTGGGAACTTCTTTGCTGACCGACTGAGCTTGATAAGTAATATGACATTAGTGTGACATCAAAGACAACACATAATTAATCCAACAATCTCCCTCTTTGGCATTGATGGCAACACAATATGTCATAGCACAATGAAATTTCATAGAAAACATAGAGTAAGGAACATATCCTTAGCTTCATTCTGATTCTCATCTATGAGAACTCCCTCTGTCAGCAAACTTCTCTTTCTGACTGAAAACTCTCCAAGAAAACTCTCCCTCTTAGAAATCTAAAGAAATTTCTTGAAATATGATAGCAAACTCTCCCTCTTTGACAAGACATGCCAAAGATAACACATACCAGGTGAATAGCAATGTACCTTGATTACTCATTCATATGCAATGATTCCTTGACTAAGCTACATCAACTGACTGATCTTTAATATGCTCTGGTTGATGCATCACTAAAACTTCATTTAGTGAGCCTCGGATAGGGGAATGACCCCTAACTTACCTCTTAGATACAAGAATGCATCCTTAGGTAGTGGCTTGGTGAATATATCTGCAATTTGTTCTTTTGTATGAATATATTCCAATCTAATTTCCTTGTCCTGCACCAATTCTCTGACAAAGTGATATTTTATAGCAATGTGTTTGGTTTTGGAATGCATTACTGGATTCTTTGAAATATTTATTGCACTTGTATTATCACAAAATATAACAACTGGTTCTTTGATCTCAACCTTCATGCCTTCCAATAACTGTTTGAACCAAACAATATTAGAGCAGTTTACTGCTGCAGCAACATATTATGCTTTTGCTATGGATTGGGATGTGCAATTTTTCTTTTTACTGGTCCAAGATACCAACCTCTTGCCAAGAAAGAATGCTCCACCACTTGTACTTTTTCTGTCATCAATGTTTCCTGCCCAATTAGCATCAATAAACACTTTTAAGTCCAGATTGCCTCCTAATTTATACCACAAGCCATAATCTTCAGTTCCTTTCAAGTATCTCAAGATTCTTTTGATTTCCATCATATGATTTTCTCTTGGTTTTGCTGAGAATCTTGCTACTATACCAACTGCTAAGGCAATATCAGGCCTTGTATGAACTACATACTATAATTTTCCAATCATTGATTTGTATAAGGTCTGATCTACTTCTTTTGAATCATCATTTTTGGTAAGCTTCAATCCAGTACACATGGGGGTACCAACTGGTTTTGCATCTTCCATACCAAACTTCTTAAGTATTTCCTTGATGTATTTAGACTGAGTAATGTAGATACCGTTCTTGCTTTGCTGAATTTGAAGACCAACAAAAAACTTTATCTGACCAAACATAGACATTTCAAATTCTTTGTTCATTTTCTCTGAAATTTTTTTGCACTGATCATCATTACCTGTAAACATAGTATCATCCACAAATATTTCTGCCAAAACAATTATGTTATCTAGTCCTTCCTTGATGTACAAACTACTGTTATCATTAGCTCTTTTGAAACCAATCTGAATAAGATAGTTATGTAATATTTCATACCATGCTCTAGGGGCTTGTTTCAGACCATACATTGCTTTGTGTAACTTGCAAACCATATCCTTTTTGTCTAGATCAACAAAACCTTCAGGTTGCTCAATGTAGACTTCTTCATCAAGAATACCATTGAGAAATGCAGATTTTACATCCATTTGATATACCTTAAATCCTTTATGTGCTGCATATGTAAGTAGAGTTCTTACACCTTCTAATCTTGCAACAGGAGCAAAATTCTCTCCATAATCTATACCTTCTTCTTGAGAATACCCTTTACACACTAATCTAGCTTTGTTTCTAGATACTTGACCATCTTCATTCAGCTTGTTCCTCAATACCCATTTTGTTCCAATTACATTTTTGTCTTTAGGCCTAGGTACAAGAGTCGATGTCTTGTTTTTCTCTATTTGTTCTATTTCTTCATTCATATCCTCAATCCAACTTTCATTTTCCAATGCATTTTTAACATTTTTAGGTTCAAAGTCAGCAAGTAAACATGTACCTTTCAGTTTACTTCTTGTCATAGTACCATCTGATTTGTTTCCAATAATTTGATCTGGTGTATGATGCTTCCTGACATACTTGGCCAATATAGGTTCCTTTCTTCTTGAATGAGTTACATTGTCATCTTCTTGAATTTCATCTTCAGGTTCAGTTTGCTCGGGCTCGGTAGATATTTGCTCGGTAGCTTCAGACTGAGACTCAATTTCTTGTGACTCAGTTTGAATTTCTTCTTGCAACTCAGTTATTGTACTAGGCTCGGTAGATGCAGTTTCCTTATTGACAGATGTGTCTGGAAATGTATCAAGTTCAATGTAAACAAATCTTTTGCAATCCTCTGGTTCCTTTTTGCTTTCTTCTTCAGTCTTTTCTGCAAACTCATCAACTTTCACATGTCCACTTTCTATGATTTTGTGAGTAGACAAATTTAGACATCTATATGCTTTACTTTTGCAAGAATATCCCAAAAATATTCCTTCATCACTTTTTACATCAAATTTTCCTTTTCTAGATTCTTTTAAGATGTAACATTTACTACCAAATACTTTCAGGTAACTTACATTGGGTTTATAGCCATACCATAACTCATAAGGAGTTTTGAATGTGTCTTTCCTCAACTGTACTCGGTTCAAGGTATGAACTGTAGTGCTAATAGCTTCCTTCCAGTATTTCATAGCAATGTTCTTTTCAATCATTAGAGTCCTTGCACAATCCATGATAGATCTGTTCCTTCTTTTAACTATTCCATTCTTCTCAGGAGTTCTTGGGGCTGATACCTATCTTTTGATTCCTCTTTCAATGCATAAATTATTGAATTCATGGGAGATGAATTCACCACCTCTATCTGATCTCAAGCACTTCATTCTTTTTCCTGTTTCCTTTTCTACTCTTGCCAGATACCATTTGAATTTCTCAAATGCCTCTGATTTTTCTCTTAAATACATAACAGTCATCATTCTAGAGTAATCATCAACAAAGAGAATAAAGAATTTTTCTCCAGTATAGCTTTCAACTCCAATAGGTCCACATAAATCAGTATGCACAATATCCAAAATATCTTCAGACTGATAATTTTTACTTTTAAAGCTAGTCTTTCCCATTTTACCAATCTGAAAATTCTTGCATAGACCAACATCAGGTTTCTTCAAAGTAGGAATACCTCTTACTTTCTTGAATTTGCTTATTTTCACCATATTATCAAAATTTACATGACATAATCTCTTGTGCCATAACCAACTTTCTTCAATTTGAGAAATAAAACATGAGCATTCACCAAGATCAAGATAAAATAGGTTACCTTTGGTTTGTTTTCCTGAACCAATCAGTTTTCCTTTATCATCCAGCAGTCTTGCTTTGCCATTCATGAATTCAACCTTGAATCCAATGTTGATTAGCTGTGCTACACTTAGAAGATTATGATTTAGTCCTTCAACCCAATATGCATTATCACATATAAGTTCTTTGGTTAATGAAATTTGTCCTCTTCCTTTTATACAACAAGGTTCATTGTTTCCAAACCTTACATTACCACCATCATAGTCTTCAAGGTGTTCAAACTTTGTTCTGTCACCAGTCATATGATGTGAGCATCCACTGTCTATCATCCATGTATCATTTTTGCTTATATGGGAGATAAGTGCCATCTCATCTTCATCATCATCAGATTCATCTTTTACAACAATGAAGACAATTTCTTCTTCACTATCATCAGAATCCTTAGCCAAAAAACATGTTTTCTTACCTTTATCCTTGAATGACTTGAAATTCTTCTTGCCATAGTACTTGTGACCTTTCTTCTCATCCTTGCTTTGCTTGTTTGGGCACCTAGCAACAATATGACCAATTTCTTCACATCAGAAATAGATTAAAGGAGTTTTACCTTTGTATTTACCTCTGTCTCTAGTATATTTCTTTGCAAGTAATGCTTCAATAACTTCAAGATCACTATCTGAACTTTCCTCTGATTCTTCTTCACTTTCTGATTGGATTTTCTTGCCCTTCTTAAGTGAAAGTTTGGCCTCAAATGCTGATTCAATATTTTTAGAAGTTGGAACATAGTTGTCATAGTTATCCAATTCAAAAGTTGTCAATCTTCCAACTAAGGCATCCAAAGTTATATTGTGATTTTGTTCACATCTTCTTTCTTGAATAGCAGATACTCTTATTACATAGATAGGAAGCAATGTTCTAAGAACCTTACTTATAATAGTTTCATCATCAATTTTTCCTCCAGAAGCTCTGATTGCACTAACACTCACCTTGATTCTTTCAACATATTTTTCAATGTTTTCATCTTCTTTCATCTTCATCTGATCAAACTGTCCTCTTAGGCTTTCTGCTTTGGCTCTCTTCACATTGTCATCACCACCATAAATTTTCTTCAGCTTGTTCCACATTTCATAAGTAGTGGTGCAGTCTTTGATCTCATCAAATTCTTCATAGCTAAGAGCTGATGCAATATCTATCATCATGGTGTTATGGTTTTTTTTCTCTGCAATCTCTTCAACAGTTAATGTGCTAGTAGGAACTGTATATTCTTGATAAATATATTTGCATCCTGACTCACCAATGGAAGCCAGATGAAGTCTCATGAGACCTTGCCATGCTGAAAAGTTATCTATGTTAAGCCTTGGAATTTCTCTCTTGTAAGACATCTTGATCTTTAGCTTAGGTCCTTGAAACCCTTTTTGCAAGCACCAAAAGTTTTGATACCAATTGTTGGAAATATAGATGAAGTAACTGAGAGGGGGGGTCAATCAGTTAACCATAAATTTTATTTCCATAGATCCCTTAGATGTTTTATTAAATCATTTGTTGCTGTTGTTCGGAAAACATACATAGAAATGCTGAAACTCGATTATTGCAGTGAGTATTAATTATAACTGTTCTTAAGCATTCATCATTGATTAATATACATGAATAAAGAAAATAACATGAACACAAGAGACACCAGATTTAACGTGGAAACCCAATATGGGAAAAACCACCAATGTAACTAGTTACTATTTTTCACTCTTCTGAAGTGATGCCCTGTTAGGAGCCAACCCAGTAAAAGGTTACAAAACACACTGTTAGGTGTGACCTTGTTAGAGGATTTAATCACCCTGTTAGGAGTGGCCTTGTAAGAGGTCTTGAAATAATTCAATAGAACTGTCACCTTGTTAGAGGATTTATAAAATGGTTGTTAAACCAACTCAGTTAGGAGATTTGGAAATCACTGCTACAATGGTAAGAAAGTAACAATGAAATGACCTGAATAATGATGCAACTAAATTGCTGATTACAAATCTCTGCTCTACTTCACTAGATCCTTCTTGATCAAAATATATCTCTACTGCTCCTCAAGGATATCTAATCATCCTTCAAAATTCGCTCACACTTTCCTTCTTTTTCACTTCCACACACTTTTAATTCACAACTTGACCTTCTATATATATACCATTCGGATTGACCATTTAGATTGTCAAGTTGGCACTAATAACATTACTAGTCATTACAATAGTCGGCTGGAATAATCAAACTTTATTTCTTAAATTAACAAAATCCTTTACTGGGCCGACCTTGCTCGGTAAACACTAATCTAAAAAGATTTCCTTTGGTGACCGAGAGAACTCGGTAAGCACTGCAAATTCTGCAACATCCTTTAGAGACCGAGTGAACTTAGTAAACACTAATCTTCCTTCATTAACCGAGGAAGCTCGGTTAACACTATTTTCTGCCATACTTTTCTTTGACACCCGAGATATCTCGGTAGACACTAAAAACCGCCTACTGATCGACTAAGCTTGGTAAATACTGGGAACTGCTTTGCTGACCGATTGAGCTTGATAAATAATATGACATTAGTGTGGCATCAGAGACAACACATAATTAATCCAACATAAGTATGTCTATACTCTATTAATTTTTCATCTGTGAGGATTGAGTTTAATTGACTAGTGATATATTTAATTTTCTTTTTATATGAGTATAGGCTTAAATTATGAGCTTTGAATCTTTCATTAGTTTATGCTATTAGGTTCCAATTGCATTGTCTTTTAATCTTATAGTTATATATGGATACATTAGAATGCACTTTCCTTATTGTACGTTATGTGTAAATGGCCATTTATTGGAAGTTGAAGTGTGTCTACTGAAATTGGCTATCTTATACAATATGGTTTTATCTTTCCTAGTTGTTGGGTTTTTATTGTTTATGGGCATTAGATGACCTAGGAAAGTACAGAGGCTGGGGAATGTGTTAGATGATTCTATTTACAGTTATGTTTTGGATGTGTATGTACTTTCTGATTATACCCTAATTGACCATATAGGTTTATGATGTTTGTGTTCTATTTTTGGTATCATTGTAATCATTTCTAGTTCTTTTGTGTGAAACTGGATCTGGGATTACCTAGTTGTGTACCTAATTTGATCTATGAGAGATCTTTGAGCCTAGGGTAGTTTACCTAGATATGTAGTAGAAGGTGGCTTGTAATAAGCATCGGGGCCCACAAGTGGCTGCCAGGATCACTTATTGTTAAGTATCTTAATCAAGTGATAACTAAATATAACATTGAGAGATTTTAAAATGACCCTAATAAGATATGGTTTCCTCGCCCTGGCTTAGTGCTAGTACAGACTAAGGTGGGAATGGAGAAGATGACTAGCCCCCTTTTAAGGGACGAGTTGGCATAGTCAATGGCTTCATCAGTAGGAGAGGTCATTGACACCGTGTATGGTCACTTGAGTGCCGGGATCCAGCAAGATTACCAGGACAAAACTCAAGGGTTAGACATACATGATGACACCTTCCTATGCATATTTTAGTTATCCTACATGTGTCAGTTGCCTCTGGATTAGTGAGTCTTTCATGGCATTATTACTTTTTCACCTTGAGTTAGAGAGCTTTCTGGATGCTTTCCTTAGCTTGATCTATTTGATTTTTGTTATCCAAGTGGGATTTGTTGTTATCTCCTCAAAATGGTGGGAGTGGACCATTTAGGTTCACGAGGTCAGGTGGTAGTGATTCTTTTACCATTTGAGATTTTGATGTTCATGTACCAGTTCTAGATGATCCCTGTGGCAGTTGTTCCTTCTTGATCTTCATTGTTGGAATTGTACTCTTCTTCTTCTTCTTCTTTGTCACCCTGTATCTTGTATCAGTTTCTCATATCTATCATGTGTACTTTCTTTTCAGTAATTGTATTACATACCCTGTGACATGTGTAGTGGATGTAGATTTATGGATACCTCATGGTACTAGTTGTATTTATGTTATCTTCTATGTGATGTTGCTATTATCTTTCATTTGTTTATTTGTGTTTTGTAATTGTACCAAATCTAATTAATTAATTTTATATACACGTAATCTTTATGGATTCCTTGAGAGTTATAACCTATGTGATTTGTTCATTTCATTGTGTTGCTTCCGCTTTGTAAAACTTTGATGTTCTTGTATGTTAACTTTTAAAAAAAAATTATTCTGCAAACTTGGATGCATGTTTAGGTTAAGTACTCCTAGGTTCCCTGGTAGGGCATTACAAGTATCGGTGCTTAAACTAATTGGTGCCCTTTTCCATTGATGTCAAAGGGGGAGTAATATATATATATTTATGAAAAATAGAAGTAAAATGAGTAATATACTAAGGGGGAGTAGTATTCAGTTATGGAAGTAGTTCAGTTGAGGAAATGGAGAATGCTATAAAATAAATTTTCATTTGGATCAGTGGAGTTTTTCATTCCATATGTTGCCATCAATGCCAAAGGGGGAGATTGTTGGAGATTTTCCAGCAAGCCAGTGCTAACTATATGTTTTTCATATATGACAACATATGGTAAGTAGCATACATAGAAGACTTATGTAGTAAGCTTTTAATATATACAGCATGGACATGTTATTAGCATGATATCATGGGCATAGAGGTTAACTATTAGTATAGATAGTTATATAGTAGCTTATGTCAATAGTGTTCCTGACAGAGTTACAGGTAGTGTTCTGTGAATGATTATCCATACAGTTATCATGGATCCTTGTGCATTTGGATATGTGATGGAGACATGTTAGTGATGTTGCATTCATGGACACAGAGTCTGATGATTAGTAGAAGTGAATTTATGCAGTTTCTATTCACCAGTAGCATTTTCCTGTATTTATTCAAAAGAGTCGATAGAGATTATATTGGTTCAGGAGTTGCTCCTATCATTTCAGTATGTGCCCTTGGATTAGTACTTGGAGAAGAGTTAGTAATGTTTAGTTAAGAGTGCATGATGTAATTAAGCTTGAGGAGAAAGTTTCAGTTACTTTGGTAGAGCCGACAGTGTGTAGCGTGCGTCTACATTTATTAATATTGGACAGGTCCCAGAATGTATTGCATGCTTAGTAGAGCTGACAAAATTATTATTGGAGTATGTTATGATTTCTCTAATATGATTTCAAGGTGGTTCTAACAGGCCAACTTTATTATATCATTTAGTGGAAAGATATTTATAGGCAGTCATTTTTTATTGCTAAGGCATGGTTTAGAGTTGTTTGTGAAGAGCAGAGAAGAGTGTGTGAAGTGTTGAGCCATCAGAAGAAGGTCTATGTGACCAAGTAAAGTGTTTTTTCTATACATTGGAACTGATCTAGACATTAGGTCAAAGCGCAGTTCACCAAGATCTAGATATAGTGTGCATCTATTATTCAAAAGGTTGTAGCCTTCACTCATTTGAGCAGTGTGCTCTCGGACAGTGCATCCTCACCCCTAACAAGGTTAATTGTAAAAGACTCCTAATAGAGTCTAACACTTGACTAGGTCACTGTACTAAATATATTATAAAGAAACTCCTAACAAGGTTAAGGATCTTCTAACAAGGATCAAAATACACTAGTGCAGATTATTAGTGGGTGTCAATTCCCTCCAGGGTTTTTACCTATTTGGGTTGCCCCGTAACCAAAATATTGGTGTCATGTTCAAGTGTTCTTTCATTGTGTTTATGCTTTATGTTTAAGTATACTTAATTGGATAAAGAATCGAAACTTGTAGATAATTGATTCACCCCCCCCCCCCTCTCAGTTATCTCTTGGGACTATTCCTAACAACAACCAAATCAAAATAGCTCTTGAGGATCAAGATAAAACAACCTTTACCTACTTGTGGGGTACATATTCTTATTCTATTCTCCCATTTGGTTTGTGTAATGCACCAACTACATTTCAAAGAGTTATTTCTTAGTATTTTTTCTAATTATGCACATGAAATAATAGAAATTTATATGAATGATTTTATAACTTATGGAGATTCTTTTCAAGAAGAATTGGATGATTTGGAAAAGGTATTGCAAATATGTTGAAAACATAACTTCTCCCTTAGTAATAAAAAAATGTTTGATGATGATGGAGGAGGTAGTAGGCCTTGGTCACTCCATGTCACCACAAGGAATTAAAGTTGACCCTACAAAGATACAAATCATCTAGAATCTACCAATACTGTAGAAGCAATGGGATGTCTAAAGATTATGTGGTCATGCAGGTTACTACTAGTGTTTTATCAAGGACTTTAGTAAGATAGAAACACCATTGTATGTTTTACTTACCAAGGACTCTAAATTTTATTGGACACCTAATTGTCAATAAACAATTAATTTTCCCAAAGGTTCTCTTACATAAGAACATGTACTTAGAGGCCCTAATTGGAAATTCCCTTTCATAAAATACATACAAATGCATCTAATTTTGCAAAAGGTGTTATCTTAAGATAGAAGGAAGGAAATCTAGAATTTGATATCTACAATATAAGTAAGACTTTTTAGGGAGATGAGATAAATTATATAGATACAAAAGAGAAAATGCTTTCTATTATTTACACCATAAATAAATTTAGAAACTACATATTTGTCTATCCTATTTTTTTTCATACTAATCATGGAACTATTAAGTATCTAATGAATAAACCAATTATTAGTAGGTGCCTCATAAGGTGTCTTTTGTTGTTGTATGAATTTGATAACACCATTGTGGATAAACTCAGGAAAGCCAATGTAGTGGCTAATTCTCTTTCAAGATTTCCAAGTGCTTCACACGAGCCATTGATAGATTATTCATTCTCTAATGAACATATGTTTTCTATAAAAAAAATGACCCTTGGTATGCTTATTTAAGAAATTATCTAGTTTTGATTAAGAGGAAAGCATGATTTAAAAGGTCCTGAACCTTTTACAAAAAGATAAATGAGATATACATTAAGCACCAGAGACAGCAAAAGCCTTTCAAACCAAAAGGGACAACCAAAAGAAAGACAACTAGAAAGGACCACAAAAGGAAAGCCCAAAAAGGCACAAAAAGGGCCAGTAGCCTACATGAGGGACCCAACATGACCAAAGGACCAAAGAAGGTCACTAAATACTTTTTAGAAGGTCTACAGCTTCTGAGGCCAAAAGCTCCATATTCTGAGTCATTTCCTTGAGAGCAATAGAATCTTGATTAACATGCTTCCCAGAGTCATAGGGTGCCATATCCTTATCTTTTTCCTTAGTCCCTTCCCATGTATTAAGAAGGGTATTGTTGTGTCTCACTGCCATCTAAATAAAATTTCAACTCTAGTCACCAAACTTAATTATCGCCACCTCAAATTGGGAAAGTTTTTCCTCAAAATCGAGGACCTTCATCTGCATTGCTAACAAATCTACATCACAATTGGAAACCTGAGCACTCAAAGCTTCTAACTTGGGGTTGAATGAACTAGAAATTCCCTTAATTTTTTTGACAGACTTAGTTAGTTCACTCAAGTTATCAGGGAAGGGCTTGTCACCAAGACCCATAGCCTCAAGAATGTCAATTCTAGATATGAGTCCATCATTAGTCTATTGGAAAGTTGTCTATACTAATGTATATGACTTGATATAGTGTTTTCATTATGGTAGAAAAGTCATATAGAATTTTGGAGTCAGCCCACTTGAATAGAAGATAACAAATCAGTTAACTGTTGAAAACTGGATAGTGTACAAAGTTCCTGCAGCTCAGAGCATCAGCGCATGTGTGTATGGAAGAATTAAGGTATGCGCCCTAGAAGTTAAGTTGGTTAGACTATATTCATGCTTAGTCTATGAGAACATGATCAGATATGCAAGGATGAGAAAGTTACAGTCAATTGAAGTTGCACAGCCAGTGTGTGCCAGAGAAGGATAGTGCATGAAGCCGATAGTTAGTATTTTGGTTTGTGGATATAATGTAATTTTGTAAAGGCTATACACCTATTGTATTTAAGTTGCTGACATATGTACTTTTTTTTTGTAATCACGCTTAAGCCAATTCATTTGGAAGCATTGTATGTAATAGGTCTAAGGGCCAACCTAGTTGTTTATTTTGTATGAGCGTATAAATATAAGGTGCACCCATTGTATTCAATATGGAAGTTGATAGAAAGTTACAATAAGAAGAGAAGATGTGTGTGAAGACACTAGAAGATGTATTAGATCTTTGCTAGAGTTCAAAGCTTCAGTGCATTGAAGGAACTGATCTGACAAGCAGTGTCACAGTGATAGTTCACCCTACAGATATAGTGTGTATCTGAGATCAGAAGGTTGTAGCCTTCACCACTTGAGTAATGAGCTCTTGGGAAGTGTGTCCTCTCCCCTAATAGGGATGATTGTAAAAGACTCCTAATAGGGTCTGACCCTAAACAAGGTCTACTGTACTTAAAGCATTGTAAAGAAACTCCTAATAGGGTTAAGGATCTTCTAACAAGGATCACAAAACACTAGTGCAGAATATTAGTGGGTGTCAATTCCCACTGGGGTTTTTACCTATTTGGGTTTCCCCATAACCATATTGGTTTCATGTGTTGATTTCATGTTTCATGTTTATGTGAATGTTTGTTTCAATACTTAAGCATTTAATTTCAGTATAAAGATTAAAGTGAAAAGTGAAAATATAGTGAACACTAATTCACCCCCCCCCCCCTCTCAGTGTTCCCATTCCTAAAAATTGGTATCAGAGCTCTGGTCCTCAGTAAAGAAGTTTAACCACTTGAGGAGATCATGGACAAAGTAGAAATAAAACATCTGAAAAGAAATCTTAAAGCTGCTCTTGAAGACCTGGACAAGTCAGAAAGAGAATCTAAAGAACTAAGGGGTAAACTCAATGATGCTCAATTAGTCATCAAAAGGCTAAGGAAAGATTTGAAAGAATGCTCTACTAGTGATCTAGGGACATTGGTCAAGAAGCTGAATGAAGAAAACAAATCCTTAAAAGAACAACTTGAAGAGTTTGATGATAAGCTAACTAATAATCAAGAAGTCTATGATGAACAGATCAAAGAGAACCTTTAACTCAATGAAGAACTAAGGCAAGAAAACATGGAAATCTTGGAGCTAAGGAATAGAAAAGAAAGCTTGGAGTCTGAATTGAGAGAAGCAAAGAGTCATATTGAAAAATTGCACACTAGTTCTGATTTGATAGAATCTTAGTTGTATGCAAGGAGAGCCAAAGGAGACACTAGCTATATTGGATACAATGAAGCACAGAATCAGATTAACAACATGAGAGAAAGACAGGATTCACAAAAGGACTCTACTGATGCTAAGGAGACTAAAGATCAAATGAAAGATAATGGTGAACCACCTAAGAATGAGCGCAAGCCTATAGACTGCACTTGTTTTTCTTGTAACAAGCATGGACACATTGCAAGGAACTGTACAGAGGTAAGACCTTTTAATGGTTATTGTTATTCATGCAATAAATTTGGTCATAGAGCTATGAATTGCAAAACTAGTAAGAAGAATAGGATTCAGTAAGATCAGAGAAATTAGAATTAGACAAATGTAAGAAGTTCTCAGAATGTTACATGTCAGATATGTAACTATTATGGTCACTTAGAAAAAAAATGCAGAATGGTGACTCATGTCAATGTACCGAGGAATATAAGACCTCGAGTCATTTGTCACTCTTGTAACAAGGCTGGATTAGATTAGATCTTATGGATGTCATAAAATCGTGAAAGAAAGTTACAAGATGTTTTATCATCACATCTTCACAACTAGGTACCGTATGTCCAAGGTGGAAAAGTAAAAGTGTGGTGATGTCTTCTTTCTAGGTGGTAACCATATCCTATTTTCTCATTAGTCAACTTTCCAAGTTAGATTTCAAGGTGGACCCAGTTCTTAATAATTCAATCTCAGTCATAGGATTTGTTTGCATGAAAATTCATCATGGCCAAAATTCAAATTTTTCCAAGGGATCATTTCATCCACTAGAAGAATTTAATTCTATTTTTGTAAAACTTAATGACAAGTGTGCGGCCATTGAAGCTATTGGGTTAATATTTATTTTCTTAGAGTGTCATTGCACAAAATTTTATGCATACGTAGAGAAAAATTATTTGTTGAGAACAATGTTGTCAAGAGATTGCACACAGAAGAAGCTTTCACAATTTTTAGAATTATAGGTTTCAATTTGCAAAACAAGTTCATTTTGTGAACCCGTTAGTTGTAAGGGTTTTGTGAAGTTGTGTGATTTGTTTCACGATAGAAAACCTAGTTTTTAAGAATGGCACCATGAAGATATTTCACTGGTAAAATTGAGTACAAAGATGGGGTTGTGTATGATGATTTCTTGGTTCAATTGGATCATTCAACCAACAATGTAGCAACAAGAAAGAAACTCATCCCTAGTGCACCCTATTTGAAAGTTGATGAGGGACTTCATGATAAACGTAATTGGCTAAGAGATACACATATAGGTGTAAGTGGTCTTAATATTTTTAAGGTATAATTTATCCAAATAAATTCATAGGCTCTGCATTATAATGCATGGGAGATAGACATGGGAAAGTTAGTCATTCCAAGGGTTTTCATGGATGTAGATTTGTTGATTCTTGTTGCAAAGTGCTATGACCCAATAGCTAGGGTTGTTATAAATAAAACTGGAACACCTCTTCTATCTATCAGTGCTAAAGAAATCCATTTAGTCTTTAGGCTAAGCACACCCACTGAATACCATGAGGCTATTGATTTTGATAAATTAAAAGAAATCTATGAAGCTCGGAGAGTCTTTATAAAAAATGGCCCACTTAGGGAACATTTAGCAGTAGTTGGGGGTTTGATATTAGTTGGACCTAACACCCCAAATCCTTTCTTGAAAAATTATTTCAACCCTCATGCCCTAGGAGTATATATGTCTTCATGCGAGATTTTTGGTAAGGATGAGACTGATCCAATTCCCATCCATTTCATGTTTAGGATGATTCAAATTATGCATCCTGTTGTAGGAGTCAATTTTGATTTTGCTTCTTATATTGTTGAGTGTATACATAATGGTTTGATTTTCATTGAGAAGGCAAAGGTTGATCAACCCTTTGGATGGTATTCCATGCTTATGCATATGTTCTTGTTCAAAGGGGGGTCATTTTTTGAAAAGTATATGGATATGGTAGAGTAGAAGAATGGTAAGGAATTGCTAGTGCAATTGTGAAGCATGGATTTATCCTGGTATAGAGTTGATGCTAGTTTCCTCATATTTGACAAATTCTTTTCTTCTAAGCTAAGGTCACTTTTTCCTACATGAGAACCCTAGAATCCCAAAGGTTCTCCTATATTTCATCAAACCCAAGGAGTTTTCTCTTGAATAAAAATAGTACATAATTGGGGTGAGGTTATCTTGTATCCTACCTCTACTATTTTCATAGCTTATGGCTTCAGAGGCACTCCTCATGTTTTTCCCTACCAAGTTCCTATCAAGATTGGCCTTATAGAAATTTTGTGGCAAATAGGTTGTCTATGGGAGAGGGAGTTGACAAGGAGGGGAAGAGACACAATTTTTCTAGCTTTCACTGTAGCCCACCATTTTGTAATTGGTAAAGGGGGTTGGATTCATTTAGTAAATATTTTGAAACCTTATGGAATGAGGACATTTGTTGAGTGGTTTTATGATCCTGAGGAATTTTTCCAAATGTTTAGAATTAGGGTAAAGGTAGGAGATATGGCTCATAAATTTCATTTTCCAAAAGATATTATAAGGAATGAGTTTTCTCTCCAAGAATAGGAGGTAAGAAAGGAGAATTTGTTGGTCTATAAAAGGACCCTTGATTTTGTCAACCATTTTGATAGTAGATATAACCATTTAGGGGATATTAAACCTTTTGGTGATAAAGTAAATAAATTTATGAAGCTTTTGTTAGGAATGGGAATGCTGAGAGGGGGGGGGTGAATCAATGTTCACTATATTTGATCTTTTTACTTTACTCTTGAAACTTAACTTGAATGCTTAAGTACTGAAATGAACATCAACATAAACAAGATATATAAACACAACACATAACACCAATATGGTTACGAGGAAACCCAAATAGGTAAATACCCCGGTGGTAATTGACACCCACTAAGAACTGCACTAGTGTCTTATGATCCTTGTTAGAAGATCTGCAACCCTATTAGGAATTGTTCTTTACAATGCTTTTAGTACAGTGACCTTGTCAAGGTTCAGACCCTGTTAGGAGTCTTTTATAATAACCCTATTAGGGGTGGGGAAACACTATCCTAGAGCTCATTGCTCAAGTGGTGAAGGCTACAACCTTCTGATCTTAGATACACACTATATCTATTGGATGAACTGGTACTATGACATTGCTTGTCTGATCAGTTCTTTTGATGCGTTGATGCTTTGACCTCTTGCAAAGCTCTAATAAATTCTTACTTCTCTTCACACACTTTTTCTCTACTTATCTTATCTCTATTTCAACTTCCATGCTTTATTACAAAGGTGCATCTAATATTTATATGTGCTACCAAAACAATTAACTAGGTCGGCCTATAACCGATTGCATACAACACTTCTGAGTGAATTGGCTCAAGCGTGTTTAGAAAATAACATAATTACATGTCTACAACTTAATTACAATAGGTGCATAGCCTTTACAAAATAATAATATCATCGCTAATCAAATTACCAACAGTCGGCTGCATACTCTGTTCTGTTCTGGCATTCACTGTCTGTGCTACTTCAACTGTCTGTATCTTTTCCATACTGTATCTTATGATCATGCACTCTTAGACTAAGCATGAATACACTCTTACCAACTTATCTTCTAGGGATCATACCATAACTCTATTGTACACATGTGCATTGATGCTCTAATCTATTGGTGCTCTGTTAACTATCCAGTCTTCTATACTTAACCAAATTATGATCTTCTGATAATGTGTGCTGACTCCAAAACACTATATGACTTTGTTATCATAATGAAAACACTAAATCTAGTCATATAAAATAGTGTAGTCAACTTGCCAACAATCTCCCCCTTTGTCATTAATGGAAACAAAGGAATATGGAAAAGTTACTAACTGTACCCTTATACAAAAACTCTTTAACATACTCTAACTTATATCTCCCTTATACTCTTTACTATGCATCTTCTTTACATATATATAAGACTCCATATTCTATACAATACTCCCCCTTTGAAATTAATGACAAAGGTGCTCCAAAAATGTATCTATAAGTACTTACAGTGTTAGGACATCCGGATATGCTATTTGCAAATTTTGTATCTCTTGTTTCCAAAATGCTATCAATACATTGACAATCTGTAGATGGGCGCATAAGGCATATTGTAGCTTCTCCATCTTCTCCAAGTTAGTACTAGGACCTTAACCATATGTCACCATAGTGGCATCGATCTCCTTGATATTTTGATTTAGTATATCTAGAGAGGGCGCAAGCGCATTCCTGAGTTGTGTCTACCTTGCCCAAGTATCTTAGACATCTTTTTCTCATCCTATTCTATCTTGTCTATCTGCCCTTGGTATACATTGTTGCACATGTTCACATCAATGGAGGGGTCTTCTAATAATTTCCTTACATTGTCAATCATTGCTTCTACTTCTTGGATTATCTTGTAGTGATCAGCTATTAGCTTATCTTGATTCATACAATCTACAATGATCTTCCTTCCCTTTGCAGAAAACTCCTTCAAAGATGCTTGACCAACCTCTAATGAACTTAGGTCAAGTGAAAAGTTACTAACCATTTCACTCAATCTCTTTTTCATGTATTTCTCTTCTGCTACTTGAGATGTAGATTCTTCCAAGCTAGAGAAGTTAGTCTTGAAGTTTGTCAATATAGTATTGACATCATCAACTGAATGGACCTTAGACACTTTCTTTTCTGAAGGTAATAGGTTGTTCAAAATGTTTATTGATTCAACAAACAAAGGGTTCATCATTACCTATTTCTCATTTTCTTTTTCCATAGCTAAGACACTAATCTTGATCAGGTCTTCTTCTCCCCAAGAGTCCAAACTAGTGGAGTCTAGTGTCAAACTTGACAACAATAATTATGAGGGTAATGGAGTGATAGGAGTGTTGTCTATCACTTCTTGCTTTACTTTGATTAGCATCTCAATAGATGGATCATCTTTTGATTCATTTCTTTTTACCTCTTCTTCTCCTTTCTCCTCATCTACCTTTTCTGTCTCCTCTTCTTCTTCCTTTTCTTCCTCTTTTTCTATCTCCTTCTCTTCTTCTTCACCTGTTAGATCTTCTATTAGTACTTCTTCTTGTAGCTTGGGTGAATTTTCACTACATGGAGTTTCAACCTCTTGTGTGCTCACAAAGGTTTCCTCAAACTTATCCAAGTCATTGTTTGTGGCCGCCATAGCAATTTCTAGATTATCAATAATGATAGTGTTGTCTTTTTGTGTCTTAGTCATGGGCGTAGACTTTACTACCTCTGTAGGTGTTATCACTATGGGCACTAGATCTTGAGGACCTATTATTGGTATATTTATGGTCTCTTCGATCTTGGCTTCCTTGGAGGGTACTTGTGTTGTGGGTGCAGTAGGTGGATACATGTGCCTATTTAAGAAAACTTTCTCAAAAGCTTTCTCTATCTCTTTGGCTATCAACTCAAAGTTCTTGTTCATTATGTGTAGTGTTCTTAGCTTTGTTCTTAGATGCAGCTTCACTAGATCTAGCAATAATGTTTTCTCTTCTAGGGAACATACTAGGAGGCTTTCATCTAGAATCTTTTCCCTTATTCTAAGATCTTCTTCAATAACTTGTTTCTTCAAATATTCCAAGATATTCCAAACATTATTCGGGATGACTGTCTTAAGTTCCAAGACTATCTTCTTGAACTTAATCATATGTTCTATGATCATGCCATGAATCTCTAATTTATCAATTTCACTATACATCTCATAAAAATTTCCTATCTGATATAATCTATCTTCATCAACAATCCTTATTCTCAAGACTTGAAGACTAGGTCTTAAACCTACTTCTGGAGGTGTTTGAGCATTTTTCTTACTTTTGGTTGCCCGCGAGGATGGGTGACTTGTGCTAGTTTCCTTCTTCCTCTTTGCCATTGCCTTGTACTCGGGAGGTGATATTAGATCAATTGTCACTTTGGGTGTAGGAGAGATAACATATGTTTTTCCCTATTTATCCTTTGGATCATCTATCTTTTCAATATTGATCTTCTTCAACTTAGGATCATCTTCCTTAGATTCTACTACATATGCACTTTCAATCTCCAAATAAATCTTTTCTTCTCTTTCTTTGTCAAGATCTGCCTGAGTTACTCCATGAATTCTGAGTATCTCAGAAGTAATCTTTGATGCTTTCCTTTTTGTTGGTGCACTATTAAGAATTGCATCAACTTGTCTTGTCTTCTCTTCATAAGTCCCCCATCTAGGTTCATTAGGGTCCTTAGGTGCTAATAGTAGCACTTTTTCATAGGCTTCCAAAATTGGTTCCTTAACTTCATATCCAAGTGGATGGATCCACTTTTTTCTTGGCTCAACTACTTCCATACAAGTTATATCAGTTTATACCATAAAGCAAATGTTGTCCTTGTATTTCTCAACAATACTCTCTGGTATCCTATACCTCATCTACATTCTAATCCTAAATGTCTTTAATTCTAACTCCATGTATTTTTTCAATGTACTCTCAGTAGATGCCTTAAGAGATATTTGTGGCATTGTAGGTAAACTCTTATCTAAATACAAATCTGAGATCTTTCCAAGTATGTGGAAGTACATGTAGATAATCAAAGACCCAAACCTAAATATTTTGGTCTTATTATGCTTGATGGCTCTAATATTATTTATCAATTGTGCGTGCAAGATCTCACACAGATTGAACTCACTATTTTCTCTCACAATTCTGACTGCTGCAAGAATAGTGGCTGCAAACACACTATTAACCCTATTGGTGTGCTGAAACCTATAACCTAATATCATGGACATCAATTTGATGTCTTTCTCCTCTATAGGTTCAATTTTCATTCCATGCCTATCAGTTCTTGACTTACATGCTTATTCTACTAGTGTTCTCACATCCTTGCCCACTGGAAGAATAACACCTATCCTTGAAAGGCCTATCATTTCATGAATGAGGTCTCCTATGATTCTCACTGGTACTTCACCTATCCAGAATAGGTCATCATGAACCCTATTGAGCAATATCTTTATCCATTCAGACTCATAAAACTCATATGCCATAGCATATTCAACAATGGGATGGTTTTCCAGATGAGCGAACTCATCTAATAATGATTTATCAAGTTTCATCATAGTCTCAATGTGTGCTCTTATCCTATCAAGTCCTACTAGTTCCTTCTTATGGTAAATGTATGCACGGATGTCTTCAACATACATGACACCCAAAGGGGTTCTAGAGAATGCACCTTCTAAGTCATCTAGGGTAGACTTAAAGGGATGCCTTTTGCAAACATATCTTTTCCTCTCCGCAACATCAAACACAATAGTTGTAGCCATAACTTACTTGTTTATCACTTCAAATAGGTTTCCAAGAACTTCTAAATTGTTGCGACAGATTAGGGCTTCGCAACCGATCAAACACACTCTTTTGTTGGTGAATCAAGCTTCAATACTTCACAATCAATTGCTAGGGCTTCTATGATCTCCAATCACACTAACTCAAATGCAATGAGTGATTTACAAGTCTTTGTGTACTTTAAAGTGAAAATTCCACCATTAATGCTTGCCGCATAAACCAGAATTTGACTAAGAATTTCCAACTTCCATTATGCAATCGATCAGGTAGTGCACTCTTGCACATAGCCTCAAATAATATCCAAAAGGTTAAATCCAAAGGCGCATACTCTAAGGGTGAGTATACTAGCCGCGTAGGGGTCTAGAGATAAATTAGCTCCCCGTATGACCCTGAGGGTCATTCATCTCGATGTAGAGGGTGCGTCCACTATGGATGCATCCAATACATACTCATCAACCTTATCCTTCTTTTCCTCTAACCAAATCAAGCTTGCATCTTTTGCAAATTTCACAAACTTGACTTGTCCTTCGGTATCTAATATTGATTCTTTTGGCTTTTTAGGGCTTTCCTGACTTTGTGTTCTTGATCTACAAAACTTTGAGATGTGTCTAGCCTTGTTACAAGAGTAACAGATAATTGGAGGCTTTAAATTCCTTGACGTATTGATATGGGTTACAATTTTACACTATCTAGCTGAGTGACCATTATAATTACATATTTGACATGTAATCCTTTGAGAACTTCTTGCTTTTGTTTGATTCTAATTTCTCTTATTATGCTGAGTCTTGTTCTTTTGACTTGTTCTCCAATTCATAGCTCTATGACCAAATTTATTGCATGAATAATGGGTAACCATTGAAAGGTCTTACCTCTTTACAATTCCTTGCTATATGTCCATGCTTGTTACATGCATAACAAGTTTGTTCTACTAGTTTGCACTCATCTTTAGATGGTTCAGTATTGTCTTTAGTCTAATTTTCTATCTTCTTGGCATCTTTGGTGTCTTTTGGTGCTTTCATTCTTGCTCGCATGTTGTCAATCTAATTTTTTTCTTCATTAAATCCAATGCTGCTGGTATATCCTTTAAGCTTTTGAGAATATAACTGAGATTCAATCAGATCCTTGCTTGTGTGTAATTTATCAATGTGATTCTTTACTTCAATCAATTCAGATTCTATCTTTTCTTTGATGTTTCTTAGCTCCAAGATTTCCATGTTCGCTTGCCTCAATTCTTCATTTAGTTGAAGGTTCTCTTTGATCTCTTCATCATAAACTTCTTGATTGTTAGTTAGCTTTTCATCCAACTCTTCAATCTGATCTTGTAAAGATGTGTTCTCCTCATTCAGCTTCTTAACCATTTTTCCCAAACCATTGTTTGTACAATCCTCCAAATCTTGTCTTAGTTTCTTGATGAGTACTTGTGCACTACTAACTTTCAATTTTAGTTCTTCAACTTCTTTCTCAGATCTATCAAGGTCTTCAAGAGCTTCCATAAGATTCTTCTTCAGATGTTTTGCTTCTTCTGAACCCATTGATCTCCTCGAGTGGTTAAAATTTTCTTTAAAGGACCACATCTATGATACCAATTTTTAGGAATGGGAACACTAAGAGGGGGGAGGTGAATCAGTGTTCACTATATTTGATATTTTTACTTTACTCTTGAAACTTAAATTGAATGCTTAAGTATTGAAATGAACATCAACATAAAAAAGATATATAAACACAACACATAACACCAATATGGTTACATGGAAACCCAAATAGGTAAAAACCCCAGTGGGAATTGACACCCACTAAGAACTGCACTAGTGTCTTATGATCCTTGTTAGAAGATCTGCAACCCTATTAGGATTTGTTCTTTACAATGCTTTTAGTATAGTGACCTTGTCAAGGGTCAGACCCTATTAGGAGTCTTTTACAATAACCCTACTAGGGGTGGGGACACACTATCCTAGAGCTCACTTCTCAAGTGGTGAAGGCTACAACCTTCTGATCTCAGATACACACTATATCTGCTAGAGGAACTGGTACTATGACACTGCTTGTCTGATCAGTTCCTTTGATATGTTGATGCTTTAACCTCTTGCAAATCTCTAATACATTCTTACTTCTCTTTGCACACTTCTACTCTACTTATCTTATCTCTATTTCAACTTCCATGCTTTATTACAAAGGCACATATAATATTTATATGTGCTACCAAACCAATTAACTAGGTCGGCCTATAACTGATTACATACAATGCTTCCAATTGAATTGGCTCAAGCGTGTTTACAAACAAACATAATTACATGTCTACAACTTAATTACAATAGGTGCATATCCTTTACAAAATAATAATATCATCGCTAATCAAATTACCAATAGTCGGCTGCATACTATGTTCTGTTCTGGCATTCACTGTCTATGCTACTTCAACTATTTGTATCTTCACCATACTATATCTTCTGATCATGTGCTCCTAGACTAAGCATGAATAAACTCTTAACAACTTATCTTCTAGGGATCATACCATAACTCTGTCGTACGCATGTGCACTAATGCTCTGATCTACTAGTGCTTTGTTAACTGTCCATTCTTTTATACTTAACCAAATTCTGATCTTTTGATAATGTGCACTGACTCCAAAACACTATATGACTTTGTTGCCATAATGAAAACACTAAATCTAGTCATATACAATAGTGTAGTCAACTTGCCAATAGCTTTTTGAGGAGATCGTGAGTGTCCTAAATGAGAAGAAGGCCAGAGTGATTAAGGAGAATCTTGATCAGGCCAATCTTGTGATGAAGCGAATTACACATGTTCCCATAATTTCCCCAAGAACTTATGTTTTACCACAAAGGGCAGGATATAGTGTGATGAAGCCCAAGAAGGGTATAGACAATAGGGGCAAGAGGATTGAAGAGACACCATCACCACCTCATTTCCATACACCATACAAGAGGCATTCATATGATGAATCTCCACTGGGCTATTCACCAAAGAGGAAAAGGGTGGAGGAAGTTACTCATCCAAGTGAAGAAACATACTCACCTTCCCAATCCCCACTATATTCTGTAAATGAGAAGGAAGCAGCAAAACAATTGGTATAGCTTGGTAGTGTAGGAAGTTTTGTTTTTCAGAGTTACATGAAGGGATCCCAAAGGAGCCAACTTCCCCTCTCATGGACCTCACAGTTGAGGAATTCAAAGGAAAATATCTTGACCCAATCATCAAGGATTCTTGTAAAAAGTTTTTGTATGATGATAATTTTGTTAGATCTAGGGCTTTTGTTTAGTTTTCTTGGAGATTAAACATCTGCAATGTTGAAAGCAGGTGTGAAAAGAGACAGGTAGAGAAACCTGATAGAGAGGATCCTATCATCAAAGAGGAAGTAAAGAAATAAATTTTTTAAGAATTCAGTAGGATTACCCCTAATGAGGGGAGGAAGATGATAATGGATGTAGGGGTTTTAATTTTACCAGAATGGGACATTGTTCATGCAGTGGTTTTTTATGTTGTCAGGAAGAGGACTGATACTGCATACAATACAAAGGAGGAGGCGATGGCAACATCAAAAGGAGTTGTTTTTAGTGATGACCATGGTGCTCTTATAATGTGGTCATTACAAAAATAGGACAAGACCAAAAGGGATGGGGATCTAACACAACTCTAGTAGGTGGCTTAATGGTCAAAAGGGTAAGTGAGACTTCAGTGGTTGAGGAAACTTATATAATTGTTTAGGTAGCAAATTTTTCTAAGGCCACAACACTGAAAGACAAATAGATTATGGAGGAGCTTAGGCTCAAATGTGAAAATCATATGGAAGCTTATAATAATGAAAAGAAAAGAAATAGTGAATTGATGGGAAGACTTGCCAAGCTTGGAAGTAAATCATCTTTGCATATGGAAGTTGGTGAGTCTTCTACAAGAATTATTACATCATCCCCTGCACCACCACCTAGCTCAAGCCCTATTATTGATATTATCTCATCTCCTATGACTTGTGATGCTCAGTTTAATGAAGAATTGTGAGATGAGAAGGCTAAAATTAAGGCCTTAGAAGTAGAATTTGTGAAAAGATACGAGGATAAGATCAGTGGTACAATTCTACATCTTCTTAATTTTGTTGATACAAAGATTTTTTATTATAGGGTTTGAAATATTTTAGATATTCTAAATTCTTTTAGAGAGGATAAGGAAAATTTGGAGTAGATCTTGAATGAATGGATTGGCTGGGAAAACAAGATGGAAGAAATATATTCACTGGACAAGGAGAGAATAGGGGTAGATATAATAATTGAGCAAACTTATGATCGCACTGCAAGTCTGTTGGAATTTTCTATTGCTAGGGAATCTGTGCAAAGAGAGTCTCGATCTCTCCTTTTGGAATATTCTAGTAATAATTTTGATTTATTCCCTTGTATCCTAAAATATTTAAAAGTTCTTAAAGCCCATGAGGAGTGGATGGAGGAGTTGGATGCTGCCCTTACTTTAAGATTCAATAATGTTGTGATTAATGATGATAATTATTTTTTTGGAAGAGCTATTGAAGAAATCATAACTGCAAGATTCTATTTTGATTCTTTTGGAAAAAGGATCAAATAGTTGAAGGCCAAGTGGAAACATTTGATTGAAAGAGTATAGAAGGTTTTTTAGTTTGAGTGGCCTAATGATGTTGTGTTCAATGAGTGGTCATCAAAGTTCATCTAGGAGTGATAGGTATCCAGATGGTGCCAAAATCAAGATAAAGATAAAGCTCCTTTTTCACTATCTTCCTTGCTTTATTTTGGGGTTAAAGTTTTAATCATGACACATTTGTCAGATTGTAACAAACATTGTTGTATCATATTACAATGTGACATGTATTATCTTCCTGATTCTAAAGCTTGTTGCAACCCTGATTCTATAAAGGGTTTCCAAGACTGGGAAGAAGGGTCTAAATTCCTTTTGGTAATAGAACATTTTTTGTCATAGGCACTCAATCTAGACAATGTACAGTGGTAGAATGTTTTTTTATGTTTGTATCTAAATTTAAGCTTTAATAAGAAAGCTGATAGTTCTTGCTTTTGGGTTATTTTGTCAAAGTTATTGAAAACAATATAGTGAATGTATTTTCCTCAAAGAGATTAATACAAAAGCATTGCAGGGATATTTGTATCTAAAATCTTGTCTCCTCTTATTATTTTCTTATTTTTTTTTATGAATATTTGAGAAAGTCTTAAATTTCATTTGCAACTCTTTTAGGTTGTATATCTTCTCATTGCTGCTATTAGTTCAAGGAACTAAGTAAATGCTTCTATGATTTGATGAAATCACTAAAATGTAATAAAGGATATTATAAGCATGAGGTTTTGTGACAAATAATTGATACATTTGTTTACAAAGTGAATAAATAGATCATAATTTTCATTGTGGTTCTGTGACTCTATGATAATAATATTGGATAAGGCACTTATCAGTTTTTAAGCAATCAACCAAATATTCTTATGTTGTTCATGGTTGAAAATAAACATCAAAATTCAATTCAATCTTTACTTAGAACAAAAGGGGTTTTAAGGATGCTCTTCTCTTAATACTGTGATCTAATAGATGAAATGTTGGTTTCTTTTAGATCTACTTAGTATCATTTAGAAAAAGAATTTTTAGTGGCTAGACCTACTTAAAGGGATTATAAATAAGAAATTGTGAAGAAAAATGCATAAGGAATTGTTGCCTTGTTAGTTGGCCCAAGGTCAAATAAAATATGCTAAATATGGGAAATAGCTGACCCCTAGGTGTAATTTCTTTGTTGTCTCTTGGTTATTTAAAAATTGTTAAATCAGAAGCCAACACACTATACTCATCATATATTTTAATATTGTTTTATTATTATTGATTTGCACTGTCACATAGAATTATAATTATTGTGTATATTGTATATTATTGTGTCTTTTCAACCTATTTCCACCATTTGGGGAAAAATAAATATTTAAGTTAATGGGTGTCTTGTGTGTTGAGTCATGTCAATTGTATAAAAATACCTGTCCATCTTTTCTATGACTAAGAAAGTTTTAATTTCTAATAGCTTGCGTGTCATTATATCACAATGTCTTAAGATTTGATTTGATATCCTATACACTCCTAATCAAAAAGTTGTAATCAGAATTATTACATAGAATTAATTCTCTTTAGATGTAGGTGCAATAGGATTAATGAAATCAAGACCCCATTTATCAAATGGTGTGACCACAGCTTGTGTCTATAGGGTCATTTTATCACTTTTAGATGCAGGTTTAGAGCCCTTAAAGGATAAAACCTCCAAGTCCAAGCAGAAAGAGATAAGGGTTGAGGAAGAAGAGAACACTAAAGAATAGAAAAATGAGGAGCTTCCTAAAATGACTTAAGAGGGTCCTCAGATAGAGGGAATTGAAGATAAATAATATGCAGAGGATAAAAATGATGTACAACCAACTAAAGAAACACCTAAGGTAGAAATAAAGAGTTCTATAAAGGAAGAGAAAACCCCTTAATGAAACTCACGGTGCCTTATAAAATAGAGTGTGCCACCTAATCCCTTATAACACATTTTTACAAATGCAAATACACACTCTGAAAGAGAATACTAGTTTAAAAGAGAAAGAGAATGAAAGAAATAACCACAAAAAGAGGTTCAACTGGATAATTTAGTGGAATTAATTACAAAATCAAGGTGACACAATAAATATTAATTATGGGTTAGAGAAAGAAATGCCTTATGTAGAAGAATAGGAGGTTGAGACTCCATTGTAGTAGACCAAACCAACCTGTGACTGTATAGCATCTTCAATTTCTCTAATAAAATTGGAGCCAACATCTATTAAAGAACATAAATGCATCCTCATAGATGATAGAAGATGGTGAATTACATATTGCATTGAGAAAAATCAAACTTCTTGAGGAAAAGATAAAGTTGGAAAAAAGAAAAGAAGGGGAAATTTCCACACAAGTGAAAGATTTGGAAACCCAGATCAAATCAAAGCCCAAGAAAAATGAGGTTTGAAAGGAGAGTATTTTAGAATAATAAATTATCACAAAATCATCACCTATTCTTACCAATGTGACACTTGGAATGGTAATGTGGAAACTACATTTGAAATCTATGTGGAATAAAAATCAATGGGCTACAGAAAAGGAAAAAAATGCAGTTTTCTCATAGCACTCAACTTCAAGAGAAAGATGAAGAGATAAAGAAACTAAAAGTATCCCTAGACAAAATGGAGAATTTGGAAAATCAGTTGCATCATTGTGGACCTCCAATAATTTTTCACTCCCTTTATTCATAGAATAATTTTCGTTGTTTCCAAATTAGTCATTTATTGAGTAATCTTCCAATCTCCTTGGTCACTCAAAGGTCTTTCCTTTTTTTTCTAAAGTACCACATGTAACATCAATTGTACGAGTTCTACATGCATAATTTAATAGTATCATATAACTCAAGTTGGAATCCTTTATTTCATGTGGGAGATATATAGATATGAGATTTGATCTCTTATCTTAAAAATAAAAAAAGACCAAGGAAACTTAGTACAAGCTTATCGAGAATGAGAAAAGAGTCGCCCACTATAAATCAAAGCAGAATAATAGAATCCAATGGAGATAATTGATGAGTGGATTGAAATGATGTGTAAAGGTATAGTTTCAAAAATAATTCATTAATGTATCCTATAGTACTACAGTAGGACTCAAACTTGTTTGTTTCACATGGAAGGAAATCAAGGATTCATGTCAAGAACAATGGTATCACCTAGGAATTTAAAGAAAGGTTCTACACTCCATTTACAATTGCAATGTATTAGAATCTAAGAAGTCAAGTATATATGAGGAGTAGTTGATACCAAGACCAGTTGGCTTCCCTTAAAGTTCTAGCCACCACCTCTACCTAGTACCACACTAGCTGGGAGGGTAGGTAGTGGAATTTGTCAAGGATTTTGAAAGATGGGAGTAGATTAAAGGTGGGAAGAGCTTCTACATGATAGAGGGTATAGGTGTCATACATGTTTTTAACTATAGGCTTGATGTTCTTTACTATAATAGTAGGTCTTCTTTAGAATAAGTAAGAATTTAAGAGGGGGTGTGATGAGTCCATAATTGGTGTCTTTTGGGGGGTATTTTTAAGTTTAGTTTCATGAAACTTTAGCAAAATTTCCTAAGACTTGATTAAACTTAAGTATATTATGATGTCTTATTATGGTTACTATATACATGATATAATATTATATATTATAGCTCTAATTCTATGGGAAATAGTAATTGTAATGTTTTGAGATATTTCAATCTTCTATGTATGTCCTCTCTTATTTGAGCTAACCCATATTGAAGAAGCTAAAGATGATAGACTAAGTAGTATTACTTATATAGTGGAAGACATGATGAATATTGTAATCAGTGAACCCATTATTTCAATGAATGGCATTGACTAAAACTTTGCAACTAGAAATGATTACTTATTTGAAAGAAGAATTCTTACATTGACTTAGCCATGTATTTCATAATGCATGAGCGTGTCTCATTTAGTGATCCTTGATTTAGTTTTATTTATTAGTGAATAAGTTAAAATTTATTTTGAGAAAATGAAAAGTGTGATGAAAGATTCAAAGATTTTATTGTTATTTTCTTTGATACCTCTCTTATAAGAAGTAGAGAACTCTATTAAGTAAAAGTTAGTTGACAAAAAATATAGTGTTGGATTATGTTCCAGGCATTACAATTAAATTTTTATTGTACTTTCAATTATGGCTAATAAAAGGTGGATGATGATTTTTGGTTAAAGATAAGCACTGTGTTAATTCGAGGTTATGGATCCTTAAGAAAGGTCCACTTGGGGTGATGTAATTATCCAATAGAGTATAAGCAGTTAGTTACATTTTAATTAACATGTTTTAGTTATTCTTTTTAACTAGAATAATTCATCTTTCATTTAGCTTACCTTGATACAATGTATGGCCAATGTAATGATTTCTAGTTAATTTCTTGTATGGTTAATTTAGGATAAGGTAGTTAATATTTTGGTTATAGTATTTTGTTTAATATTTTTTTTTAGTAAATTTAATTAAACACTAATCCCATTCACACACAACCATACTACCTTACTCGCAGCCAAAGTTGAATGAGTCAAAATTAGTATAGAATGATTTAATGCAATTAATTTCAATTTTAGTTCTATGTTTTAGTAGATGCTAGACTAACTATACTACACATACAATATATGTGCCATCTAAGTAAAATATTTCCCTAGTCGATAATTAAATTAGTTTCCATTAGGATGAAAAGTTACTTAATTGAAGATTAGTTTCTTCATTAGGATAGTGTATTGAGTTGTCTACACTTACTAATCATCCTTATTGAAAACTTGTCAAGGCCAATCACATTGCACATATCTACATGAAGGGGAATCCAAGGGGATGCTCCTATAGCCTTATTTTCTAGTAGATGCACCTGTGGCTACAGAATGTTGGATGAGATGATTTGAAAAATAGGTTGGAATTTTTTTAGATAAGATTGAGATGGGTGTGTTTGAGATTCCACCTCCCTTACCCACTTTATTGATGTCTCAACATGTGCAACATGAGGTTTTGGGAGAAGATTAGTATATCATTGAGCTTTCTAAGATACCAACTATAGTACAAAATTTGATTGAATTTTTTGAAGATAGTACTCTTGAAGGAGACACCACTCTATATCAAGAACTGGTGATGGAGGAATCAGGCATGGTAGAGGCTCACCATGGATACATCTAAATGTTATAGCTTGACCCACAATATGTCTTGGGATCTATTTAGATGTACTTTCCTAAGATGGAGGGAATAGTCATAGTAGCACAAGGGGTAACCAATCTCACATGATAGGTAGATATGGGATAAAAGGCAGTAGAAGAAAGGAAACTTCTCAATTTCATGATGACAAGTTGTGAGAAGGAATTTGTAGAGCACTTTACATATCAGGAATGGCCAATGAAAGAGACACCCAAGATGGTTGAGGTGTGGTGCAATTCATGCTCTCAAGAGGGACAAGGTTGCATGATAGGAACCGTACAAATAATGGAGGGTATTTTTTGGGATAGATTACTTTAACTCCAGAGAGCTACCCACTCTAGAAGGGAGGCCAAGGAAGGACAAGTGAAAGAAGTAGAGGAGGTTGCAACTATTCGAGAGAACCTCAGGGAATATGAGATGATTTCTACTACATTGGGAGAGCAATTAGATCAAGAGAAGGTGGTTAGGGAAAGAAATGAGATGTAGTTATAAAAGGTAGAGGGATAATTGGGAGTGACAATATGAGAGTTGGAGAGCACAAAGAAAGATTTGATGGACACTATAAGACTAGTGAGGGTCTTTATCTCCTTCCTCATTAGATCCCTAGTGTATCCAAGACAATGTCCCCATCTAATCCAAGGATGTCCTCTCTTCCTACTTCCTAGTAAATAGTGTTGTAATACATCAATCCATTTTTTGTTGTCATTTGGGAGATGACCTTTTTGAGGGGGGGAGGCTAACATTGGTGACCATTTTTATAATTATAATAAATTTTATTTATTTAGTAAAAGGAAATATAATCACTATAAAGTTCTCAGGTAGTTGTAGGGAACCGATGGTTGGTACTCTTAACCAACTATAGAGTGCTTTATATTTTGGGTTTTTACTAGAAACAATGATTATCATTATATAGACATTACATTGAAATAAAAGCTATATCTTTCTAATAATCTAATGTGTTTTTGATTAAGGTAAAATCAGGTTTTACATGGACCCAAAACTAGAGTTTAAAACAACATAAGAAAGAGCATTAACGCTAAACAAAAAGGAACCCCTACTGGAAAACCACAGTAGCTAACAAAATACGAATAGTTCAAAATATAAAACAAGAGATGAAACCTACAACAAAATATCTACCAGCCAGAACAAGCTAATAATCTTTAATCATTTCCTCCACCTTCTTCTGGAGATCTTCCATCTTCTGGATGGTTTCTTGTAGTTCCTTCATCTCTATAGGTTTTTCAGGAACCTCTTCTAGATGGTTTCTTGTAGTTCCTTCATCTCTGTAGGTTTTTTAGGAACCTTTCTCTGAGTCCGACCTCTAGTTCTCATCCCTGGCCCTGTATTTCCAGTTTCCTCTTCAATAGTTATTGTAGTTCTTTCTAGCATGTTTCTTTCTAGATGATTATGTAGCATTTTCAAGTTCATTACTGTCACCTTCAAACCTTCATTGCTATGATTCAGGACACCTCTTATCATGTTGTCATGGTGATTAATTTTAGTCTCTAAATTTATCATCTTTTTTTTAACTTTCTTTTTCAACTCAGCAATACTATCCTCTATAAACTTTTTATTTTTAACCTTATCCAAAAGCTCATTTTCCATTCTTCCCATCTTGGTCTTCATGTTATTCATAGTTTTTTCCATATCCTGAATATGAATCTTGATTTCCTGCATTTCCTTCTTCTAGTCCCTGTTCTCCTCCTGGTTCTCCTCTATGTTCTTCTCCTCCTCGAGCATACAGATATCCTTCTGAAGGGTACCAAAATCCTCTTTGATATTTTCTTTCTCCAGCATAGCCATCTCATCCTTTCCATACTCCCCTCTAGAAGAGTTCTCTATGTTGTCACTAGCAGAAGGAAAGAAACCAGTCTCCTTTCCTTCATTATCTTGGCCACCAGTAAAACCCTCTGAAGAAACATTGTCCTCTTTATTAACCTCCTCTCTAGATTTACCTTCCCCCATCTCAGGCCTAGCTTCATTCATTTTATTCTCTAGAGGATCATTGTGATAATAAATTACCTCTTCCACAGTGTGAGTTCGAACCTCCTCTTTCTCAACACCTTCCATAATAACAGGGATATCTTTTGATTTTTCTTCGAAGGAGTCACCATGGGTTCCTTCTTCTTCCTCATTCGCTTCCTCCTTTTCTTCTCCTCCATCATTGTTGGTCTCCTCCTTGTCTTCATTCCCCTCCTCCAGCCACTCGTTCATTTCCTCTTCTTGATAGCTTCCATAATCTTCCTCTTTCTCATTGCTTTTTCTCTTCCTCTTCTATCTCCTTCTCACTGTCTTCCACTAGAACACCCTTCCCACATGATTTAGGATTGAGCGTGGACTCCTTCATAGTTGTGTCCTTATCTTCAGAAGCAGTAGAAAACTTTCCTTTTTTTATCTTTCTTTTCTTGTTGGTCTCAGGTTCCTTCTCCTCCTCAATCTTCACCTTTCTTTTCTCCTTGAATTTTTTAGGGATAGGGTCCAAAATGTTATCCCTAATGTGCTCAGAGATGAGGAGAATCAAGCCTTCATGTAGCACCGGATTAGAAGCCTTCTTTTTGTGCCCTGTAATGCTACTATTCAGAGAGCTTAATAGGTAAAAAGGAAAAGAGATCCTCCTTTTATGCCTGAAGTGGTTAGCAAACACAAAATGAAAATTATATATTTTTGAATACCGCCCATCTAGAGTAAAGTATTCAATCATGACCTTCAGAATTTTAGCCCAGAATTCATCAATGTTAGAAATGTCTACATAGTCCCCCTTCCCCTTAGTCATAAGGGCTTTCTCATCAACAATTTTGGCAAAAATAGCATAGGCTTTAGTTCCTAGCTTATTATTTCCTTTATGAAAATGGGTACCATCAGCAGGTAAACCAGTGATTTCCGCTATGCTAGAAATAGAAAGCTTGAACGACTTGCCCCAAAGAAACACCTTACCATTGTTCTAGCCATCCGCAAACAATGTTGTGATTCTTTTTTCGTGACCATGAAGCTTCTTCATATACTGGGTAACCCCCCCTTTTTTCAGCTTCTTCCACACATCTCTGTCCTGTCTCCATTTATCGCAGTCAAAGGGCTCTTCCCTCTTCAAACCACCTCCCATAATTTTCTTGTTTTTCATGTACTAGTTTAGCTTCTTTCCAGACTTCTCCTCCTTACTTCTCAGGTTCACAATGCTTTTTTTGTTATCGAGATTAACCCTTTGTTTGTGCCTTATTGTCTGCAGAGTAATACTCCCACACTTCAGCTTACAAGCAAGCCACCTCGGTAAATGACTCATCCTATTCATCATTAACTTAAGTGATGTATCCTTCATTGTGATTAATTCTGTCATACTTGATTAGACTAGATATCTCACTCTTGAGATTCACTTCCCCTCTCCACTTCTGGATGATGTCAGATAAAGTACCATCATTAGCTAGCCTGTCCGTCAGTTTATTTCCTTCACAATATACGTGAGTGATATGGAAATCATCAAAGGAGTTCATTAAATGTTTAATTTTGTTGATAGTGTGTTCTATCATCCACGAACTAATAGAGTTCCCTTTTATGGCATTAATTATGTTTAGAGAGTCCCCTTCCAGACATAATTTCATGCAACCTAAATCTTTTTCCATTATAACCAAATATAGAGCCACCTCTACCTCTGCCTCTGCCACGTGGCTAGTTTGAATTCCAAAAGGGACAACAATCACTCCTAAGCAGTTTCCAGCATTATCTCTTATTATCCCTCCACCTCCAGCCCTTCCAAGATTACCTTTCACTGAGCCATCAAAGTTCCCTTTAACCCAACCTTCAGGAGGTGCAGTCCATATGACATTATCCCTAGGATTCTGGGGCTGGCTCTTCTTTAAACTTTCCCATGAGATCTCATTGTTCTTCTTAGGATGAGCATCCCAAAGACAATTATCTTTCCTTCCCAAACTTCTAAAGTTTTCCATGATACTTCTAGCAATAGAATTCACAACCACTGAGGGAGGAGTATTTTTCTCTCTAAATATTCTGTTGTTCCTCTCCTTCCAGATAAACCAAGTGAAGTGGGGGAGCACAAATTTCTAGATAATCCTTGCATTGTGGTCATTGAAAGGACTCTGCCACTACTGAAAGAACTCTTGGATAGAGTTAGGTTTCACCCAACTAAAATCAAGGGAAGACATAGTGGAGTCCCACACCTCTCTAGTGAAAACACAATGGATCATAAGGTGGTTACAATCCTTAGCTTCTTGACAACACAGGGCACATCTATTAGGCATTTGGAATCCTCTTCTCAAGAGGTTATCCTGTGTGAGGATTTTATTCTGAACAAGCAGCCAGAAAAATATGTTAATTTTAGGAGTAAGGTCCTTAATCCATACCTGAGCCCACAAAGGCTGAGCCTCATCAGAGAGGAGAAGCAATGAAGCAGAAGTGACAGAGAACTTTCCAGATGTCGTTGGGCCCTAGATAATTTTGTCTTCTTCATTTTCTCTTATAAACTAGTTGTTTAGTTGTTTATTTAGATCCTTAAATCTAATATCCTTCTGTCCCAGGTTTATCCACTCTTCATTTTTCTAGTAATCATAAACCAGTTCTCCTATTGTGTTCTTAAAATCTCGTATAGCATTCCCCCAATCTTCATTCTCTATTAGGGGCTTCTCTGACATCCATTTATCATTCCAAAAATGAATTTTCCTCCCATTTCCCAACTTCCAAATAGCAACTTTGCAATTGAGATTCTTACCTTTACTAATACTATTCCAAACAAAAGAACCTTGGATGTCATTTTGAGATTGGAGAATGCCTTCAAGATTATTTAGATGGTATTTCCTTTTCATTATCAAGTTCCATTCTTTCTCCTCTTCAAATATTCTCCAACATTTCTTTGCTAAGAGAGCTTTATTAGTGTAATTGATACTCCTTATTCCTAGACCCCCCATCTTTTTGGGCCTACAAATCTTCTCCCACGCCACAAGACTAAGTCTCTTTTTCTCTTCCACTCCTAACCATAAGAACCTTTTATGGATCTTCTCAATTAAGTCGGAAAATTTTTTAGGTATCCTGAATAACCTTAGAGCATAGACCGGCAGATTTTGTAAAGTAGATTTCAGCAATTGAACTTTCCCAGCTTGACTAAGGATCACCCCTTTCCAACTTGCCAATTTTGTATGAAATCTATCAAGAATTTCATTCTAGAAATTAGCCTCCGGTTTCAAGCACAGAGGCAAGCCAAGATAAGAAGTTGAGAGGCTTCCTATCTTGCATCAAAGGATAGCAGGAATTCTATTCATTCTAGATTCAGGGGTATTGAAGAAAAATAGAGCGCTCTTCTCCCAGTTTATGATTTGACCTGTAGCATTAGCATACACATTAAGAGCTTTTTTCATATTCCTTGCTTCCTTCATAGAAGATTCCCCCATTAGGATCATTTCGTCAACAAATTATTCATGCAAGCAGACAATCCCTCCAGAAGTCAGATGCAGACCTATAATCAGACCTTGAGAAACCTGATGAGAAACAGATCTCCCCAAACATTTTGCCATTATAGAAAAAAGAATTGGAGATATAGGATCGCCTTGACGTAGCCCTCTAGACGGTTTGAAGAAAGGAGAGGATCCCCCGTTTACAATCATTGAGGAAGAGACAGTCATGACAAGTTGCATAATGATTTTAATCACTCCCTCATCAAAACCAAAAGCCTAAAGAATTTTCATAAGAAACTCCCAATCGACCTTATCATAGGCTTTTGATAGGTCGAGTTACATCAGGAACCCCTACTTTTTTTATTTCTCCAGCGAATGGATATACTCATGAACAACCATGATCAAGTCCAAAATTTGTCTTCCTGGCACAAAACCATTTTGTTGAGGAGAAATGAGGTGGGGGAGAATCTTGAGAATTCTAGAAGTCAAAACTTTAGATATGATCTTGTACAGCGAATTACAAAGACTAATAGGTCTAAAGCTATCAGTTGTGTTAGCTCCCGATTTCTTTGGTATCGGGGCTATAAAGGTAGAGTTGAGCTCTTTAAGCAAGGATTTAGAGCCATAGAATTCTTTCACCACACCACAAATATCATCCCCTATAATATCCTAGAAGTGTTGAAAGAAAAACATTTGGAACCCATCTGGCCCAGGGGACTTTTCTCCTTCAAAAGACTGGATAGCTTTGGTTATTTCCTCCTTTGAAGGAATAGATTTAAGAAAGAGATTATCCTCAGCCACCAGTAGCATAGGAATGGAATTCAGCAAGTTTTTCTGATCATCTAGGTTAAGGCATGGTTCTTTGGTTAGGATCGATGCAAAATGCCCCATCATGTCTTTCCTTATCTCTTCCTCTTTATTAAGAGTGCCCCTTTGGGTAATTAGAGAATTGATTCTATTCATAGCTTTGTGTTTCATAGCTGTAAGATGGAAAAATCTCATATTTATGTCACTTGCTTTCAGCCAGAGAGACCTAGATCTCCATCTCTAGAAAGTTTCTTCTTTAGTTATAATATTGTGGTACTCCACCAGGATAATATTCTCTTCTTTTATAGTTTCTTCTATCAATCCTGTGCTTTGTATTTTATCTTGAATCTCTTTCAAATCAATTTGAATTTTGCTTTTGATTTGGAATATGTCACCAAAGACATCCCTATTCCAATGTCTAACTTTAGACTTGATGTTCGCCATTTTTTTTCCCACCTGGAACATAGTCTTTCCTTCCACTTTAATACTCCACCACTCAACTTTTTTTTTGAAATCAGGGTGATTCAGCCACATTTTCTCCAGTCTAAAAGGAGACTTGCCTTTACCTTTGAAGGTATTAGCTATAAAGGAAATAGGAAAATGATCTAATCCTATTCGATTAAGAGCAGAAAGAGAGCAAGAGAACTTAGCAGGCCATCCAGGAGAAACAAGGGCTTTGTCAAGCTTGACCTGAATGAGGTCCATACCAACTCTCCTATTGGTCCAAGTGAAATCAATTCCTTCCAGGTCTATATCCAATAAACCTTCATTAGATATAAATTACATAAACTCAACTCTAATGTCCACTTGGTTATTGTTCCCTCCTTTCTTTTCAGTATCTTTCAGGGGAGTGTTAAAGTCTCCCATCATCAACCAGTTGTCATCTGGGAAATCCTTTCTAAAATCTTGAATCCTTTTCCAGAGGTGAAAGCAACTAGATTTAGTATTAGGGGCGTACACATTAATCAAGGTCTAGTCAAAGTTATCCTTGATACTGCTAACTTTAACAGCAAGGAAATTCTTATCTTCTTTCAATAGGACACAAGAGAAGCTTATAGAGTTCCAAAAAATGGCCAAACCTCCAGAAGCCCCAATAGCATCACTACTCAACTTGTCTCCATTCTTCAATAGATTTAATTTAACTATCTTTTCTTAATAATCTAATGTGTTATGTGTTCTATCCATATTATTTTTTACTTTGAGTAATAAAGCATATACCCTATAGGGAGTAAACAAGGGGAATATTAGCTTTGATAATGGAAATTACACTACTACACTTTTTTGGAATTAATTGAAAGATCTTTTAGAAGTAGAAATAACAATAGTTGCCTTCTACTACTTTCTCTGTCTTCTACAAACTTATGAATTCCTCTAATTCTTCTCAATATAGTGCTCAAACCAATCATTATAAAAATTTATTTTCTAGGCAACTATTAGTAGTTATGGGTGATATTGGAGCTTTCTCAAGTGGACTTCAAAAATATTTTAAAAGGATGCCATTTTCAACTCTAAATTTTCAAGATTCGGTGTTCACTTGATCACTTGTAGGATTTATCATTTAGATGTGAATTTAAGTCTACATGGATTCACTTCTACTATAGATTTCATCTAAAGTCATAAATAGATTTTTATACTATGTGTTTCTTATTTCTTATCAACCAATTTTTCTTCACTCTCTAATTCCTTAATTCCAATTACTATTTAAGTTTTGTTTTATAGATCCTTATGGATTAGAATTCCATTTGTATAAGGTTTATGGCCACAATAGATTATTGAAACACTTAATGGGGGAATAGTTTTTCCACATATTTCCTAGAATACCAATTCGATTATTTTTTAATCTTTGTGTCATATTTCCAATATTCTTAGACTCTATTGATATTTCTCTTTGTTCTCCTTTGTGAAACTACATATTATGGCTCTTCTATACACAGCCAAGTTTTCAAAAGAGAGTTTGCACTTTTTTTTAAATGGAACATAGACAACTTATATGTTGGCAAGTGATGGTTTGAGTGCACTGAGAATCACTTGAGGGTTTTCATTTATGGAAACACATATGTTATAGTGATCACATGGAGTAAGTATAAGTGTTGGATACAAAGACATGAAAATGACTAAGTACAGAATCAGATTTATAGTATATTGTAGTATTGGTTTGATCAGCGAAAATAATATATGTTATGTTATGGCTTGCGAACTTAAAGGAAGACATTTTGGGATATGTATGACCTTCAGTTAAGGTCGCATGTGTTTTGGTATTGATATCAGCAAGTTACAGTGATATGAAGGCATGCGAAGACAAAGGAACAGTGAAACATGGCATATGAACAGTCGCAGTGATTAAGGGAAGGCTAGATGGAATGGTAACATGTTAAGTTAGATATAGATTGTATATTTTTGACACTTTGGCAATACAAGCTTGTCAACTTAGTATTTATCATTTGTATAAATAATTATTATGCTTTTTATTGTATTTGAGAGCTGACTGGAGGACTAAATAGATATAAATAAAGAGTGTTTTGTGGAAGCGATATGTGTGTAAGATTGTATGAGATATGAATGTGAATTTGGGATATCAGTAATGGTTGATAGCATATGCGAGATTAGAGATTGACAAAGACTATTGAGAGCTATAACTAGAACTATCTAAGTATAGCAGATACTTGTATTGTTCACTCTTGAAGATTACTTTTTGTAACTGAATTATTGATTGTAAGAGCTATAAGCTCACTATACCTTTAACATGGTTTGTGTATACCTTTAACAGGGTTGACATTCCTCTAAAAAGGAAATGTATTATGTAATACTCAACTCCTAATAGGGCTAGATTTCCTAACAAGGATTCTATATTTAGTGCATAGTTGTAGGTACCATCCCCACTGGGGTTTTCCCTTGGCTAGGGTTTCCTCAAAAAAAAAATGGTGTTATGAGTTATGTGTTTATGTTCTTTTCATTTTAGCATTCATATGGTTTATTTGCAATTAGTTTAAGTTTAAATTGAAGTGTTGTAATACTGATTTGCCCCCCCTCTTAGTATTACTTAATCCTAATAATTGGTATCAGAGCTATTGGCCCTTGGAGAGAAAGCCTAACAACTTAAGGGAGATTAGAATAGATTCAGAAAGTTTGCAAGAGAACTTTGACGAAAAACTTGATGACCAGGATAAAGAAAAGGCTGAGAATGGAAAATTGAAATTCAAGTTAAGAAGGGCAGAAGGTTTTATCAAGAAACTAAGGGAACAACTTGAACTTTCAAGAAGTCAAAGACAAGACCTTATGGAAAAGATCAAGGAGGATTCAGAAAATGATACATCAGACCAAGTAAAGAAGTTGGAGAAAGAAAAAGAACAAATTAATCTTTTGATAATTAAAGAGATTCAACATGAAAAGGATGCAAGATACAAAATTGAAGAGACTCTAAAAGAAGTGAACATGTAGATAGGAGAGATGCAGATAGAACTTGATCACTACAAGGAAAAATGCTTGGAATTAGAGAAATACAATCAGATCATAAAAGGTAAACTCACTCAATACAAGTTACACATTGAGAAGTTACACATGAGCAGTGATAAAATTGATGAACAAAGAGAGAGAGATAGAAACCTAAATGAGACATGACTAGAATTGGGTACAATTAAGGAGAATGTTCTAAGACTCATGAAGAATCACATGAAGTGAAGACTGAAGATAGATCCACTCTTGAAGAACCTAAATATCATATCAAACCTTTCAGAGGTAAATTCTTTGGATACAACAAACCTGGACACGTGAAAAGAGATTGTAGAGGTAGAGGTCCTTTCAAACCCTTTACTGGTTATTGTTATAATTGTTATGCATATGGACATAAGAAAGAAGAATGTAGAAAACCTGATCAATCAAGAAGAAGACAAGATTACATCATAGAAGAATCAACAACGAAGATCACATGATACAAATGCAATAACATTGGACATACTACAAGGTATTGTAAACTACAGGTTAATTAGGACAGAAGACCACCTACATGTTTCAAATGTCACAACATAGGACACAATGAAGTTTTGAAGGTATAATGGAATGGACAATAGAAGAGGACCACCACCTATGGTTATAAAGAAGAATATTGGTGATAGTGGTAAAAGTCTTAGCGAATACATAGATGAATTCAAGAATCATTTCAAGAAAACAACAGATGAAGATCATGGAAAGATATGGAAGGTAAAATATTTCAATAAGGAATTGGTTCAGGGAGAGACAGTAGATGCTACTATGTCTTCACATGATGTTAACATTGCTACATCAACTTAAAAGGTCAAGCATGGCCTTAGGAGGAGCATTGGATGCAAATAACATATTATATCCAGCCCTTTATTATGTGGAATGAGTTCATGCGAGCTTAGATATGGTGTATACAGACATTATGGAGTCTATTCATAGAGTATTTGGAGATTCATATCCTATGAGCGTGAGAGTTGTAGTTGACTTGATAGTGTGTGGAGTTGAGATAACTATGATAAATGCATTTACTCAATGAGTGATGGATAAAAGACCTTGAAGCATATCATTTCTTCACCATTTGATAGGAAACAACCAAGGAGAATAGATTTAAGAAGCACACCAGCAACCTAGAAACTACATTGTGTGATTGATTGAAGCAAAAGTTCTGGAATTTAGCATAGTAAAGGTATTTAGATCATACACTCTATCAAGAAGCTATGGATGCACCTGTCATATATGATGTTGTTGATAGACAAAGGTATAAGTTTAAAAGACACCCTTTTAAGTCTTTGAGGATGATCCTGAAGGAGCATTTTTGCAAAACCCCATACAACATCCTTCACATAGAAGATATTAGGGCTTACATTCATTGCAAGTATGAGACTATAGGGGATGTGGAAATATACAAAGAGATAGATGAGATGATAGAATCTGATGGGAAAATGAAGGAAGAGTTAAAACACTTAGAAGACCAATCAATCATAAATCCAACCCTGCTAAATGAATTCTACGAGACTGAATGGTTCAAGATTATACTAAGCAGAATCCATGATTAGTTTATATGGATAGGTGAGCAACCTGTGAAGATATGTAGTCAGCTAATTCATTAAATAACTAGATTGGACAATATTGGACCCCTCCCTGTGGCAGAGAAAAACATCAAGAAGCAAGTAGAGACCCTAACTCATTCCAAATGGGACAAGCGAGCGATGATTGTAAATGATATATTTTAACAAGATTTGAGATTGGTAGAAGTGATACTAGGATATAAGTTATACTATAGTAGCAGACCTAATTCTATATTTGCAAGAGTCATAATGATGGCTTATAGAATGGTGAAAGAGAACACCAAGTATAACTTGTGCAAAATTTTGGCACAATAATTCTTGGAGAATGTGAGGATTGTTAAGAAGGACAATTGAAAAATATTCAGATTTGGTTCACTCTTGATTCATATGTGCATTCATATTGAGTACAAATTTCCTAGAATGCACCCTAAAGCATGGAAGGACAACATACCTACTAGTATACAAATATCAGAGAGCTACAGGAGACATAACAAAAACTGGGTAGATGGTGAATTGTTTTCTATGATTGAAATCCTACAAAGGCAAATGAAGGAGAGATATAGGATTCCTGAGGAATTAGTTGAGAGACACATGGACACAATTTTTTTCATGGTTGAAACTGATTGTGTATGCTTTGAAGAAGTTGAGCCTATGAAGAAATGGTGCTACCCTATGGGGTATGAGGTTAGTTCTAAGTTTCTTGTAATGCAAATTGAACATGTACTAGAATCTGAGATAGATACATCTGAAGAAATATGGGGAACATACTTAGAAAATTCAGCCAACGTTAGAGAGGAATAGGATAAAGGAACAAGGAAGAGGAAAATAGAAAAGATGGTTGATGACATAGCAGGGAAGGCAGGAATCAAAAAGGAACAACTGAAAGAAGTAAGGACTAAGATGAAAGAAGGGTCTTCTAGCATGGCAATTGAAGCACCTCCTCCTTCTGAAGCAGAAAAGATAATAAGTACTACCTCTGACATAATTAATTTATCAATCACCACTGAGAAGATAGAAAAAGAGGATGCACCTACGAGAACTCCTAGGAGATCTACAAGATCAAATAGACATATTAGCCCTAAGAAACAAAAGGTTAAGGAAGAGACAAAGAGAAAAGAGGACAAGGTGACTAAGAAGAAAGAAGAAAATGCAGAGAATTTGTGGAAACCAGACATAAAAATGTTACAGAAAAGGATAATAAAATATGGAAACTTGAAGACACTGAACATATATTATGAAAGGTACGATTCTAAAAATCAGTCAGTGATAGAGGACATAGTGATTGAACACTTACTAATCTATAAAAAGAACCTACTAGAAATAGAGGGAAGTATACCAAAGGACTTGTATAGAAAGCCAGAAATCAGAAAACAATTAGCACAATCAGAGGATGAAACAATAAGGAACAAAGCTATTGAAGACATGTTGCCTGTAGTTTCTCTACAGGAAAGGGAGAGAATAATTAAGGAACTCAAACCCCTACTAAGGACTAAGGATAGACTTGTAAAAATAATGGTGAGAAAATATGATGAGGTAATTGAGGACACACAAAAGGCATTGGCTCAAATATTGATGAGCGACATGCCTAAGAAGACTTCACCTCCCAAAGCCACCAAGCTTACACCTTTGGGAATGAAAAAAAGCTCTAAGATAGCTGAGGAGAGTATGGAAGCAAGTGAAGTTGACAAGCAACCAGGCTTCTTTTTTGCTGGTGTGCCTGTGACACTTGACACTTAACTAGATGAGAGTGAACCGTTTCAAGGAAACCTAGACAATGCAACGACAAAAGAAGAGGAAGGACAGAGAGAGGAAGGTTAGAAAGAAGAAATATAGGAAGAGAAAGGACAGGAAAAGGAACAATAGCAAGAGGAAGAATAGAGAAAAGAGATAGGAATAGAAAAAGAAGAAGAGATAAGAGTTGAGCTCAAACAAGAATTAGATACCTCCTCCACCCTACTATTGGCAAGTATGGACAAACCTATGAGCACTAATGTAGAAATCATGGATGAGGATGAGTTAATGAGACTATCATTCATGGAATTTGCTAAGGCAAAAGAGAGGTCAAAATAAAAAGGAGACAAGAAGGTTAAGGTGATCGCTAGGGCAGTAGAAACTATGAATAAAATACTCCCTATACCTCTTATATCTCAAGGAAAAGATGATGTAGAGAACCTAAACATGGCACTAGACAACTCCGGCAACCATTATGAGTCACTTATGAAGATCATAGAATAAAAGGCTGATTGAAGGAAGTCTACCAATCCATCTCATGGAACTTGGGCATTCTAAAAGAAACTACAACTAAGACCAAAAGTTGTGTGGCACAAGAAAGAAAGTTCTACAGTTATTGCATCAATTGTATTAGACACATAAAGAACATTGAGGATATAATAGCCAAGGACGGGGCTACATTAGATAGTATGATGGACAGTTGTGAGACCTCCTCACAAATTGTACTAGAAATAGATAAGAAGTCGTCCAAGATCTTGGACAAAGTAAATATTTTGGATACAGAGAAAGGGAGAGTAGTGACAAGATTTGGTTTACTAAAGAGTTTAATCAATCCTAAGATATCAATTATTGAAGCTCATCTCACAGAGATGGAAAAGATTGAGGAATCAATGACCAACTTTGTACCCATTGAGTTGAAGGCAGAAGAGACCGCATCTTATGCATTGAATGGACTGATCCATGTCATTGATCTACTGGAATGATGAAGTGAAGACCTTGGAAGATTCCTTCCAAGACATTCTGAATCTGGTAAGTAACCACTAAGTCATACTTGCTTAAAATTTTGAAGTTTTGTGAGTACCTTTGCCATTGATGTCGAAGGGGGAGAAGAAGAGAAAAATAAGAAGAATAGAAAATTGTAAATAAATAAAAAAAGAATATGTATATAAGAACTTGAAAAGAAGGAGAAGATTACAGTCAGTATTTTGGACACTTAGTCATTTTTTGCTAAATGTTTCCATCAATGCCAAAGGGAGAGATTGTTGGCAAGTGATATTTTGAGTGCACTAAGAATCACTTGAGGGTTTTCATTTATGGAAACACATATGTTATAGTGAACGCATGGAGTAAGTATAAGTGTTGGAGACACAATCATGAAAATGACTAAGTACAAAATCAGATTTACAGTATACTACAGTATTGGTTTGATCAGCGAAGAAAGTATGTGTTATGTTACGGCTGGAAAACTTAGAGGAAGACATTTTGGGATATGTATGACCTTCAGTTAAGGTTGCATGTGTTTTTGCATTGATATCATAAAGTTACAGTGATATGAAGGCATGCAAAGATAAAGGAACAATGGAATAGGGCATATGAACAGTCGCAATGATTAAGGGAAGGGTAGATTGAATGGTAACGTGTTAAGTCAGATAAAGATTGTATATTGCCGACACTTTGGTAATATAAGATTGCCAACTCGATATTTATCATTTGTATAAATAATTATTATGTTTTTTATTGTATTTGAGAGTCAACTGGATGACTAAATAGATATAAATAGAGTATTTTGTGGAAGTGATATATGTGTAAGATATGTATGAGATATGGATGCAAATTTTGGATATCAGTAATGGTTGATAGCATATGTGAGATCAGAGATTGACAAAGACTATTGAGAGCTATAACTGGAACTATCAAAGTATAGCAGATACTTGTATTGTTCACTCTTGAAGATTACTTTTTGTAACTGAATTATTGATTGTAAGAGGTGTAAGCTCACTATACCTTTAACAGGGTTGAGATTCTTCTAACAAAGAAATATACTATGTAATACTTAGCTCCTAATAGAGATTCTATATTTTAGTGCATAGTTGTGGGTACCATCCCCACCGGGGTTTCCCCTTGGCCAGGGTTTCCTCGAAAACAAATAATGGTGTTATGAGTTATGTGTTTATATTCTTTTCATTTCATCATTCATATGGTTTATTTAAAATTGGTTTAAGTTTAAATTGAAGTGTTGTAATAGTGATTCACCCCCCTCTCAGTATTACTTAATCCTAACATCATAAAGTTATAAATTTTCATAATTTTGTGCAATTATTCAAGCTTTTTGGTTCTATTTTCCCTTGCCTGCACACCCACCCTCCCTATTTTGGGCTTTCACTTTTCTCTCTTCCTTTACCAACCCCCGCCCACCAGACCCCCCACTCCCCTCTCTCTTTCCAACATTTCTTCCCTTTAACGAGAACTTAAATCCTTTGGAGCTTGTCCTTTCTACCCATGCCCCCCTTATTACCAAGAGGGTCTCCTCTTTTCCTTAGTTTTTTGGTTCATTTATGTTTTTCTCCTTTTTTCTTGTGCTTTTTTATTGGTCTTAATTGTTCCTTTGAACTTTTTATCCTTTTTATCTTTTCCTCATCTTTTTCTTTGTTCTTTTTGCTTCCTTTTGCGTAATGTTTTTCTCTTACCTTAAGTTATTTTTCATAAATATGTATACATACATGTGTGTGTGTGTGTGTGTGTACACACACACACACACTTGTATATCTATCTACATACATACATACATACATACATACATACATACATACATACATATATATATATATATATATATATATATATATATATATATATATATATATATATATATATATATATATATCTGTGTGTGTGTGTGTGTATGTGTGTGTGTGTACAAAGTATTATTTTTATTTATGTTTGTGCACATAATTTTTTTATATATACACACACATATATATACATATATAATTTGTATACATTCATATTTACAAATTATATACATATATGAATATGATTTGGTTGTCTTTGCATACTCTTATAACAAAGAGTTGATCATTTCTTTTTCTTTTTCTTTTTTAGTTTTTATTTTAATTTAATTTTTGGCTTTTTTTCTTTGGTGTTTCTTGTCTTGGCTTAGGTGTTTTGTTTTTGTTTTTCAAGGGTATTTTATTTTCTTCCAATAATTTGTTGAGAGAGAGAGAGAGAGAGAGAGAGAGATGCATTTTAATTCTTCTTTCTATTATTTATCTCCATTTTTTTCTTTTTCCCTCTCTCCCATGATCTATATTGCTGAATAATAAGATCAGATGTGAGAATGCATATTGGGTGAAATGACTTAATTATAATTTGAGTGTAGCACAAATGAATAATACAGGTTGCTGAGTTGCATGTGAAAATAGAAAAGTGAAAATCTGTGATGAGACTGGAAAGTTGGTCGGTACTGGTGAACAATCAAAAGGTAACTTATTCTATCTTGATAACGCTGAAACTTCTTGTTTATTGGCTAAAAATGAAGATGTATGGTTATGGCACAAGAGGTTATGTCATGTGAACTTTAACAACATGGTTAATATCAATAAGAAAAGAAAATTTAGAGGTTTACCGAGCATATCTAAACCTGACCATATAATGTGCAAACAATGTCAAATGGGTAAGATGTCAAAGTCTAGTTTCAAGAGAAAATATTATTCATCTAATGCTATTTTGGAGTTAGTTCATACTGACTTGTGTGGTCCAATGATAACTCAAAGTTATTATGGAGACATATTTTATCTTGTTTGTTGATGACTTCTCTAGGATGATGACTGCCATGTTCTTAAAATAAAAATCTGAAGCTTTCAAAATGTTTAAATGGTATAAAGAAAAAGTGGAACAAGAAAGTGGCAAAGAACTGAAATGCTTAAAGTCAGATAGAGGTGGTGAATTTATTTTTGACGAGTTCACTAATTTTTGTAATGAGCATGGAATTAAGAGACACATATTTGCACTAAGAACACCCCAACATAATAGTATTGCTGAAAGGAGGAATAGATCAATTGTTGATTGTGCTAAAACATTGATGATTGAAAAAGATGTTGCACAAATGTACTAGAGAGAAGTTGTTAGTATTGTTGTTTACACACCGAACCGAGTTCAACTGAAGAAAGAATCAAACAAGACACCTTACAAATTATGGTATGGTTACACACCTAATGTGAGTTGTTTTAGAATATTTGAAAGTAGATGTTACATTTTGAAAAGTGATAGAAATGAAAATTTTGATTCAAAAGGTGATGAAGGGATATTTTTAGGATATTCTACTAAAAGGAATGCTTATAAATGTTTGAATAAGGCTACGAACAAAATGATTGAGAGTGCAAATGTGAAAGTTGACGAGTTTGCAGAAAAGAATGATGAAGAAAGAAAAAAGGAACCGAAAGACTATGGTAGATTTGTTTACATTGAAGAATATGAAACTCTACCCGAGCAATAGTCTGGCATTCCCGAGCAATGCAATAATGCTACCGAAAAACAATCCTTATAGACAGAGCATCAAAAAACAATTAATGATGAAAATGTTGATCATGCAACAAATGAAGAACACACTGAAGAATAGAGATCTGAACCTATACTTGCAAGATATGTGAGAAGACACCATCCACAAGATCATATAATTGGAGATAAAAGAAAAGGAATGATGACACGAAGTAAGTTGAGAAACAACACATGTTTGGTTTGTGAATTTGAGCCTAAAATAGTTAGAGATGCATTGGAAAATGATGAATGGATTAAGGCAATGAATGCAGAAATTGAAAAAATACAGAAAAACAAAACATGGACATTGGTACCAAGACTGGAAGACAAAAATGTGATTGGAACGAAATGGATATTCAGAAACAAATTGAATGAGAATAGAGATGTAACAAGAAACAGAGCAAGACTAGTATGCAAAGGTTATGGGAAAGAAGGACTTGGTCCTATGGAGAAACTTTTGCACCCATTGCTAGACTTGAAGGAGTAAAAATACTACTAGCATATGCTGCTTACAAAGGATTTAAAGTTTATCAGATGGATGTTAAATCTACATTTTTTAATGAGATACTTGAGGAAGAGGTATAAATTGAACAACCTGAAAGTTTTGTTGATCCTAATTAGAGGAATATGGTATGTAAGCTGCACAAAACATTATATGGACTAAAACAAGCACCGAGAGCATGATATGAAAGACCACATTCTTATCTCATAAGTATTGGATTTGTTAGAACAAGTGACAACAACAATTTGTATTTGAAATGTGAAACTAATGACAATATTCTTATTCATGAGATATTTGTTGATGATATCATATTTGGAGGACATGATAACTTATGCAAATATTTCCTGATGAAATGAGGAAAGAATTTGAAATGTCGATGTCTGATGAGATAAAAAAAAATTCTTGGATTGCAAATATTACAACAAAAGGAAGACATATACATCACACAATCTAAGTACATCAAAGAAGAATTGAAGACATTTGATATGGAAGACTCAAAACCATTCGGTACACCTATGGTCACCGGATGCAAGCTGACAAAGGATGATAAATCAACCGAGGTAAATCAAACTTTATATAGATCAATGATTGGCAAGTTAATGTATGTTGTGCATAGTAGACTAGATATTGCACATGTAGTTGGAATTGTATCTAGATTCTCTGCTAATCCTAAAGAATCACACATGACTGCTATGAAAATAATTTTGAGATACTTGAAGAATACTAAAAAATTATGGTTTATGGTACAAGAAAGAAGACAATTTTGAACTGAAAGTTTACATTCATGCGGATTAGGATAGAAACATTGATGATAGAAAAAGAACTACTGGTGGAGCATTATTTTTAGGATAAAAATTGGCTACTTAGATAAGCAAGAACCAAGGATGCATTTCTCAGTCCACTGTAGAAGAAAAATATGTTGTTGTTGCTAATTGTTCAAATATTGCATGGATACAACAACTATTGGAAGATATGAATGAGACGATCAATGATCCAGTGATAATCTATTGTGATAACACAAGTGCAATTAATATTTCTAAGAATCCAGTGATGCAAGCAAAGACAAAGCATATATCTATAAAGTATCACTACTTGAGGGAACAAGTTCAAGAAAAGAAAGTCAGATTGGAATATGTGAAATCACAAGAACATCTTGTTGATATATTCACTAAACCGGCCTTATCGAAGGACACTTGAATACTTGAGGAGTAGACTAGGGTTCCATCCCCTATTCAACAATCACTAAGGTGATTTGGGGTTGCATCAACCTATACTTTATCAGAAGATTTCATGATGTTGATACATAATGTTCACACTTTGGGTTTTATAAGGTTGTGAAAGATGGAAGACAAGCTAAAACTGCATATTAGTACATGCAAGGAACTAGAATCTGAACCTAACAATATAGATATTGATTTGGCTACTAAAGAGCTGATTATTTTCTTTTTGGCATTGTTGTCAAAGGGAGAAAATGATTCAATGAAATATCTATCTGTAGGGAGAGATGAGTGCATGGAATAAGAAAAATAGAATAAGAGAGATATCAATTAGAACTAAAGCTAACCGAAAGAAATAACATTGATGTTGTGTAGTGATTAAACATAGTAAATGCATAAGTTAGGGAGAGCTTATTGAGTCCCAACATTTACATATAGAGTTGTAGATAGATGTTTGGTATTTTATGGCATATTTCATATTGTGTTGCCATCAATGGCAAAGGGAGATATTGTTGTACTACAAATGATTGAATATCTTAAGGAAGCGATTGACAACTAATTGAATACTTGAAAGGGAGAGATTGATGATCATCGAGCTACAAAGCTATATATGACACATTAAATCAATTATTATATTGTCATTGATGTCAACTAGTTTTGACTGTACTTATCATGATAGTTACAAACATCTGAAGAAGGAAACAATGGTGAAGGAATGAAACATTAACATGAAGATGAGATGTATGAGAAAGATATGGATATGGTATTCATTAGGTAACTTATTGATGAGTCTATAACATTATGTTAGTGATTTGATTGTATTATATAATTCTGTTATGACTTGAAGATAAAAAATAAACAAGTTTATGTGGTCGGTAAATGAAAAACTTAGTATACACCGAATTGGAACAGTGAACACCGAGCAAGTGTAGTGTATATCGAGTATAGTATTAACTGAGTTAGAAGTCACCGACACATCATGGTATTGACCGAGTGAAAGAATTAAATGTAACATATGACTGTCGACTTAAGATGATGAGCTGGATGATGATTATGGATAGTTTTTAGGTTAAAGATAAAGTTTGTTATGATGATCAAATGACTGACAAAATTCAAGGATGATTGGATGATGCAAAATGAAACATGTTATAGACACAAATTCCGAGGAAGGTTGAAGCGAAAAAATCAATGATGAAGATTAAGAGGCAAAATCTATGGCTGAGAAGAAAATGGTTTATTAAGTCTATAAAAAGAGACGAGATTCATAATTAATTCTAGAATATGCGTGAGGAGATTGCATTCATGTGAAGCTGGTCTGACAGGTTGAAGACAAAACTAAGCAAATTTGCAGACAACATCGAATGTCAGAGAAAGGAATTAACTAAGCAGAACAGAGTTGGAGGATACAAAGAAATTGAATTGAGTATATTTGCCAGAGGTATTTTGAGCTTAGCATAGATATGAAAATCTGCAAAGAAAGTTGTATTTGAATCAGATCATTTACTGTTGCATTCTAACCATTTCTACAGATAAATCTCTTAACCGAGTGGGACTTAACAGTCTTTATATTTCATTATGACATTCAATGAATGTTGATTGTTTTCATGTTGACCCCATAGTGAATAACCTTACATAGATCAAGTTTTGACATGCTCACACATAAATACTTTCTTGGAGATGTAAGATCAGTTTTGGCAAGATTGGTTCAATGTCGGGTTTGGAGAAGAACTAACTATCCTTCAAAAGATTATGTGGATGAGATTTTCTAAGAGCCATGGCTATAATGATGACATCAAGTGAAAGATCGACAAGATGAACCTATCTACTTTTGATGGGTCTAGAAAGACATCAACAAGAGCATGGGTACAAAAAGAGGAAACCTATATCCATCTCAATCGCATTCTTGAAGACGAAGCAATCAAATATGTAGCTCTGCACTTGGAGGGGATTGCTCATGAATGGTGGCGCACCATGGGATGGTCACCCTAGGTCATGACCAAGTCACTTCAAACACTAATTTCATATAGAGACTTGTTGATTTCTTTGATGGGAAGGATCCAAAACTCAGCTTCAAGGAGTTGGCACACTTGAGACAGACGAGACCAGTGGACAATTATATCTCAAAATTTCAGTCTGTAAATGTTGGTTAATGACAATTCTGAGAGAAGACTTGTAGTAGAGTTCATGGCCAAACCACCACTCTCATGGAAGGAAAATGATAAGAACTTGCTCTAGAAGAAGTCATCACTAAACGAGGCCACAAAATAAGAGCTTAGGAGAAGAAAGCTTTCTTTCAGATATAAAGAATCTTGGAAACTAGGTCATCAATGCTTACACAAAAGAAAGATCCACTACATTGAGGTGGTGCCCGATAGCGAGGAGAAGAATGAAGAGTCTATGGTCCAAGAAGGCGATGAAGCCAAAGAAGAAATGAATCGTGTGGAGAGAATCACTACACTTGTACAGAGAGGAGGCACCATTGCTAAATTGGCTGCCACTCCAAGGTGTGGTGTGTTTTAAGTTTATGGTACACTCCAGTGATAGTGAGTGGTAGTCATGCTCAAAAACAGGACCACACTCAATTTCATCTACTTGTCACTTGTCACCAAGAGGGGTTTGCATACGAAGGAGCATGATGAGTTTGAAGTCAAGGTTGTGGGAGGAAATCTACTGTCATGTACTCATTTGGTTCTACAACTTAGCATCACCATGGGGAACTACACAGTGATGGATGATTTCTTTGTGGTAGATTTGGATGACACAAATATCATCTTGGGCATTCAATGGATGGAGACAGTTGACTAGTACACACAAAGTTTCAAGATGATGGAGTTCTTTAAAGTGGATGGCATGAAGGTGGTACTGAGAGGAATGCCGAATGGAGGTTCGAGGGAGATTTCGATGAAGCAAATGGAAGCAATTTTCAGATGTGATGAAGTCATTTGGGCAGCACAATGTTTGGTTTCAAGCAAACATTTGGGTGGACAACAAGCATGCTACCATGATGATGAGCTCCAGGTAGTGTTAGGCAGGCATAGTATGGTCTTCACAGATATTTTGATAGGTATACCTCCACATAGAGGTTTTGAGTATACGATCGAGTTGGAGGAGGATTCCAAGCCTATTATCACCACGCCTTATCACCATCCTAAGAAGTTGAAAGAAGAGATAGAGAAGACGATCTAGGAACTCCTTGACAAAGGATGGATCAGACCTAGCTGCAATCCCTTTAAATCCTTGGTAGTGTTGGTGAAGAAGGGGACCCTCAGGATGTGTGTCAACTATTGAGCATTGAATAAGAAGACCATCAATAATAGATACCCCATTTACAAGATTGATGAGCTCTTGGATGAATTACACAGAGTGGTATGGAGAGTGGGAGAAGTTGCCTACGAGTTGGAGCTTCCAAAAGGGAGTCAGATTCACATGTTTCATGTTTCATGCCTCAAGAAGGCAGTTGATTAGCGAGCCACACTTTCCAAGGAACTTCTACCTCTTGACGAAGAGGGGAAACTTGCATTGGAGCCCATAGGGATCATTGATGTCAGAGAGAGGAAGCTAAGGTCACGCACCATCAGAGAGTACCTAATTCACTAGAAGGATTTACCGGTTGAAACTGCCACATGGGAGAGTGAACAGATCTTGGAGCATCTAAGTTTACAATTGCTTGAGGGAAAGCAATTCTTGGATTGGGAGGACTGTAATGTCCTCGAAATATTTAAATGACTTAATTAAATTAATCAATTAAGTGGTCCCAAATTTAAATGATATCTTACAAACCCCTTTAATTAATTTAATTATAAAATAAAAGTAATAAAGTATGTTGGCCTATTTGTAACCTTTCAAGAAACTTCTTGGAGTTCTTTATGAGGTCATGTTTGGCATTGTAGGAAATCATCATGGGATTTATTTTCTTGTGTATTTCCAATTCCAGTTAGAATTTGGTGTTGTTCACCATTTTGGAGGTGCAAGATCCTCCCTACTCTAGCATTAGCAGTTTTAGTGGGAGTCACTCCTCACCCTATTCTACTTGTTGGTATGAATTTTTGAAGTCCTTAGTTGAATAAATATTTGATGTAGTCTGAGAAATATCTTCATAACCTAAGAATACAAATATTTTGTTCCTGGTGATTCAGTCCATCATTGGAGTATGTTCATTTCTTGCATGTGCATCTATAATATTTAATAAAGGATCTAAAGATAGATAACCACTCTCTTTGAACTAAGCCATTTCATCTTCCAGGTCGTATGGGTGTAGTGCCACACGTGGAGGATTGAGCGTTGTATGGGAGTGGGAGTCTACAAGTGCCGCAACATAGGGAGCACGTGAAAGTGTCGGTGGAAGTCTTGGGTTTGACCATGCGGGAGTCTTGTGTTTGACTACACGGGTGGAGGGGTGAGGAGATTTAGTTGTAAATGAGGTAGAAGTCATTCACCATACAAGAGAGTTGTGGGTGTCATATGGTGGAGGTGTGTTGTCAATACATGAGGGTGTTTTATGGTGGAGGTAAGTTGTATGGAACATTTTAGGCAAAGTGTAGGCTTTCTATAATGTACGTGGTGGCAGTGGAGACTTTATCATATGCAAGAGTGCCATATGAAGGCTCCAAGTGCTGAGGAGTTGTATGGTACATTTCACAAAAAGAATTCACAATTGATCCAACACTTTTACACAAATACCCCAATAATTGTGCAACTTTTGCACAAATGCCCCAATAATGGTGCACTATTGGTACCAATAAACTTGCACAATAGATCTATTTGCTAACTTTTTTTTCCAAAAAGTAGGCTTCTATTAGCTCATAGATGATTTTCTAATAATTTTTTAATTTGGGAAATAATGTGCACAACTATTGGTATGTGCTCAGCTACTAGTGTTCTTCCCCTAGCTTCCCTTATAGCCCTACTTGACTAAGTGGCTTGTACAAAATCACTCTTGATTGGACTTGCACAACTTAATGTAACTTGATGTCATTGATCAATTGTTTGAAGATTCAAGCACCCAACACAAAGATTGAGAAACAATTGCATAGCCAATAAAGTATGCAACAATAACCACCAAAATTGACTTCCATAAATGAGTTCCAACTAATGTTTTCTTTTAAGCCAACACTAATTTTGTTAAAATCAATTTAACAAGGTAAAAAATGCTAAGTCTTTTTTTTGAATTCATTTGCTTACTAAAACTTTTGCTTTAACTAGTTGATTTAAGGTGGACTAAAATTTTGAAAGTTCTTACTAAAAGTTACTTCTTAAACTAAAATTTGGCAAAAGTGTAGAGTTTTTAAAAAATAGTCTAGTTGATGGAAACAAAATTAGTAAATGGCATTGCATGTGATTTGGTAATAATCTCTAGCTATAAAAAGGAGTAATTGGTTTGCTTACTAGCCTTGAGTTGGTGAGCAATTAGTAACTCTTCCCACTTAAGTTGTCGACCAACACCCTAGGTGCACTTGACAATGTGATTGGCATGCTATTTGTTCCATTATGCCACTTAAGATTGTTTAACAACCATCTACACACTTCAGGTTTTCTACCTCTTTACAAGGTCAAAGGTTTTCCATTGGTTCGCTTATGTGATGTACCGAATGGCACACCTCAACAATATGGACCTTCCACCATATTCAACAACACACTTCCACCATATTCAATAACACACTTCCACCATACTAGTCAGCACTTCCACCGTACTAGTCATTATTTCCACCATACCACACACACCTTGGGATGTTCCATTTTAGATTTGGCATTTCACAAGTGCGACTTCCACCGTAGGGCACCTTCACCCCACAACACTTCCACCACACAATGCCACACTCCATGAGTACAACCAGTATGACAACTCCACCCATACAGAACTACACAACCAATACGACAACTTCACCCATACAGAACTACCACCACACAGTCAGCTTCCACCTGTATGGATCCACTCCACATGTACAACTCACACCATATGACACTTGGCACTTGGCACTCGACACTTCACGCTTTGTGCTTGACACGTGACACTCGACGCTTGGCACTCGGCACTTGGCACTTGGCACTTGGCACTTGGCACTCGGCACCCTTCAGCATGCGGCACCCCTCAACACTCTTAATTGATATGAGTCAATTGTATGGTTCACAGATGCCAAATGTATTATTGATGAATAAATTCTAACACATGGCACTCACCAACAACCAAAATGAATTGCAAAGACCAGAGAATTTCTATTTTCTAATTATATATCTCAAATTACATCAGATGGGTCTTCAAATGAAGGCTTCACAGATAAGAATCAACACCCAGAATAGGGTGATGAGTTACTCTCACCAAAATTGCAAATACAGAATAAGGAGGGTATTGCACCTCTTAAACTACAAACAATGCCAAATTCCAACTGGAATCGCAAATACATAAGAAACATAAAATCCACGACACCTTCCTACAATGCCAACACGGTCTTATAAAGGGTCCAAGGAAATTTCCTGAAGGGTTACAAACAGGCCAACATTACATTTTATTTATTTTATTTCTTGGGCCCCCTTTTATTTATTAATTAATTAAATAGATCCTTATGATATTATTTAAATTTTAAGATCACTTAATGAAGACACTTTATAAAAATTGGGGACATTACAGCTTACACCATTTAAACTATTATCTTCCTAGCTGCACTTTCAAGCAGTCATTGCTACTCAAACTGTGTCAGCAACCTCCAGGCACAGTTTTTCATCTGTGACTTAAAAGTGTTGTCACATACACATAGGATGATCCCAGTCAAAAAAATATTATTTCATAAACTAACCCAGTCAAGAAAATATTATTTTCCATCAAGAAAATATTATTTCATGAACATAATAACTCAAGTTGACAAAAATATTCAGCTTATATACAATTGGATGGTGTTCATATGGAGTACCTAACTGATAATCTTAAGAAATTCATCTTTCAACATATTAAATCGTTACCAATTAGCAAAAATGATCCAACCAAGTTATTCAACAGGTATGGATGGTCTAGAGGGACTCCTTCATTGACAAGACAAAGACAATATTAATGCAAACCTTCAATATTCTAAAGATTATATTTTTCCACTTATACCTACATATTGTTATTAGAAAGCTATATCTGTTCGCATCCTAACAACCGGCATCAAAGTTTGGACAAAACAAAGAAAGCTTTTGTTTACACAAATATGTTGTATAGGCATGTGTAAACAAAAATGTATAGGATACAATATTTTGCCAAGCATGTCTTTTAAGCACTTGAATAAATTCTAACATTCAAACAAAACATTCAGTTTCCTTAAGGTAAGTTTTCATTCATCTTAAATGCCAATATTTCAACTTGAAACATTCTGTCAACTTGTGAAGCTGGTGTACATTTTGGCTAAGGATCAGCTAATAGGACCAAAAGCATGCGGTGCTTTGAGAATTACTCAGTGCACTTCAGAGTATAAGAAAACACCAAAAACATAGAGCTGTAGAAATTTAATCGGCTCTTACTATCACCTCCTGCAGCTTCCCATGAAAGAACAGATGGAGGCCCAATCTCCCCTAAACAGAACATTCCTGTTATTGGTGCACCAGGAAAGTTTTGAGAAAACATTGAGCTTTCAACATTTGGTTCACCAAAAAATGATTCTCCACGGCCATTGCAAGCAAACAAGAGTCCACCAAGTACTTTATTATTATACTGCATTGATGTAGTGGCTACCATTTCAACAGTAGTTGCAGGATGAACTCTGTCAGGGATGAAAGGAATTCTCAAGTGTTCACGTACTTGTTCAAGTGCCAAATTTGTAGAAGTCTTTCCTGTCACTGAGTCTGTTCTATAGAACCGAAATATATCTCCAGTCCTGATTCCTTCCCCTTCAACAAAAAGGTATTGTTCATCGGCACTGTAATAAATTGAAAAAAAAGTTTATGTAAGAGTGTGAACTAAACATATGAATTGAAATATGAGTGTATGTAAAAGAGTGAGAATTACAACTGTTCTTTTAACCAAAACATTAATGATATTCAGCAAAGAAAAAAGTACAGACTACAAATACAAAGCTATGCCTCAACAATCTTTTTCCTAGAACCGGCAAGGGCATATTCATAACTATGCACAGCTCATGATTCATTGTCCTTTCAAAATAGAGTTTAACCTATCAAGTGATAAAATAATCTCACCACATAATTGAAATATGAATGTATGTAAAAGAGGGAGAATTACAATTGTTCTTTTAAACAAAACATTAATAATATTCAGAGAAGAAAAAAGTACAGACTACAAACAAATACAAAGCTATCCCTCATATATTTTTTTCCTAGAACCGGCAAGGGAAGGTGCATATTCATAACTAAGCACAGCTCATGATTCATTGCCCTTTCAAAATAGAGTTTAACCTATCAAGTGATAAAACAATCTCACCACATTGATGGCAACAATAAATTGTTAACATTCAACACACAAATAGTGAGTGTAAAACTGTCAAGTTTGTCAACAATCCATTGGAAAGCCCAAAATGATAGCTATTCCACTCAAATCAGTCACTATTTGAAGCCCATTTTCAGTGGTGGTGGTTAAATTTCATTAAGCTTCTCAAACCAAAATCTACCGACGGGGATGTATATGTTCTGACTGCATAGATTATTCCATAAGTGGGTTGAGGCCATTTCAACAAAGTGGGATACTTCAAAAGTAGTATGTGATTTATAAAAGAGGATATTCTCTAATGCTTTGGAGTAGCACGCAGAATTGTGACTGATAATATGTAAAGAGCCTGCTTGGCTCTTTGCTAGAGATAACCTTTCTTTTTGAATTGTTTGTGAGTTTTCTTTTGTTTTTGATAATATTTGATTTTTCTTTCAAATTTTGTCTCCAGGAGTGAATAACATAAACTTAACAATTTAAACAATTTCAGACAATCTCAAATAAACTCAATTCTAAAGATTTACATTTCTCATAAATATCAAATTATATATATATTTGCTATTGGCACCTGGCAATTTGGATGACTATTTGATAAATTGAATGATCTTCAATTATTGAAGTTGCAGCTTTTAAAAAATGAAAGACCATCCTCTAAGAGTCCACATGAGGCAAGGAATACACCACGCAGCCTCCAATTGATGAATTGCAGCTCTCAACAAGTCACGCAGCTAGTATTAGAAGAAAACGCAGCCCTCAAATACCTCACGCAGCCAATATAAAAGGAAACGCAGACATCAAAACACCTCATGCAACCAATATAAAAGGAGACGCAGCCCTCCAGCACAAAACGCATTCCAGAATATCAGTAAATTTACTGGACAATGCTGCCAATGCTCACCAACTTCCAATCGCAGCCACTGGGAAGATACACCAGCCTTCCTGTTAATTATCTGAATCTCTAGAAGATAATCGAACTTGATGAAAGATATCTTTGAACAACAGCAATTGAAGAACTCTTCAAAATTTGATATGCAACAGCATCAAATCGCATTCCCAAAATCAGAGCTAAATATTCAGAATTTCAGTGGCAAAATTCATCATCAATCAGTGATGATTCAAATTGCAAAAATGAGGAATCAGTTCTCAAACTCTAGCAGTATTTCTCCTCTCTCAAAACATAATTTTTATCAAATGAACAATAGGTGAGAAGAATGCTTTTTCGAGTTGAATATATAAGCTTTTTGAAAAAGCTTCAACTTTACATTTTTCACTAAATAAGCTTCTTCAACACAACATCATTTTATAACATTAAATTTATAAAGTTATTAAATTAAAATAAGTTAATTTAATAACCACTTTAAAACCATGAAGCCACTGAATCTATTTGACTGAATAAAACTAACTTTTGACAATAGAGCTCCGAGCTCAAACTGCCCTGCCAGAAATAGCCATCTGCCAAAAATAGACTTACTATATATAGTAAGTCTCTCAAACTGGAGATCCCTGATAAACGATCCTGAAACATCTGATAACACTGTGTAGACACCCTGCTAAACCAAGCCATACCCAAAATACCACTTACGATAAATAGTAAGTTATTCAATCTGACCCAAACAAAGAGAAGACCTGGCAACCAAAACCTCCAGAATGAAACCCAACCACTGGCTCTGCCAAGTGAAGCCCTTTGATCACCTGATTAGCTTACGAGGATCATCAAACTAAGCTAATCCCAAGAGTCTGAAAAACGGGGACATTACAGTCCTCCCTTCCCAAGATTGCTTGTCCTCAAGAAATCAAGAAAAACAAGCAACATCACTGTCCACCTGGATCCCAAGGATGGTCATGAGTAATGTCCCAATCCTCACCATACTCCTGTGAAGAAATCATCAGCATCAAAAGTACAAACATCACCAACTGAAAAAAATGCACTCAACACCCAAACAACTGACATCACTGACAACATCATCTGAAGACCAACTGTAGGTGCCGATGGAGGAAACAACTCAGCGGAACTCAACCCAACTAAAACAACTCTGTCAATACTCGAGTCCCTGTTTAACTGACAGTCACAACCAAATGCACTATGGAAATAATAACCATAGGTACCCAAATCACTACCACCAAATCCAACCTCTGATAAAATGTCCTGGGTGTGTCGATACTGCAATTGGTCTAACTTGCAACTGCCAATTCCATCTACAAAAGATAGTACTAATCCATCCCATAATGGATGGCAAGAAACTGGAGCCAATCCACACCTGCGTGAGACCAAATCCTCTACCCATGGGTCAAGAGAAAAATGATGAGCATACCTCACCGTATAATGCTAGTAGAAAACCCCGATCTCTGTCAATGGCCCATCATTACCAAACTGGGAATCAGGAGATGGCTCCAATCTCCAACTCTGCATAACTGTAGGCTGGGTAGGATCCTGGGCAACCCTCTCAGCAAATTCAACCACAAAATCCCTGTTTGGAAGCATTGTAGACAAAGTCTCTACAATCTTCCCCACCAAACGTCGTATAGCGCAAGAGCCCTGAACGGGAGTACCCTCAGATACTTTGTATGAATCCTCCCGCAAATCTGCACTCTCAAGTAAATATTCCATGAATGACTTAGTGTAGTAGAAATTATACGTGGAAGTGTCAACTTGCTCCCCCGCAACCCACAACTGATCCCTTTGAAAATGTGGCACTACCAACTGCCTAATGCTATCAGCTGTAAGAAATGTAGAAATAGACTCGCTTCTAACAAAAGGAAGCAAATCACCAAGAGAGCTCGTCCCCACTGATGCTCTCACCTCATTTGTACCTGCTACACCCATATCCAGGACAGATGTGTCTGCCACATCATCACGTTCCTCATCCCCAACCGTAGAAGCAAACTCATCACCAACCACCTCAATGTGCAACCGAATTGGGTTTGGGGCTGGTGTGTACTGAACATGCTCCAACTCCACGGTCACCTCCTCTAATCGTGCTTGTGACCCTTGGAAAGCCAACTAGGTACACTGCAGTGAGTCCACAGTCACCACTAACTCATGGGTGAGCTCAACTACCTCCTCTTTCCCTAACATTGTCTCATAACAGGTACTCCCCCACTCCAGAAGGTAATCCCTGTCAGCGACTAACTGCGAATAATTATTCTTTAAGACCCTGACAGCCTCTCAAAGCGCATGAACCTTTGCTAGGAAAAACTACTATCACCATGGTCATCTGACATAGGAGCACCCCAACCAGATATGACCAACATCTGACGAATAGCATCATAATGCTCAATAGCTGAAGATCTGTCTTTGTCATTCACGTTCAGTTGACTAGACACATGATGCCTATGTAAGCCTTGCCTCCTATTCAAGCTCTCTGTACCACTAACTGCACTGTGATAGGAGGTTGAATCAAAACTACTCACCACAAGATCACTCATATGTGAGCTATCGTCCCTACACAACTCTGCATCTGAGATACAACTATGTACCTCAACCAACTCCTCATCCGAAGAAATGGAAGCCCTCGCAATAACAATCTCCTCACATTTCTCAACATCAACCTCAATAGTAAGATCCTGTAAACATTGATCATGGAACTCAACCAAAATCTCCTCAAAGTCATGACCCAATATATCACAAGGGGTGTCATACCCAGTGCGGCTCATAGCATCATCAAATGTGACCATACTATCTGCATCCACATCTCCTATTAAAGCCTCAACTGTTGACACCTGACTCTGCACACATGACTCAACGTGAGGCTATACACCAATAATGTTGGAGCATGAACCACCATCTACTCACTCTGCTATAACGCCTGGACCACCAACATCACAACTACGTGACTCCATACATGCATCGGTCCCATATGAGGAAGCAACTGCTTCTTACACTGGAGAAACACTATGATAGCTGACATATAAATCTCCAATAACAACTCCCTCCTCGGGAGAGTCTGGATACTCAGTGACGACTACAGCATCAACTACCTCTGAACTAACTGTAGTGACTACTCTGGGAGCCTCAACTTGCTGAAACTCAGTGTTGCAGTCCATCAATGGTACTGACATATCCTCATGTCTATGTGTGGAGCGCCCATTATTAAATCCATGGATAGGACTAGTAGGTGCCGTCCTAAATATTGGTACATTTGCATCACGGACATCTGCTGGGGAAAACTCAAGCCTCCTTCCCTGCAACCTTGATGCAGGCCTACGGAAGGCGAAAACCATGTACTTCGCTACCCTATCAATTGTCTTTGGATTTGATAGCTTTGTCACCAATCTCTGCTAATGAATTCCATACTTTCATTCAAGGTATTTATTTCCTCTCTTTTTTTCACACTGCTACGTCGACTCTTAGAAATAGGCCTCCTATATTTGTCCATAGCTAGAAAAAGCGAGAGTGTTGGTCACTTCGAATATAACATCAAATCTGAAATAATAATGAATTTCATACCTCACAGGATGGCAAGAAACATGCTTTGTTACCACTTTAAAGAGCCTGCCTGGCTCTTTAATCGAGATAACCTTTCTTTTTGAATTGTTTGCGAGTTTTCTTTTGTTTTTGATAATATTTGTTTTTTCTTTGAAATTTTCTCTCCATGAGTGAATAACATAAACTTAACAAATTTAAACAATTTGTTGCCTGAATTTCATACCCCACAGAATGGCAGGAAACATGCTTTGTTACCACTTTAAAGAGCCTGCCTGGCTCTTTAATGGAGATAACCTTTCTTTTTGAATTGTTTGCGAGTTTTGTTTTGTCTTTGATAATATTTGTTTTTTCTTTGAAATTTTCTCTCCATGAGTGAATAACATAAACTAAACAATTTAAACAATTCCAGATAATCTCAAATAAACTCAATTCTAAAGATTTATCATTTCTCATAAATATCAAATTATATATATATTTGCTATTGGCACATGGCAATTTGGATGACTATTTGATAAATTGAATGATCTTCAATTACTGAAGTTGCAGCTTTTAAAAAATGGAAGACCATCCTCTAGGAGTCCACATGAGGAAAGGAATACACCACGCAGCCTCCAATTGATGAATTGCAGCTCCCAAAAAGTCACAAAGCCAGTATTAGAACAAAACACAGCCTTCAAGTACCTCATGCAGCCAATATGAAAGGAAACGCAACCTTCAAAACACCTCACGCAGCCAATATAAAAGGAGACGCAGCCCTCCAGCACAAAACGCACTTTAGAATATCAGTAAATTTACAAGACAATGCTACCAATGCTCACCAACTTCCAATCGCAGTGACTGGGAAGATACAACAGCCCTTCTAGCAATTATCTGAATCTCTAGAAGAAAATCGAACTTGATGAAGGATATCTTTGAACAACAACAACTGAAGAACTCTTCACAATTTGATATACATCAAAATCAAATCACATTCCCAGAATCAAAGCTAAATATTCAGAATTTAAGTGGCAAAATTCATCATCAATCAGTGATGATTCAAATTGCAAAAATGAGGAATCTGTCCTCAAACCCTAGCAGTATTTCTCCTCTCTCAAAACATAATTTTTATCAAATGAACAATAGGTGAGAAGAATGCTTTTTTGAGTTGAATATATAAGCTTTTTGAAAAAGCTTCAACTTTACATTTTTCACTAAATAAGCTTCTTCAAAACAACATCATTTTATAACATTAAAGTTATAATGTTATTAAATTAAAATAAGTTAATTTTAAAACCATGAAGCCACTAAATCTATCTGACTGAATAGAACTAACTTATGACAATAGAGCTCCAAGCTCAAACTGCCCTGCCGGAAATAGCCATCTACCAAAAATAGACTTACTATAAATAGTAAGTCTCTCAAACTGGAGATCCCTGATAAATGATCCTGAAACATCTGATAACACTGTGCAGACACCCTACTAAACCAAGTCATACCCAAAAAACCACTTACTTGACAGTCCCAACCGATGCTGAGAGCAAAAGGGTGAATCAACATCTCTAAAACTTTTCTCTATAACACTGGTGAAGTATACTTATAATTGTAGGCCAAACAGATTCAAGCATATAATAACAGCAAGCAAACAATCACACAGAGACACCAGATTTATCACATGGAAACTCGATTAGGGTGAAAACCACAGCGTGAGGAGACTTCACAAATTCTGTACTCTTCTGGAGTACGCTCTATTATGAGCCTTCTCGGTTAAAGGATTACAACGCACTGTTAGATTCGACCTGGTTAAGGGATTTGTTACAATAAGGCCGATTAGTACCTGCCTAGTTAGAGGACTTAGAACACTTTGAAAGGTGTCACCCGTTTAAGGGATTTGATACAAGGGACTTGTTAGAGTCCACCCAAATACCGGGATTTAGCTATTGTAATTGCTATAAAACAATACAAAGATTGACCTTTTACAACTGGTTGTGCATAGCTTAATAAGATTTTTGTTTGTGCTCAACTGAGAAGCATCACCGGTTGCCGCAAGTGTGTTCTCCTCTACTGTTGTGCTTCTCTACACACTCTTCTTTCTCTCTTCTTCTCTTCTTAATTTTTCCTAGCTTTTTTTAATCTTTCAAGTTCACTCTTTTCTTCGGCAGAATGAAGGCAACTCATATTCTCAACAGGCAAAAGAATATATAGAGTTTCTGCCCTAATTGCACTTCTCGTGCATGACCTAACTTCAGAACCCTTTCGGATACATCACCAAGTGGAGTATTAGTTCACTGAGGAAACATCCGATGCATGCCCTTGCTTTATCTATTTTATGAAGAAAACAATAGATGTGTGTCAATCACCTTTCCTTCATAAGAGATAACTCTTTGTTTTAAAGCCACAGATCCCGGCTTTAAAATCTTCAGACGCGCCTCAAACCGATCACCATATTAACTCAAAGTCTTCCGGATTTAGTGCAAGAAATCTCGATCAAAGAGTTGGTTGAAACAGATAGTTGACTATGACTTCCTCAATTGCCTCTTCTTCATTTGTTGACACCGGTTTGTACCTTTACTTCCTCTGTGCTTGTCCACATCGGTTGCCACACCGATTGTATCCTGGTCCTCGGTCGACAGTTGAATCCTTCTTTCCTTGACTGTATACATTACCTAGTTGCTGATGCTTAGTGTAGTGACCGGTTGCTCTTGATTACAGTCTTTTCTTTCTTGTATGTTGACACCAATTGCCAAACCAACCTCTTTTCATACAGATCTTCTTGTATGTTGACACCGGTTGCCAAACCAGCCTCTTTTCATACAAATCTCCTTGGAGATTAGACTTAAGAGAGATGACAAATCTCTATTCTCTTTTTCCAATCAATGACAATACTTGTACCGGTAGCAAACTTACCGGTTACTCTGTCTTAATGCCAACAATCTCCCCCTTTGGCATTGATGGCAAAACCTTGATGGCAATCATATCACCATTATATCACCGGTTTTTTGTGCTTGCATTTTTGTATCACTGCTACTGCCACTGCTGGTTATTTACAAGTTTATTGCCACATTGCTAAACTCTCCCCCTTTTTTGACAATAATGTCAAAGAAAGATTACCTTTATTATATCAGCTCCCCCTACGAGCAGCAGTCCTTTTCATCAGTCCAGAAAAGATGAGATGTAACCCTTTGTTGAAACATAATGAACTGATGATCACCTTTGCAAGTTTACTGAAGATCATGAAGCGGTATTACCCCTAGTTTACCTCTGAGATACTCAAAAGTACTCTTTGGTAATGGCTTTATGAAGATATCAGCAATTTGTTCCTTTGTGGGAACATACTCCAATCTCACCTCCTTGTCTTGTACCAACTCTCTCAAGTAATGATACTTGATGGCAATATGCTTTGTCTTGGAGTGCATGACAGGGTTCTTGAATATGTTAATTGCACTGGTGCTATCACAATAGATAGCTATCGGTTCAGGTATCTGTTCTTTGATTCCTTCCAGAAGTTGTTTGATCCAGACTACCTGTGTGCAATTGATTGCAGCAGCAACATATTCAGCCTCAACAGTAGATTGTGAAATGCAGTTTTGTTTTCTACTTGTCCAAGAGACAATTCTCCCACCGAGAAAGAATGCACCCCCACTTGTGCTCTTTTTGTCATCAATGTTGCCAGCCCAGTCTGCGTCAATGTAAACTTTTACTTGGAATCCTCCCTTGTGTGGAAACCACAAGCCATATCCTCAGTACTCTTTAGATATCTGAAGATTCTCTTCATTGCTATCAAATGCGTCTCTTTGGGATTTGCAGAGAATTTTGCCACTATGCCAACCGCATGTGCAATGTCCGGTCTACTATGAACATACTGTAATTTACCTATCATGGACCGATAAATTGTTTCATTTACTTCTTTTGCATCATCCTCCTTTGATAACTTGAAGTTAGTTATCATTGGAGTTCCAACCGGTTTAGATTCTTCAAGTCCAAAAGTTTTAAGAATTTCTTTTATATACTTGGATTGAGATATAAAAATACCTTCTTTTAACTGATGGACCTGTAATCCAATGAAGAATTTTATGGCGCCTCTCATAGACATCTCAAATTCTTTCATCTCTTCAGCAAAGGCTTTGCTCATCTTGTCATCTCCTCCAAAGATGATGTCATCGACAAAGATCTCAGCAGTCAGATTTCCATCTTTTCCGATCTTGATATACATGCTGTCCCCGATTCTTGTGAATCCTATGGTCAGAAGGTATGAATGCAACCTCTCATACCAAGCCCTTGGAACTTGCTTAAGCCCATAAAGAGCCTTTTTCAGCTTACAGACCATACCACCTTTTTGTGCAGATGTGAAGCCTTCTGATTGTTCAATGTAGACTTCCTCCTCCAGTATTCCGTTCAAGAATGCAAACTTGACATCCATCTCATATAATTTAAATTTCTTGCGAGTAGCACAGGCAAGAAGAATTCTCACTCCTTCCAATCTGGCCACTGGTGCAAAAGTTTCTCCATAGTCCAGTCCAGCTTCTTGGGCATACCCTTTGCAGACCAGTCTTGCCTTATTTGTTATTACTTTCCCTTCCTCGTTCAACTTGTTCCTGTAGACCCACTTGGTCCCTATGACATTCTTGTCCTGTGGTCTTGGCACAAGCTCCCATGTATCATTCTTTTCAATTTGCTCAATTTCTTCCTCCATGGCCTTGACCCAATTTTCATCTTCTAGAGCTTCCCTGGTGGATTTGGGCTCTATACAGGAAAATAAACAGATATTCTCTTTGGTCATTTTCCTGGTCAAGACATTAGCATGTTTGTCACTCATAATGTTGTCAATGGAGTGATATGTAACATACCTTGGGAGAACCGGTCGCTGTTCCCGGTTAGGCTCTTCTGGTCGAGCAATTTCTTCATCATGGTTCTGAACATCTTGTTCACCAACCTGTGCTTCAGATACAATCTCCTGCACCAAATGTCTGTGCATATGGTGTTCTCTTTCATCTTCAAGTTCTGCTTCATTGAACTCGAAGGCATTTCCTTCAATTTGACCTTTAAGACTGTCATGATCATTATGACCGGTCTTCTTAATCGGTTCTGAAGATTCATCAACTTTTGCATTGATGCTTTCAATTATTTTGCATGTTCTCTTGTTCAGATATCGGTAGGCCTTACTTTTAATAGAGTAACCCAAAAATGTTCCTTCATCGCCCTTGGGATCAAACTTCCCAGAGTACATATCTCTTTTGATGTAACAATTACTACCAAAGATTTTGAAGTAACCTACACTAGGAGTATGTTTGAACCATAGTTCATAAGGAGTCTTATTAGTTCCCTTTTTTACTTGAACTCGGTTTAGTGTGTAGACAGCAGTGCTGATGGCTTCTCTCCAAAAGTGATGAGGAAGATCCTTCTGAATCAGCAGGGTCCTAGCACAGTCTATCAGAGTCCTGTTTCTTCTTTCTGCTACTCCATTTTGCTGAAGAGTCCTTGGTGCAGATAGCTGTCTCTTTATTCCATGTTCCTCACAATAGTGAGTGAACTCTTGAGAGGTGTATTCACCTCTTCTGTCTGATCTCAAACACTTCAAGCTTTTACCGGTTTCCTTTTCCACTCTAGCCTTGTAGATTTTGAACATGTGGAAGGCCTCTGATTTCTCTCTAAGAAAGAGTGTCCACATCATTCTTGAGAAGTCATCTACGAAGAGTAGGAAGTACTGGTCTCCATAATAGCTCTGTCTTCATTGGTCCACACAAATCTGTGTGCACAAGATCTAGAACATTTTCAGCAGAGAATGATTTACTGTTGAAACTTGTTCCTGTCAGTTTTCCTAACTGACAATCTTTACAAACACCACTGATGGGTTTTATAATCTCAGGGAGTCCTCTAACCGATTTCTTTTTACTCACCTTGACAATATTGTCAAAGTTTATGTCGCAGAGTCTCTTGTGCCATAACCAGCTATTGTCTTCTTTGGAAATAAGATAGATTTTGCTTGATTCTCCTTTGACTGAAGCTATGAGACACGCTCCTTCCATTGAGTCTAGGTAGAACAGATTACCTTTTCTTTGTCTACCGGTTGCAACATGGGTTCCAGATTGATTTTTGACTATACAGGAACCTTTGTCCGAATTCCAATAGGAATCCTTTGTTATTCAGTTGTGCAACACTCATTAAACTGTACTCAAGTCCTTCAACCCAGTACACATCTTCACAGACATCACTGTTGCAGAGTGCAATAGAACCTTTTATTTTAATGGCACAGGGAGCATTATTTCCAAAGGTTACTGATTTGTTGTCGCTGAGCTCCAAGTTGATAAACTTGTTCTTGTCACTGGTCATGTGGTGAGTGCAGCCGTTGTCAATGATCCAATCATCATGCTGATGAGATCTTGATATAAGTGTCATTTCACTTACCACTGAGCTCTCCTCTTTTATTACAACAAATGCAATTTCCGGAACCTCAAAGTCTTCAGATTCATTGTTTGTGACTCCTTCCTCTGCAAGATAGCATTCCTTCTTTGCTTTTCTTCTGAACCGGTCTCTCTTATCTTTATTATCATTATCTGGACATCTTGCGGCAATATATCCTATCTTGTTGCAAGAGAAGCATTTTAGAGGAAGCTTACCTTTGTACTTCTCTTTCCCTCTTGGGAATCTCCTAGCGATGAGTGCTTCGAACTCATCTTGCTCCATCTCTTCTGAAAGTAGATTCTCAACAAGATTACCAATCTTACCGATAGAGCAATTACCGGTTTCTCTTCCTTTTTTTGTGGAAGAGATATTGACAGAGGACTTAAATGTTGCTTCCTGAATGGGTAAGCTATTATCAAAATTACTAGATTCAAAGGCAGCCAACTTACAGCTTAGGGAGTCTAGGGTGACTTGATCTTTGGTCATTGATCTGAGCTCTTGAATAGCAGAGATCTTAATGGCATACTGAGGTCTGAGAGTTCTCAGTATTTTGCTAACCACCTCTTCTTCACTAAGCTTTCCTCTAGCGCTTTTGATGGAGTTGATCACCTCTTTGATCCGATTGCTGTATTGCTCAATGTCTTCTCCTTCATTCATCCTCATGTCATCATACTTTCCTCTGAGGCTTTCAACCTTGGCTCTTTGAACATTTGGGTTTCCTCTATATACCACTTGCAACTTGGCCCACATTTTGAAGGCAGAATCAAGATGTTCTATCTCAACATAGACATGATCAGGTACTGTGCTGGCTATCATATCCATAGCAATCGTGTGCTCAGACTTGATCTTTTGTTCATAAGGTGTTAGAATGCCGGAGGGTTTAGTGTAATCGGTGGTTACATGATTCCAATATTGATCTCTGGTGGTCTTCATATACAGCTTCATTCTGCTGCACCACAAAGTAAAGTTTTCCTTTGAAAACTTTGGTCCTTCCTTTCTCATCATCTTGACTTTTTCTTTATGCAGTTAAGCAGTAAAGAAAATAAGACTTGGCTCTGATACCAATTGACAATCCCAACCGGTGCTGAGAAGGGAGGGGTGAATCAACACCTCTAAAACTTTTCTCTGTAAATCTGGTGAAGTATACTTATAACTGTAGGCCAAACAGATTCAAGCATATAATAACAACAAGCAAACAATCACACAGAGACACCAGATTTATCACGTGGAAACCCGATTAGGGGGAAAACCACAGTGTGAGACCTCACAAATTCTGTACTCTTTTGGAGTATGCCCTGTTAGGAACCTTCCCGGTTAAAGGATTACAACGCACTGTTAGATGCCACCCGGTTAAGGGATTTGTTACAATAAGGCCGATTAGTGCCTGCCTGGTTAGAGGACTTAGAACACCTTGAAAGATGTCACCCGTTTAACGGATTTGATACAAGGGACTTGTTAGAGTCCACCCAAATACTGAGATTTAACTATTGTAATTGTTAGAAAACAATAGAAAGATTGACCTTTTACAACCGTCTTTGCATAGCCTGATAAGATCTCTGTTTGTGCTCAACTGAGAAGCATCATCGGTCGCCGCAGATGTGTTCTCCTCTACTATTGTGCTTCTCTGCACACTCTTCTTTCTCTCTTCTCTTCTTAATTTTCCCTAGCTTCTTTTAAGCTTTCAGGTTCACTCTTTTCTTCAGCAGAATGAAGGCAACTCATTCTCAATAGGTAGAAGCATATATAGAGTTCCTGCCCTAATTGCACTTCTCATGCATGACCTAACTTCAGATCCCTTTCAGATACATCACCTAGTGGAGTATCAGTTTACTGAGGAAACATCCGATGCATGCCCTTGCTTTATTTATTTTATGAAGAAAACAATAGATGCGTGTCAATCACCTTTCCTTCATAAGGGATAACTCTTCGTTTTAAAGCCACAGATCCCGGCTTTAAAACCTTTAGACGCGCCTCAAACTGATCACCATATTAAATCAAAGTCTTCTGGATTTAGTGCAAGAAATCCCGGTCAAAGAGTTGGTTGAAACAAATAGTTGACTATGACTTCCTCGGTTGCCTCTTCTTCTTTTGTTAACACCGGTTTGTACCTTTAATTCCTCAGTGCTTGTCCACACCAGTTGCCACACTGGTTGCCACACCGGTTGTATCCCGGTCCTCGGTCGATAGTTGAATCCTTCATTCCTTGACTGTATACATTACCTAGTTGCTGATGCTTAGTGTAGTGATCGGTTGCTCTTGATTACAGTCTTTTCTTTCTTGTATGTTGACACTGGTTGCCAGACCAACCTCTTTTCATACAGATCTCCTTGTATGTTGACAGCGGTTGCCAAACCAGCCTCTTTTCATACAGATCTCCTTGGAATTTAGACTTTAGAGAGATGACAAATCTCTATCCTCTTTTGACAATTAATGACAATACTTGTACCAGTAGCAAGCTTAACAGTTACTCTTTCTTAATGCCAACATTACTATAAATAGTAAGTCATCCAATCTGACCCAAACGAAGAGCAGACCTGGCAACCAGAACCTCTAGAACGGAATCCAACCACTGGCTCTGCCAATTGACCCCCTTTGATCACCTGACTAGCTTACAAGGATCATCAAACTAAGCTAATCCCAAGAGTCTGAAAACCGGGGACATTACAGTCCTGCCTTCTTAGGATTGTTTGTCCTCAAGCAATCAGGAAAAACAAGCAACATCACTGTCCACCCAGATCCCAAGGATGGTAATGAGTAATGTCCCGATCCTCACCATACTCCTATGAAGAAATCATCAGCATCAACAGTACAAACATCAACAAATGAAAAACTACACTCAACATTCAAACAACTGACATCACTGACAACATCATCTGAAGACCAACTGTAGGTGTCGATGGAGGAAACAACTCAGCGGAACTCAACCCAACTGAAACAACAACTCTGTCAATACTCGAGTCCCTGTTTAACTGACACTCACAGCCAAATGCACTGTGGAAATGATAACCATAGGTACTCGAATCACTACCACCAAATCCAACCTCTTATAAAATGTCCTGGGTGTGTCGATACTACAAGTGGTCTAACTTGCAACTGCCAATTCCATCTACAAAAGATGGTACTAAACCATCCCATAATGGATGGTAAGAAACTGGAGCCAATCCACACCTACGTGAGACCAAATCCTCTACTTGTGGGTCAAGAGAAAAATGATGAGCATACCCCACCGTACAATGCCGGTAGAAAGCCCCAATATCTGTCAATGGCCCATCATTACCAAACTGGGAATCAGGGGATGGTTCCAATCTCCGACTCCGTATAACTGTAGGCTGGGTAGGATCCTTGGCAACCCTATCAGCAAATCCAATCACAAAATCCCTGTTCGAAAGCATTGTAGACAAAGTCTCTACAATCTTCCCCACCAAACGTCATATAGCGCGAGAGCCCCGAATGAGAGTACCCTTAGATACTTTGTATGAATCCTCCCGCTAATCAGTACTCTCAAGTAAATATTCCATGAATGACTCAGTGTAGTAGAAATTATACGTGGAAGCGTCAACTTGCTCCCCCGCAACCCATAGTTGATCCCTCTGAAAATGTGGCACTGCCAACTGCCTAATGCTATCAGTTATAAGAAATGTAGAAATAGATTCGCTTCTAGGAAAAGGAAGCAAATCAACATGAGAGCTTGTCCCCACTGATGCTCTCACCTCCTTTGTACCTGCTACACCCATATATAGGACAAAGGTGTCTGCCACACCATCACGTCCCTCGTCCCCAACCGCAGAATTAAACTCATCACCAACCACCTCAATGTGCAACTGAACTGGGTCTGGGGCTGGTGTGGAACGGACATGCTCCAACTCCACGGTCACCTCTAATCGTGACTGTGACCCCTGGAAAGCGAACTGGGTACACTGCAATGAGTCCACAGTCACCTCTAACTCATGGGTGAGCTCAACTACCTTCTCTTCTATCCCTAACAATGTCTCATAACAGGTACTTCCCCACTCCAGAAGGTAATTATACTTTAAGACCCTGACAGCCTCTCAAAGCAATGAACCTCTGCTAGGGAAAAACTACTATCACCATGCTCATCTGATATAGGAGCACCCCAACCAGATACGGCCAACATCTGACGAATAGCAACATAATGCTCAATAGCTAAAGAGATGTCTTTGTCATTTCAGTTGACTAGACACATGATGCATGTGTAAGCCTTGCCTCCTATGGAAGCTCTCTGTCCCATTAACTGCACTGTGATAGGAGGCTGAATCAGAACTGCTCACCACAAGATCGCTCATACGTGAGCTATCGTCCCCGCAACAATTTGCATCCGAGATACAACTACTATGTAGCTCAACCAACTCCTCATCCGAAGAAATGGAAGCCCTCGCAATAACAATCTCCTCACATGTCTCAGCGTCCACCTCAATAGTAAGATCATGTAAACATCAATCATGGGACTCAACCAAAACCTCCTCGGAGTCATCACCCAATATATCACAAGGGGTGTCATACCTAGTGCAGCCCATATCATCACCAAATGTATCATCAGATGTGACCATACTATCTGCATCCACATCTCCTATTAAAGCCTCAACTGTTGACACCTGACTCTGCACACATGACTCAACGTCAGATTGTACACCAATAATGCTAGAGCATGAACCACCATCTACTCACTTCGCTATAACACCCAGATCACCAACATCACAGCTAGTTGACTCCATACATGCATCGGTCCCATATGAGGAAGCAGCTGCCTCTTGCACTAAAGAAACACTATGATAGCTGACATATAAATCTCCAATAACAACTCCCTCCTCGAGAGAGTCTGGACATTCAGTGACAACTACAGCATCAGTTGGCTCTAAACTAACTGTAGCGACTACTCAGGGAGCCTCAACGTGGAACTCAGTGCTGCAGTCCATCAATGGTACTGAAATATCCTCATGTCTATGTGTGGAGCGCCCATCATCAAATCCATGGATAGGACTAGTAGGCGCCGTCCTAAATACTGGTACATCTGCATCACGGACACCTGTTGGGGAAAACTCAAGCCTCCTTCCTTGCAACCTTGATGCAATCCTATGAAAGGCAGAAACCATGTACTTCGCTGCCCTATCAATTGTCTTGGGATTCAATAGCTTTGTCGCCAATCTCTCCTGATGAAGCCTAAGTCTTTCCATACTTTCTATCAAGGCATTTATTTCCTCTCTTTTTTTCACACTACTATGGTGACTCTCAGAATGTATTTGTCCATAGCTAGAAAAAGCGACAATGCTGGTCACTCCGAATATAACATCAAATCTGAAATAATAATGAATTTCATACCCCACAGAATGGCAGGAAACATGCTTTGATGCCACTGTAAAAAGCTTGCCTAGCTTTTTGCTAGAGATAATCTTTCTTTTAGAATTGTTTGCAAGTTTTCTTTTGTTTTTGATAATGTTTGATTTTTCTTTGAAATTTTCTCTCCAAGAGTGAATAACATAAACTTAACAATTTAAACAATTCCAGATAATCTCAAATAAACTCAATTCTAAAGATTTATCATTTCTCATAAATATCAAATTATATATATATATATTTGCTATTGGCACCTAGCAATTTGGATGACTATTTGATAAATTGAATGATCTTCAATTATTGAAGTTGCATCTTTTAAAAAATGGAAGACCATCATCTAGGAGTCCACGTGAGGCAAGGAATACACCACACAGCCTCCAATTGATGAAGTGCAGCTCTCAACAAGTCACGCAGCCAATATTAGAAGAAAACGCAGCCTTCAAATACCTCACGCAGCCAATATGAAAGGAAACACAGCCTTCAAAACACCTCACACAGCCAATATAAAAGGAGACGCAGCCCTCCAGCACAAAACACATTCCAAAATATCAATAAATTTACTAGGCAATGCTGCCAATGCTCACCAACTTCCAATCGCAGCCACTGGGAAGATACAACAGCCTTCCTGACAATTATCTGAATCTCTAGAAGAAAATCGAACTTGATGAAGGATATCTTTGAATAACAGCAATTGAAGAACTCTTCACAATTTGATATACATTAGCATCAAATCGCATTCCTAAAATCAGAGCTAAATATTCAGAATTTTAATCGCAAAATTCATCATCAATCAATGATTATTCAAATTGCAAAAATGAGGAATCAATCCTCAAACCCTAGCAGTATTTCTCCTCTCTCAAAACATATTTTTTATCAAATGAACAATAGGTGAGAAGAATGCTTTTTTGAGTTGAATATATAAGCTTTTTGAAAAAGCTTCAACTTTACATTTTTCACTAAAGAAGCTTCTTCAACACATCATTTTATAACATTAAAGTTATAAAGTTATTAAAAATAAATAAGTTAATTTAATAACCACTTTAAAATCATGAAACCACTGAATCTATCTGACTGAATAAAACTAACTTCTGACAATAGAGCTCCAAGCTCAAATTGCCCCGCCAGAAATAGCCATTTGCCAAAAATAGACTTACTATAAATAGTAAGTCTCTCAAATTGGAGATCTCTGATAAACGATCCTAAAACATCTAATAACACTGTGTAGACACCCTGCTAAACCAAGCCATACCCAAAATACCACTTACTATAAAGAGTAAGTCGTCCAATCTGACCCAAATAAAGAACAGACCTGGCAACCACAACCTCCAAAATGGAATCCAACCACTGGCTCTGCCAACTGACCCCCTCTGATCACCTGATTAGCTTACAAGGATCATCAAACTAAGCTAATCCCAAGAATCTGAAAAACGGGGACATTACATAATACATCAAGGTTTTCTTCAAAGGAGATCTCAGAATTTTGTTATGAATATGAAACCAAACTGTCTCACTTATCAGATTATTAACCATAGGGTAATGAAGAAGTTTAGTTCTCCAAGTAGAACATTCTAATAAGGTTTTAAAATTTTTTTGACACGAATCAGCATACTTCACATAAAAATTTTGAATTTGCAACTCGCCATTCATTATCCTATATTGGGTGAAGACAGTGTTGCCTATTAGTCTTGAGATATCAGCATCATAGTTAACCTCAATAATTGATGATGGTAAATATCCCATTGAGAAAACAATATTGTACTTGACAAAGCTTGAGGAAGAAAGAACAAAAGTAGTTGATAGGATAATTAATCACCAAGAGTGAGTAAAGATCTTTGACAGGAAAGCTTGTAGGGAGATTAAAAAATTTATGATTTTGTTCTACTCTTAGATAAAAGACTATTAAAATAATGTAATGTTTCTTTAATGGTCATCTTACTTAGTTTATGTAGTTTCTAGTTTTGACTTTTGTTTACCTTTGTTTCTTTTAGAAACATTGTAATGTAATTGCCTATATAATGTAACTTCGTTTTCATTATTGGATATACAATTAAAAGGTACCAGAGCAAGTTAATGGGGTTTTACAAAATTTGGCAATTTTTTTTTTTAAAGTTTGTAGTGACTTCTTACCTAGAACTTTTTTTCTAAAAATTTGTTTTTGATTTTTTTATTAAAATAAATTGGAGGTTTTTTGGAATTGTCGGAGCTTTCTTCTATTTGTTTGAGGGTTATTTCAACCCATTTTTGTCTACAAATTCAAGAGTTTTTTATTGCGATCTGCACGGCTTTGTCTCTGTTTTTTCCTATGATGGAATTTTTGTTACCCACGGATAGGGTTTCATGGAGTCGAACTTTGAGCGATGGATGGGTTTTTTATTTTTTCCTCAAAATATCATGGATGGGTTTTATATTTTTTCTCCTTAAAAAAATCTTGAGGGGTTTTATATTTTTTCCATTAAAAATTATTCTGGGGTTTTATAATTTTTCCCTAAAAATATTATTGTGGGTTTTGTACATAATTTTGTTTGCAAAAAGGTTTTTCTCTCTTTTTCCCAAAAATCGAAGTCATGGGTTTTATAATTTTTTTTCCTTAAAAAATTAGTTGCGGTTTTGTTAGAATGATGACCATTAAGGGAGAGTATTAAAATAATGAAATGTTTCTTTAATGGTTATCTTAGTTTAGGTAGTTTCTATTTCTGATTTATGTTTACATTTTGTTTCTTTTAGAAACATCGTAATGTAATTGCCTATATAGTGTAACTCCATTTTCATTATTTGATATACATTTACCATTACAAAGACATCAACTTAAAGGAATGCATTTAAAGATTCGATCCTTGTAGAAAAGAACCCAAATAACAGATCTAGAAGACAAATCTTACTCACACTTGGAAGATACACATTTTTTATTGCCCTATAGTGAACAATGTCAGGGTTTCAAAGGGTTTCCCCATATTGTGTTTCCTTATTTCTGATGTATTTTTTGGTTTCCCCTATAGTAATGTAACAGTGTGTTTCATTGTTAGGTGATTGTAATAAGCTACCCCAAATCCAGTTCCAGTTTTTTTTGTTTCTACTTTACTCAAATCAGACAATTGACTACATAGTTTACTGAATATCCACAAATTTAATGCGTTGTTTAAATTGTTTATACTAAACAATTCATTGTATGAAAACTCACAGGCACATGAAGACTAATTACCATGGAAAAACATTAAACCTCTATACTTCAAATTCTGCTACATAAATAGATTATTACATTACTGCTCTGACCTCTTTCATAGCTCCAGAAAATCAACAAGAAGATATTGAATTTGATTAGTGTCCATTTGACTCTATTCTTTCCTCCAACCCTATCAGACTAATTATGGATGTTGACTCCCTCCAATACTAGATTTAGGCTTACCATAAAAGTACTCCAATAAGAGTGTCATCTTTGTTTAAGATTTTTAGTAACTGATATTCTTTATCATGTCTTTTGAGGCACTCAAATTAAGACTTTTAAAAGACACATCACTAGGTGAGTCTATACCCGAATAATGAATTCTACAACAGCAATATCAACCTCTCGTTTCCTCCAAAATTCTTCTGACTGAAAAGATACTCCAAGTAAGGTGTCCCAACTTCTAACAATCTCATTCAAGGAACTTTCAAGGACGGCATGGAGCTAGTCAATAGCCTTGTATGATTAGTAGATGCACTTCAAGATTGTTCCAGACAACATAGGTATTCATGACTCTTAAAAAAAACTAAACCTTACTAAATCGGGTTTGGTTTCCCTTTGAAAGTATTTCACACCCAAGATTCCCGTGTCAACCTTAGCGTATTCACAATCTTGTCAATGTTGGTCATAGTCGACTCCTGGTGACACTCTTAACTTCAGTTATGATGCAAGCTCATGCTATTCATATTGGAAAGAATGTCTTTTCCATTCCTTGCCCGATGGCTTTTGTTTCTTCTCATCAACAAAAAACTAGAATTTTTATCTCTCCAATACCCATTTGTAATGTCCCCAATTTTCCCAGCATCGGTGTTTCAACGATTAGCCTATTATTTTGATCCTTGTAGGCTAATTATTGTGGATAGAGGGTCTTCTGAGGCAATGGCTTGGCTTGGGAGGGTCTTGTCTTCTCCACAATTCAGTAAGCTACAGGTTGGTCTTTGTTTGGCTCAGATTGGACTTCATTTGGGCTTAGATTTCTGTACTTACTATTTGTGGTCAGTTGGGTGTTGATTGAGATGGACCCTTTCTATTTTTGGAAAGTGCATTTGGTCACATGGAGAAATAATAGGTATAACTCCTACTTCAGACGACATATTTAAATGATGAGTATTTTGGGAGTTATTATATTTTTAGTGGCCAAATTATTATTAAATTAATAAATGGCTTATTATAAAGTTATAATTTAACTTTATAATTTCACTTAAGTTGAGGGTTGAGTCATCATTGGAAGGGGGCCATTTATTATATGCCTAAGCCAAATATTAAATATTTGAAGTTGTGTTGTGTTGGAAAGTTTCAAGAGCTGAGTTCTTTTGGGAAACTTTCACAACTTTAGAAGCTGAGTTCTTTTGGAAACTTTTATCAACAAAGCATCTAATGTCCCCATTTTGAGCTAGCCTTGGATTTGGTGGATTTAGCCTATCATTGGGTCCTTGTAGGCTAATACTGGTTATTAGAGGACCCTGTTGTGCGTTTTGGCCCCTTTTTGAGGGACTTACTATTTATAGTAAGTCAACTTATGGTTCTATTGAGCTCAGAGGATTTAGATGAGTTATACGATGTTTTCAAATTTTATTTCCGACTTTCGGTTTGGACTCCAAGATTCTTGGAGGGAGCATTTATTTTTAGTAAGTCACCCCGTCAGGTTTATTCATCATCTTTCATCATCGGGATCACTCTTGTGTTGTCAGATTTTGATTCTGATGCTTCCTTAGTTGTTTTCGCAAGATGGGTGAATTATGATTATTATTTAATTAAATGGCTAAGATTGCCATTTTTATTGGGAATGTATTCTGGACATCTTAGTGTTATAGCTCGTTGGAACCGGCTTGAGAAGTTTTAAATCCTGAGCTCATAAAACAGGGGCCCTATGTGTCAGAATATCATTATTTTAATAAAAGGGTCATTTTCAGCATTAAAGTGAGAAATATAATAGTCTATTATATTTCAAATGTGCACATAAAGCAAAGTCTTTTGTAAGTGAAAAGTGTGTGAGAGGATATCTTTTATTATAAAAGCAATGCTTTGGGCAAAAAGGAATTCATTCATGGAATTGTTTTTTTGTGAAAATTGGAAGTGGAGAAATATGGCTAGGGTTTGAGGACTGATTCCTCATTTTTGTAATTTGAATCTTCACTGATTGATGATGAAATTTGCTTCTGAATTCTGAAAATTTCATTGTTGGCTCTGTGAATTCAAATTTGATGCTGAAGTATATCAAATTTGAGGAGATTTGAACAATTACTGATTTAAAGAGAAGGCAGCGCAAGGTATTAAAGTTGCAGATTTTAATTCAAAGGAAGTTGCGTTTTGTATTTGGAGGTTGGCGTAATTCTTTTCAGCTAGCTTGTGCTTCATCAAGTGGTTGCGTGACTTCCTTAGCAGCCTGCGCATCATCTTTAGGTGGCTGCGTTTCTTCCTGGCAGCCCACACACATGTTTAGAGGGTTGTGTTTACTCCTTGACAGCCAACGTGCATTCTTAGGAGGCTGCATTTCAACTCCAGCTGATTATTTTGTCACAAAAAGGGGCTCATTCATTTTGGTTGATTGTTATGATGTATGACAATTGAATTAAAATAAATTTGATGAATGTGATCATTACGGTGAAGTGTTGAAATTTGAAATTAATTATTTTCTATATTACTCAATTCTGAAAAATTTCAATAAGTTAATTATTGTTAAGAGAAAAAACACAAATTTGGCAAGCAAATTCAGAAAAAAAAAATATCTTCAACTAAGAGCCAGGCAGGCTCTTTACAGTGGTATCAGAGCTTTGATCTTCCCAGCCTGGAGCTTATGAGGGTTTAGCTATGGCAGATGGGTTTGTGCCTGGCATGCATTATGTCCACAAGGGTAGAGCTTCACCCTCGCCAGAAGGAAATGAACAAGGCCCACAGGTTGATCGTGCAGGCAACAGGCACAGAGATAATATTGGCAATGATGTTGACAGGGAAGCTAGAGATGCTTTTAGAAATTTAGCAGAAGGTCAGCATCATGTTGCAAATGTATTGCAACGACTTTCAGACACTCTTTAGCGTATCGCATTACCAAGTGATCGTGCTAGAGACAGAGGTGCGCAAAGTGTTTTAGTTAGATCACACGGGACACGAGCAGATAACAGGCGTGATTATAGAGCTGACCATACAGGTATTTATGATAGGCCTCTTCATCCTACTTTCTTGAGGCCTGAGCTGGATGCAGTTAGTGTAGAGACAGAGCTAGCACCATTCGTTGATGACATGGTGGCACACTTTGCAGAGTGGGATGCTCTTCTAGAAGCAATTAAGAGGAATTTGTGACAGGTACCTGATACAAAAAAGAGGACATTCCAGAGGCTCTTCTCAGGTGCATGTGGCTATGACAGACTTGCTTGAGGACAATTGCATTGAGTCTCATCATTTCCATGAGACAGGAGCTCATGATCATGGGAACGCTGATAAAATGATAGCCACCATTGATGGCAGCCCTACTTCAATGGGTAACAATGAAATTACTCACAATATAGGTTCTGATTTTTATGACAGCAGTCCTATGTTTGAGCTTATTGATGACGTTCGTTGTTGATGACAGGGCAAGTGTAGAGGATGTTGTGGACATCACTATGGGTTTTGACTCACATGATGTGAGTGTTAGTTTTCAAGATTGCATGCTCAAAGCGAGTTCTTCTAATTCTGATTTCTTGACAGTAGTGAGTCACGTTGGCAATGGCATGAGATATCAGAGGTTTTACAAGTTGGTGATATTGGCATTGATGATGTGGACACTACCGATGTTATCTATGAGGATGATTCATGATGTAGCGAGTCTAGGATATCATATCAGATATTGGATGATGACTCAGAGTGGTTGTTGGATGATGATAGGTCCCAGGATCATAATTTACAGGGACTTATTGCAGATAGTGAGGATTCTCGGAGACATGAGTCCATTTAGGTAAACAAGATTACACATCATGTCTCTCACAGTTCACAGTTTTTTAGCTCAAATCAGCAGATGGGATCAATTCACTTTGTGAACAATCCTTTATTTGATAAGTAGGAGATATTTTTCCACAGCAAGTCAAATTGTGATATTGCTATCAAGATTCAATTGTGTAGTTTTTTAGTCAAACTCATTAACCCATGATTCATGAGTAGTGGTTCACATGAACCCATCTCTCATGAGAATGAATGGAACACCTAGATCCAATGAGTGCTATGTGTTCCATTCATTCTCATGAGAGATGGGTTCGTGTGAACCACTACTCATGAATCATGGGTCAATGAGTTTGACTCAAAAACTACACAATTGAATCCTGATAGCAATATCACAATCCTTTATTTGATATGGATATCACTATGTCTTATGATAATCCGTTGTTTGAGCTCAGTGATGATCCCTTTTAGGTGTTGTACGATAATGATGATGATGTTTGGGATCCTATTAGTACACCTGGGTATCAGGAGGATTTTATAGGAGGCCAGTTAGGCCTAGCTGAGCAGTTTACAAGGGTGTACACGGTGAGGACTAAATGGAGTGAAAAAACCAAAAAATGGGTTTTTCTAGGAGCAGTGCATCTATGGACAGCAAGTTTATAATGAGAAAATGAAGCATGAATGAGTATATATACGCATTGTATGGTATTTTCTTATAAGTGAGATTTATATGTCTCATTACAAGTCAACCGGCAAGAATAGGGAAACCATAAACGGGATTTTTATGTCCTTTTGCAGCCTTGGGAAAGACATGGAAAAGGTACATAACATGCTTGAAAGTGGGTTTTTAATTTGCATTCACATATTGGAAAAATAACTCGCCTTTTGGAAGTGATTCCATATTTAAAACATGGTTTTTAATCCCGAGTGCATATGCAAGTATGAAGAACTTCTTGCATATGCAACTTGGAGAAATTTAGACGGAAGTAGAAGGATCAACATCAAAACTAAAAAGCATGCAAATCTGGAAATGAAATGAAGGATTTGCATTCATAAACAAGAACAAAAATATATACATGAAAGGCCCTAAAATAAGCACAAGAAAACTTACCTCCTTTCACCAAAAACAAGAGAAGTCTTTACAAATCTGTGAGCAAAATCTGAATGAAATCCAAGAGATTTTCGGATTTAGAAAAGATTGTCAAAAATAGGATTATATAGAATTCAAATCTTCACTCAATCCTCTTGAAATGAATGCATTTTGGAGTCAAGATTCATTGTTTGCCAAGTGTTGAATGATGGAGAAACAAAATGCACAAGTATAGCAACTATATTGACCAAATCAATGCATATGTAATGGCAACCAAAAACGGTGCCTAGGGCATCAAATGCAACATGAAATGAATGAGGAACAAGCTGAAAATGACGTTTCTTACCCCAGAGTCCTTCCTTGATGCAAAACATTGAGATTAAATGCACAAATCACCCCTCAATGAGCCTTTTTTGGTAAAAACGCCTTTGGACAGGCTATTTTTGAGTGTTTACATGTGCTTGGAAGCATGCAAATGCATGTAAAATCGCCGCCCTAGGTATAGAGAGCCAAAACGCATGGAGAAGGAAGTAAAAAAGGGTTTTTAGAACCCATAGACATGCTTTTAGTGCCCAAATCGATGCCCATCTTTTAAAGAGCAAAACACAAGTCCAAGATGAGTAATAGCGGGCTTTTTGGGCTTGAAAACACATGTATATTGGCTGAAAATCGCCGCCCAAGACCTTCTGATGCAAAACAGCTTAATAACAGGTTTTTAAGAGTTAAAAGCATATGCATTTCATCCAAAATTCGCCACCCAAACTCTTTTGTTTTAATGCAAGTATAATGACAGGCTTTTCTGAGTCAAAAACACATGCATTTTTACACAAAATCACCACTGTGCCTTTAAGTAATTAAAAACGGGCTTTTCACATGCAAATGCATGTGTAAATGGGTAGGAATTTGTCATTATAAAGCCTTTAAATTAAAAGTTTTATAATAACGGCCTTCTAATATGCAAACGCATCTTAAACCCCCATTTACACATGTTAAGTAATATGCTTTTGCATATATTTTTAACTTAACGTATGTATTTGCATTTAAAAAGCCCACCATTATGCATTTGGGACTTAGAATATATTGATAGTGGAGTTTTAAAAGTGATTTGCATTATGATGACATGCAATGTTAAATAAAAACCCCACTTTATTGCATTAAAAAGGGTCTCATGATAATATATTTATATGTAACTATAGTTTTAATGATATAATATGCAAAAGGACTGGAAAAACCCACCTTTACATATAAAATAATAAAAACTATATCCAAAACTTCTTAGAATGATGTGAAATTAGAAAATGGGGTTCTAAACCCACTTTACACATAAATGACAGTTTTATTTTGTGCAATTATCAATAAAAAGCCCACTTTTATAGGATTTTTAATAAAGACATGCAGACAGGCTGAAAAACCCCACTTGCAGCATGCTTAATTCCTTAATAACTTCAGCAAGACAACTCTATTTGAGGCCTAAGATAGCTCGAAATGAGCGGAGTTTCAAGGGCTATAATCCTAGGGAAAAAACAAGAATAAAAACTAAACACAAAAACAAGAAAAACGAAGAAATGACTTGAATGTCGCCAAAAATCAAGTGCTTGCAGTCAAAGAAGAAAAACATGTCTTGACAAGCAACGGAGAGATTAACTTGACAGAAACCCGAAAAAAGAATACATTGATAATGCTAAAATAAAGAACAATTCAAGGATAACGAATTGCCTTCATGATGCCTTATCAATACATCGAAAACATAGAGGATACACCTACGAATCCACAAGAAAATTGAGTAGGGTTGCCGCAATTTAGCTGATGTCAAAATTGGGGACAACAGAAGGTTTATTAATAGAGCTGCTAGCCAGTCTTAAAATAACCTAGGTTTATTATTAATAGATTCACATCCAAAAGAAACCAACTCAACACCAAATAATAACATCCTCTATTGTTAGATGAAATGCTTCTTCTGTCATGTTCCCTCTTCCTTAAGCGGGACCTAATTGAAATTAAACCTTATAGCTCATACAGTCCCCCATGAGCTATTAAGTGTATGTTAGGGGACCCAATTTCTGGCATGTTTGTGGCACCACCTCTTAGCGTGGACCTAATTGCATAATCCATATTTAGCCACCGTTCTATTTGGGTCGACTCGGTTATTTGAGAGATGTTTTGACATCATATATAATTGGCATTCATGGAGCATCATTATCATCAATCAATCAACACATTTTTATCTTTCATTCCTGTGATTCCAGATTGGAAATGGCTTCATAAGCTTGCAGTGTCAAAGGTGCAAGACCCATTGTAGTCTACATTTTTCCAATTTGGAGAAGATTTCTTTGGACGCCAAATCAGTATCATTGAGGTTTGCAATATTGTCAAGATATATCCTTCTAGGCAGTAACATATTGATCTGAAGTAAACAAGGCAAATTTCATTTTATCCAGCTATCGGACATTCAAGATAATCATAACATTAGCAACAACAGTGGATCGGCCCCACGATCAAGCAACATCATTCATAGCAGTGACAATGATCTATATTAGCCACGGTACAGATAGTAACCTCTGCAATATAAAACAATACCATCAGCATTAGAGGTGGCAACATCATTGAAGAGCGCAGTGATATCATATATCTTTGCAATAATATCATACTTGCAATACAACATCTGTAACATCATATATACCCACAGAATACTCCAAGTCAGCAACAATACTTCCATACACATTTGCAGCATCATCATTTAGATACTTCAAGCGAACGACAATGACAACATCAACAGCAAGAGATTAGAGATACAACAGAAATATCACATCAGTGATATATCCTTTGCAATACACAATGATATTGTGCCTGTGTGGAGCAGAGTCACTATCTACAGCTATGCCATTCATCCTAACATCGTAGGACGGACATACCAAAACCAGCACATCCAACATACAAACATTTGCATTACGAGCATACAGACATCTACATATTGAACATCCTGCAATCAACACATTGGTTAAATGGCATCATTCTTCTGAGACTTCCAATGCAAAATAAATGTTAAAGACCAAGGTGCAAGATTTCTAGAGCTCTATCATGATTGTAATAGGCAATTACAATTGTTTGAACATAAATTGAAATTGCAGATTGGTGGTCTAATATTGCATTTCTTATCTATTTTGCTCTTGTGTGTGCTTGGGATATTTCACACCATGGGATGGTTACATTAAGGCATTATCAAATCATATCTTATGTCTACTTCATGGAGAGACTCGTCAATAGATTTAATTGGAAGGACCCTAAGCTCAACTTCAAGGAGTTGGCACAATTGAGGCAAGGAGGATCCATGGATAGCTATATTGCCAAGTTCCAAAGGCTCTTTGTTTTGGTGATTGATATTTTGGAGAGGAGATTGATAGCACTTTTGATGGATGGATCAATCGATCCTTTGGGGGGATGTGTGAAGTACCTTGTCACCAGTACACTCACAAAGGCAATCAAGAAGGATCGTGATATGTCTACATCGACCTCCATGAATTAAACTCACCCTAAGGCACCTATCACACAAAAGGACAAAGGCAAGAAGCCCTTTCAGAAGAATTGGCCCAAGAAGACTCCAATGGATGATGTGATCAGACAAGACCTAAGGAGAAGGAAGCTTTCTTTCAGTTGCAAGGAACCATGGGATTTGGGTCATAGATGCCTCAACAAGGGGAAGATCCATTACATCGAGGTTGTATCCAATAGTGAGGAGGCTAAGGAACTTGAGGAGCATGATGAGGAGTCACCACATGAAGAGAAGATAGCTACACTTGTAAGGAAAGGAGGTACCATTTCTGTCCTTTTCGGAGCTCCACCATGCAGCATATTTTGGGTTCATGGCACTCCACAAGGACAACGGGTCATCGTCATGCTTGATAGTGGGTCACCCTCAATTTCATCAACACCTCCATAGTAGCTAGGAGAGGGTTGCACACAATTGAACACAAGGGATTCAATGTCAATGTGGCAGGAGGCCAATTCCTACCTGCACACACATTTGGTACCACAAATGAGCATCATCATGAGAAACTACATAGTCACAAATAACCTCTTTGTGGTGGACTTGGATGATATGAATGTAATTTTGGGTATTCAATGGATGGAGACTCTCGATAAATAATTTAAGAGTTTCTAGAATTTGGAATTCTCATTCAAGGTTGATGGGAAGGTGTTTTGCAAGGAATGTCCAACGGAGGGCTTAGAGTAGTTTCGACCAAGCGCATGGAAGTGATTTTTAGGCATGATGATATCGTATGGGAAGCACAATGCTTGGTTTCATCCAAACCCTTGGTTAGCCAATATACACAATACCATGATGATGAGCTACAGACAGTTTTAGGCAGGTGTTTGGTTTTTAGTGACATTTCCCCAGGGGTGCCATTAGACGAGGCTTTGAGCACATTATAGAGCTAGAGGAGGGAGCCAAACCAGTCATCACGGCTCCTTACCATCACCCCAAGAAATTCAAGGATGAGATAGAGAAGGCCATTCAGAAGCTTCTTGACATGGGACACATCAGGCCTACCTCAAGCCCTTTTCCATCTCCATTGGTCTTGGTGAAAAAGGATGGGACTCTCAAAATGTGCATTGACTATTGGGCCTTAACAAGAAGACAATCAAGAATTTGTACCTCATCCCGCAAATTGACGAGTTGTTGGATGAGCTTCATGGAGCAGTTTACTTCTCAAAGATAGATCTCAGATCCAACTATCACTAGTCTGAGTAAGGGAGCAAGATATTCACAAGACAACCTTTCAATGCCACTATGGTCACTATGAATTTTTGGTAATGCCCTTTGGATTGATCAATGGGGCAACTACTTTAGAGTCTTAAATGAACCACATTTTCAACAAATAACTGCGGAAGTTTCGATTGGTGGTCTTTGATGACAACAAGACATTGGAGGAACAATTAAGGTAATTGGACGAGGTTTTTGAGATCATGGAGGCGCAGTCATTGTTCGCAAAGAAGTCCAAGTGTGAGTTTGGCATGATGGAGATTCTATGCTTGGGCCACATCATTAGTACATGTGGAGTGCAGTGCATCAGGAGAAGATGTGGATGATTCTTGATTGGCCACCCTCGAGGACACTCTCAGAGTTGTGCAAATTCTTTGGTCTATGCAACTACAACAAGAGATTCATGAGGGGATTCTTGCAGCTTCGATTCCCATTGGCCAACCTCACATGGGGGGTGCTTTCAGTTGGATGGACAAGGTATAACATGCATTCAACAAATTGAAGGTGACTAGTATGTGCCCAGTTTTGGTGTTTCTTGACTTCTCTCAGCCATTCGTCCTCAAGTGTCATGCATCAAGGGAAGGCATTGGAGCAGTGTTGATGCATAATCGTCACCCCATCACATTCAAGAGCTAGAAACTCTAGGATACTGAGAGATTCTATTTGATATACGACAAGGAGATGCTCACAATCATGCATGTGTTGGCCAAGTTCAGGCAATAATTGGTTGGGGAGAAGATCGTGGTTAGGACAAACTATAATAGCTTCTGATACTTCTTGGAGTAGAAGGATTTGAATGAGAGGCAACTAAAGTGGGTGAGCAAGAAGAATGTGGTAGCCAATGCTTTATCTAGGAGACTTTCCATATGCTCTTCGTCCCAGGTCTCGGCTAATTATAGGGTTCATTTGGTGGTTGAGTACTCCAAGAATGCCTTCGTTTAGCAATTGATGGATGAACAAATTCACAGTGATAGATAAGAGGTGGTGGATGATGGCATCTACTACAAGGACAAAACTTAATTCTCAAATCGAAGCTTATGAAGATCTTAAGAGCGGTTCATGAGTCATTATTGGTGAGACACCTTGGATACTTCAAAAATCACATTTGGAAGCATTAAGGTTTATTTAAATTCTAAAGTAATTTTAAATTGTAATTTTCAAAAAGTTCCAAAGAAGGTTACAAAGGAGGGCTAAGTGAACTCAATTCAAGTATTCAGAAGTTGGATTGTTTCTTTTTCTTCAAGATTTGTATCTGTGGCCAAATTCCTTCCACTGGGACAAAAACCCCAATGGTTGTTTGATGGACAGAAACCCGCAAGGTAGAATTTGAGGGTGAAAACCATTTGCCTTCATCACAGTGGTACCATACAGAGTGATGAGAATACACTAATACTAATTCATCATCACATAAGATCTAACAATTAGGAAACAAAAGATTTACATGGGAACACTTTTAGGAGAAAACAACAAAGAGATACTTTGCTTCGATGTACTGGCCAAATCCAACAACAACAAAATAAAACGATCTTAGAATATTTGTAGGCACCTATGCATTGGAGACACCAATCCTCACAGAATTTGCAGGCACTGATGTACTAGAGACACCAATCCCCACAACTAAGCACCAACTCAGCAAAAAACACCAATCTCTTTTTTCAGGAAGCACCAACCTCTTCTTTCTAAAAATTGTTTATTCAATGAATGATGAACATTTAAATCTCCTTCATAAACTTCTCTCTACACTAAATCTTCTTTATTTCGCTCTGCATTAAATATGATTTGCTTCGATTTGTATGATAAACATTTATCTTGATTCTTCACACATCACACTTACAAACATTCTTCACCTTTATATATCCCTTTGATGCCATAATTAATTACATAAAACACATAGGTCAGTCATATAAATTAAATCATAAGAATTAAATTTCATGTAAGACTCCAATTACACCTCTTTCAAAAAAATAGTTGTTATAGCTGTGTTAGTCAAACAATTGAAGCCAATATAACAAACAATCTCCCAAACTTTGACATCAACAACCTTTGTCATCAATGACTATTTTCAACAATCTCACTTCAACATCACTGACCATATTTCCAACAATCTCCCTTCTTGAACAAAACACACTTTGACATCAATGACAACATTTCCAACTCAGGGATTGACAGTGTGCTGCAAAGGTTGGAAATAAGGATGAAAACCCTCATTTCAGTAGTGCGATTCATTAAGGATCACAGGTTATTCTAAAAGAGACTTACAGATTTATCGATTGAAGTTTTGCGATATTGTTAAGTCATGCAAGCAAGACAAAATTGTTGGACTAAAAGATTTGAAATGAAAATCTTCAGAGAATGTTGATGGATGCTACGGAAGGATGAAGGCAGAGTGTTGGGCGAGTTTTTTCCTTGTTTGGTCGATAACAGCTCTGATAAAGTGTTGGGATACATTGCTAGTTGTCATTTTATAATCTGAAGGGCGAATGAAGAGTTAATCATAATGCTGGTTGTTTGATATTGAAGTGCCATTTCTGGTTCCCATGGTCGTTATTTCTTTTGGAATGGTTGATTTTGATGCTGGGCATTAGAAATCATACTTACATTAAATCTGGGCATAAATATAACCATAATTTGCAGACATGGACTTAGAGAGTACTTGTCAAGCCCAAAATTTTCAACTTGGCAAAAATGCAGCAGCTTTGAAAGTGCTAAAAGTTAAAATCTCTTATAGAAATATATTTTGTTTTCTAAAACTCAATTACAAAATGTATTATATTAAAAATTGACATCTCAATATAGAAAATGCAAGGTTTTATAGCAAAAACATGTGAATAACGTATTTTGACCACCGTTTTACATGCATCGCCATTTTTACCAATGTTTTTTTGTGTATATAAAAATGCAAGAGTTAAACTTGTGAAAACTAAACCAGCAAAAAAAATAGAGAGCATTCGGCAACTCTGAGAGTCCTCACAGAGTTTGCAAACTGTGAATATAACCACAGTGCGTGGGTATTTTCAATTAAAGTTTTCCAATACTAGTCAACTAGACAGAGAGGATATGCGTGGTGTTTGAGGGACTTTCCCTTCATTGTTTCAATAGTCATATTGCCAAGTGCAGAAAGTGCATTGTTTGGGTGATTTGAAAGAGTTGCTGACGTGATAGTTTAAAAATCTATCAGACTTATGGGTCAATCTATCTGCTTGTGCTGTTTGGCCTGGGAACATATCACGTGGTTAAGTGACTGTCTTCTTTGTATTTGGGCGGCAAATAGACAAAACATTGCTGAATGACATCAGTTTTGATGCTAGGCTAATTCCTACATTCCAATGTGGGAATTAAACATTGATTTAACCATCAAATGAGGTGATATTGCTGGTGCTTATCCAACTGATTATAATCTGTGTTAAGGTCAGAAATCTGCTTCTTTATTCTGTGTTTGTAACAGCAGATTGTTGAAGAAAAATCTGTTTCTGCTACTTCAGATGTGTCAATGAGAATATGTTATTACCTGTATTACTATACCTCTGTTAATTGCTGGTATAGTTATTTTCTGACGTAAAGGTCAGAAACCCTTTACTATTGCCTCTGTTATTTGTGGACAGCAAACTGAAGGTTCCATTTTAATTTCATTGTAATCTGTTATGTGACAGCAGTCACTATTTGAAAGATATTGTTGTTGTCTGATGCTCAATTATTGTCGTTACACGTATGAATGTCAAATATTGTCCAAATATGCTATGTCAGCTCCAAATTAAATTGTAAAATAGTAAATCAAAAGTCACAACAGATAAATCTCAATATCCACATTCAATGTGAACTGTTTGACATTGTATTCATTAGGAGAGCAAAGAAATTTGGAAAAAAATGGTAGGGATTCTTGAAAAGAAAAATGAGATGAACAATATTTTCAAGTACTAGTTCTTTTTCTAAAATGCAAAAATGTGCTTTGCTTAGCACATTAAGGATAAATGGAACATTCCAAAACACTGATTATCAGGATTTACCCATGAACTTCATGGATTGTGAAGGGAATCATAGCCTTGTCTTTTCCTACAGAACACTTGCTCCTTTTTGAGACACCAATAAACAATGCTTCACTTAAAATATCACCCCCCACCTGCCAAAATAGTTAAATACTATAAGGTAAACATAATAATCAAAGAAAACAAAAATAACCCCATGTAAATAATTAGCATATTGAGATCAAAGAGAATATTAACCACCAAATTTGTTTTGGAGGGTTTGCAATGTAGTTGATAACATAATTGCATCGGCAGTGCAAACAAAAATGTTTATCAGAAATACAATCTATCAAACATGCTTCTCTAATCCAAAATCAAAGACAATCATTTGAAGCCTCAAACATCTTAATTGTGATCAAATTTGTATGAGAAAGTGTTCGTTTGGCATGTCCAATACATCCCATGAATTGCAGAGCTACAAAGAAGAAACAAAGGGAGGGTAACCAAATACTATTTCAATAAGAAACAGTTTTAGACCATATCATGTCACGTCAAAAACTTGCATTCACTGAAGAGATAGGTCCAATAAACATTTAGTAACATATATTTCCAAATAGAGAGAAATGGAAACTCATTTTAAGGTACCCTAGGCATGGCTGGAGCTTGTGGCCTTATTCACATTTGCAAGGGTAATCTTCTCAAAGCCTATTCTGTTCATAATAAGTTTGAAACTATTAACAAAGAGGGGGCAATTGATTTGGAGAGATCGAAAAGATTATGGTAGAAAGATCTTTTTTAGTAAGAGGAGAAGAATAGTTGACTTTAAATCAGATAGTCACTGCAACTCTTTCTTGGACTTGTGACTTGAAAAGTGATTCAAGGGTAAAACAGATCAACATTCTTATCACAAGGCCAATAAAGTGGCAAAAATTTTGTCCAAGGTGAGAGCACTCCAGATGCATTTTTAAATGATCCTACGTCCAAAAATAACCCCCTGAGTGTATCTGGAAGACCTACTGATCAAGGTTGATGAGACTTACCTCTGAGAGAGCTCTTTTATTCTAAATTACTCATGACCTAGAGGTCTTAGAAGGATAGTCATTCAATTTCTTTTAAGTGGGACATTAAAACTGAAACTCTTCAATAGAGGAATGAAGCAAACAGCAGTATTTGGCAGCCATTAATGCTAAAGAGGCGTAACAAATGAGGCACCTCAAGGTAGGATCCTGTGGGGAGTAGGTAGGTGTGATGTGATGGTTATCAGACAGAAGATGCATTCGCCAAGTGCTTTTTCTTTGATTTCAATTTTTCTTCTCACTCCTCCATTCTCTTGCCATTGTCCCGACTCCCAATAGTCAACTACTCAGGCTCTCTCATTCCTCCTCATCGAATAATGCATACAACAAAAAGAGTTCAACATCGCATAACAATAGAACAAGTGTTTATAATGGAAACATTCAACCAAGCAACTGCTAGAGCATCTTTACAAGGGAATCCAAATTCTAAGAACTCTAACAACTTGGGTTACTTTTTACTTCTACAGCATAAATTTTATATGATTTTTCTTCCTACAGGAGTGAAATCCTATTGAGGGAGGAATATAGATAACTATGAAGTTAGAAATAAAGTCAAGGAGAACATGGATCAGGAGTGTTTGATCAGCTAGGTAGGGAAACCATTTATTTTTCTGCTGAAAAGAAAAGGAAAGCCTTTGTGAGTGTCCTAATTAACCTTATAGCTTCAAATCAAGGAGAAATGCATAGTCATTTCTTGCTTATGTTAATATCTAAAAACAAGATGAAAAGCATCTCATTATCATTTTCAAATAGGATAAGAATACGATAAACCTATATTATAATTCCTCAAATCATTTCACTTCTGAGATTTTCACTTTCCTTTTGTTTTCTATTCTAAAGGGAGGAAATAATCAAATAACCTAGACAAAACAAAATTATTTTCTATCCCTTTATTTGCCCTCTATTTTCATGTATTTTCCTAAAATGTTTCCAACTCAAAATAGGGAGACAGCAGCATAGGTAATGATAAGAAAACATAAACCCCCAATAAATGTCAAAAATAAAACAGCAGTCAAAAACAAATAATAGACAAATGAACCTCATCATCCAAGTCATCTAGTACAGACTGTCCATCAAGCTCTGCAGGCATTCCTTCCTTCTTACAAGTAAGCCAGGTAACAGTTTGCCTCTCCACATCATCTTTTGACACCCTTACCGAAACAGTCTTGTAGGTTGGTCCTACTGGTGATATTCCTGCTGAGACTGCAGGGTTAAAGTGAATTCCTGCAGACTCTGCACAAAAATTGCATTGTTGTAAAGAAAATAGTTAACATGCAAGATATTCTCAAGTTCAAATATATAAAAAAAGATAAATCTAATCCTAAGCAAATCTTGTTTAATAGAAAACTAGAATGGTAGGATTTTGGGTTCACTTAACAAAGAACGTTCCATCTTAATGAAAACAACAAAAACTTGTAAAACAGAAAAAAATTAAGGTTTCTGGTTTCATTTATAACAAAGAATATGACATCTTGATAAAAATGGCTCTTTACAACATTCTGTTAAAAGAATTGGTGGTCTCTCCATGACAATAACTTCCCCAACATCTAAAGATTATTTTCATGCTGAAGACTGTCAGTCCAATAGTAGACTACATGACAGAGACAGTGGAATTGATCTCACACGCAGAATGGAATATTAAAATCCAAATTGGCCCAGATATGAAAAATTAACAATTACCTCCAGAAGACTGAGGAAAAATCCCAAGCTGTGATCAGCCCAGAAAGTGTGGCAACCAATACTATCTATCTGAGAAGTCATCCTATGATCCGCAAATTCATGGGTACAAGAATGAAATGAGGTATTGTAGAAAAGGAAAGGAAGGTGTCGTTCCAGGTTCTAAGGATTTTTTTATATCCCCTCCCCCCCCTTCGTTCTATGGTGAAGGCTTAAATATGTATCCTTTCCAATGGACGCGACATATGGGAGAGTTGCTATGTTTATAATTTATATTTATTTTCTTATTTATATTATACTTAGCAAGTATAAGATATATATTTACGATGAATATATTATAGGATGTTTTGTTGAGTTTTTAGAACCAGAATAACATAACTGAAATGCAAAACACAAGTAACAAATAACACCAGTCCTTATCCTGGGAAAACCCCCCTCACCGAGGGAAAAACCCAGCCACGCCAAAAGATGATTCCTTTATTCAGCTTGTGAAACAAATACAAGTATTCTCGCTTATGATTGAAGTCTCCAAGCAGTCAATCAATAAGCCCGACTTTTCTCTTATCAAAATGTCTCAGTCTTCTAATAAAACAGCTGATTACAAACATAATAGGTCACAGAAACAGCTTAATGATCACACACAAATTGTAAGCAATAAGACAATACAACATATCAATGACTCAGCACTTAAACTAATAGTGCATGAAGTGCATAACTCCAAATCACCGTAATGATATGATAACAAAAGATATGACAAGGTTCGTGTATTCTCAGAGCAAAATGAACACACACCACCAGTCACGGTAACGTTGTACACTAACGATCACACACAGATCAAGAGTAACAAGATGATATAAATATGTTTTCCTCTGCACTTATATACTCAGGAAACAAGAACATTGAAGTTCTGAAATAACAATAGAAACCGCAAAATAAACAATCTCAGAAAGATCTCCGCCCAGACACAATAACTCTAAAGTCTTAAGAAAGTTTTTTCATCCATCACACCACGATCTCAAAACACAGGAAAGAAGAAGACAATACTCGACTCCTCAAAAGCTGAATGTGAACAGTCCACCCGATATGAACAAATATGACAAGAATAAAATGTGAGCCGTTACACATAATTACTATCACTGTTGTCCATAATGAGAATCGGCGACATAAATGACACGAGCCCAAACAAGAAGAAAACTGCTGGCATGTGTATAGACACTCATGATGCCAAGCCAGCGCGGAGTATGTAAACGCATGGTGCCAAGAAAAACGGCGCTTGTATACGATGCCAACTCAAATATGGTGCCAAGTCATCATAGAAGTTACCAGCGAACAATAGGTAAGGAAAAAAATTGTCACGCAATGAAGCCAATCTGAAATGTAATCACAACTGAGAACTGAAGAAGGATGAGCAAGGAAGATAGATGACTGCAGAGCTTTGACGAAAGCATCAAAGCAAGACATAGGTATAATGATCTCTATCGCAGCTATAAAAACATTAACATGTTTTAGGTTTATATTATGCTATAATTATATTATAGTTATATTGTTAAAAAAATAATTATTGTTATATTATTAGTTTATTATTATACTAAGAGATCTACGCTCTAATCATTCTGAGAATGAGCCCTCAACCCAAGATTCCACCATGAGGCCAGCTATACCATCATTTCTTCCAAGAGAGGAACCTATCACAGGAGAAGAACTGATGCAGGAGCATCTCGGGCTTTGAGCAATCTTGCATCAACCAAAAACATTTCCTGTTTTCTGTTGTTCGCATTATAATTGTTGCATTTATTGGTTTCATGTTGTGTGAAGCTTACATGTTGTTGAGGACCTATTTTGGAACCTTCTCCTATGATCGCATAAGGATTGGATGGATCGTTTCAAAGTTAGAGCTGTTTTCCTTGCCGTCGGAGCCGTATTTTCCTGCTTTTTGGGTGCTGATTGCACATCGTGTAACCGTTGATCCTTAATGAATCAGCCTTTGCGCTCTTAGGGAATTTAAGAGGACCTAAAGTTCTATCTTTTCCCAAGACCACAAGTCCTCATTCATTATGAGTTAAAAGTTATGACCATTTTAATCGGGTATCGATTTTCAGCCTGTTTCACGCGAAACATGGAGTTTTTCGTCTTGCGTGGTTCCGTATGATGGAATTGGATCTTGCTAAGTTAGGGACATGTTCTTGGATCATGTGTGGACCTAAATCTAAAGGCGCATCATGTTTTGTTGTTTTTTTCTTTAGTTTGAGTTTACTCTTCTAGGCTAGACCTATAATGTAATTAAATGCCTGACTGGCCGACTTGTGGCTTAGTTGGCTATATATTGAGAGCTTGGGATGTTTAAGGGCAGATTGGTAGTAACATGAGAGTAGAATCATATTTGGATCCTGCGAGATCTTGAAGATCAGATTTCTATCTGATAGTTGTAATAGCAGAGTTAATGGTTTGCATGCTTGGAGACAAGGAGATTGCTTGGAGGCTTGCGAACTCAAGTTCAGATTTGCCTTAGTGTTTCCATCAGTTGCTGATTTGTTTCAGAGCTGGACTAGCTAGAGGGATAGCAGAAATACTTTGATTGTATTTGGCCCTAACCCGGAAGGCCTTACAGCCAGGCATGTTAATGAAAATTCAGTTGAAAACTTATTCTGGTTGTGTAATTCTGCATTGTGGTGTTTTGCTGCTTGTTTGGACTGTCCTTAATTGGATCCTCCTTACTTGACCTATTTTAAGCACCATCCACCCACTTAGTAGAAGAGATCGCTCAAATGTATGCTAGCTTAGAACTAGAAATACAAAGGCTCGTCCCCTTTAAAGAATACTATGAAACCAAAACCATGGCAAGTAATGGATGGAAAAGAAATCATGGGGAAAAAGACATTAAAGTCAAGATAGGGAAAATGTCCCTACCACCCTTCGAGGGGACAGGAAAGGAAACAGCTCAAACTTGGGTCCAAAAACTAGACACCTACCTCTCCCTCAGCCCTATGACCGAAGAAAACACCATTCAATTTGCCATAATCCACCTAATAGGGGAAGCCCACAATTGGTTGTTGTCGGGTAAATTGGGTTAGTTAGACGGTTGGAGTCTGGAGGCATTACACAAATGCGACGGTTCGCCTCGCACCCCTTCAGATATTATATGTATGAACTTATTCCTTTGATGAGGACACGATTATGATGTACTGAAACTCTTCGGATTATATGAATACAATAGTCTGTTATATTATATGCTGAGTATTTGAGTATTTGACCGTGTCTATGCAATTGTCTGTTGCCCCACGAGGGTAAACATCTGGCGCCGCTGCCTAGACGCACTCGGATGGCATGTGGACATAATGGGCTTACCTGTTGGTGAGATAAACCCGGAGGCAGATGATGCCCGTACGGAGTTGTACGAAGGGGAAGACATCCAGACATGGGAATATCAAATTTTATTCCAAGTAGCACTTGAAACCTACGTTAGAAGAGAAGCCATGAGCGAGGAAGTTACGACCGGCGCAGTGTGGGACACGATTGGGGCTAACCCTGCAGCCAATCGACTGCTGAACCATCTTCCTTGGTTGCTAGCACAAGCGTTGCTTGCACAACGTGCTCACCAAGAGGAAATTGCCCAAGAGGAACACCGCCAGGAAATCCTCCATGCATTCCATGCTCGGGAGCACCTCCGCCGCCGTCAGGAAGAAGGCGATGGCAATGGTTCGGGTCTTTAAATGAACGGAAGGGGAAAGGAACACAAACAATTGTAATGCGATTGTAATGCAATTGGAAATGTTGTAAATCAACATGAATAAATAAAAAATAAGTGTTCTTTTGATTGAAAGGCAATGGTTTTTCTTTAGTCTTGATGCCCAATATTTTAAATAAGGATAGAAATAAGAAAGTAACAGATGACGAAGGGGAGGCCGCACACACGGCTCTAATCTCCGCACAGCAACGTGAACGTCGGTATAGGCTAAGGCAACTTGCCTAAGACCAACTTGCCGGAGGGTTGCCCAAAGGGAACCTCGGAAGCGGTACGAAGGTTGCACAGGCTGAGGAGTTCACTTCGCCGAAACAGCAGAGAGTGCGGAGTAGGGAGGAATTACTCGAGGAGACACGGTTGAGAAGATTCTTCCTCCAGGGAGAGGGATCGGTTTGAGGAGGGTCTAACCCATACACCAGGTGCGGAGAACCAAACCGACGGGGAGGACAGTACTGCCAAAGGCGTCACAAACGCGGCAAACCCTCTATTCGAACCAAGAACCCCACACAGTACGATCCCATCAGTCACGCAACTGCCACAAGGACAAGTACCACCAACCCATAATACACATAGTACTAAAGGAAGTGCTGGCATAGGAGGTGCCGGAGCACCGAATCCACCGCGGACAACTATGGCAGCGAGTAAACAAAAATTACCCAAGTTCACAGGCCAAGTAAAGGAGGATCCGGTCCGGCATTGCCGAACCTGTGAGACCATATGGGCCGCCAACGGGGTTACCGACCAGGATGAATGGATCTGCCAATTCCGTGCAACATTAAAGGAGGGAGCCATTGACTGGTATTCAGATGTCGACAAAACTAGTATGACAACTTGGGACATTGTTAAAAAAGCATTCCAGACGGAATTTCAGTTGTTAAGGGATGACAATGAGATTCCGGCGAAGATTTACAATACCAAGCAAATGAAGAGCGAGTCTGTCCGTGCCTACGGACGGCGACTGAAGGAACTTATCGAGAAGATGGAGTCCGCCCCAGCAGACGAACTCAAGAAGAGGTGGTTCGTAGAAGGACTAAAAGCTTCCCTTCGGAAGAAAATGAAAATTGTCCCGCCTACATCATATAGTAACGCGTACAACCGTGCGATGGACTTGGAAAGCAAGTGTAAGACCTCACGAAAGACTAAGTCTTCGGATGAATCGGAGACAGAAAGCAGCGAGGGTGAATCTAGCAAGAAAGTGCTCGCCCTACAAAAAGATCTCGAAAGGATGATGAGAGAACTGAAGGTCACTAAGGGAAGCACAAGTAAGACAGAGGAAGACACCATGTGGTGCACGGACTGCAAGGAAGCGGGCCACACAAAAGGTTCTTGTCCCAAGAAAGCCTTTTGCGATATCTGCCAAATTGCGGGACATTCCATTAAAGAATGTCCCTACAACCTAAGGGCAAGAAATCAACAAGTGCTCTACACCCAGGAGCAACCCTCCACATCCAAGACCGGCGGACAACAAAATAGTGCATCATCCGGCGGGTACAAAAACAACCGCCGAGGAAGCTGAGGCAACAATGAGAACAAGCCACAAATCCAGTATGATGCGAAGGGGAGACCCATGATACAGTGCAGAAGCTGTCATCAATGGGGACATTTTGCCCGTCACTGTCAGAACGAGGCTACGGCTCCACAGAAACTGTGCCGGTGGTGCGGACCGGGAGATCACGAGGACACAAACTGTCTGAAGCCCGGCTGCAATATCCTAGACATGGAACGAGGGGGCACTGAGAAGGTCCTGACAATCACACGAGGACAGACCAAAAAGGCCATGTACCCTCACCCTCTGATTGAGAAACAAAGGGTGCTTGAAGCAAAGGCTGAGATCGAGAAGGGTATGCAGGACCGAAGGGACCCTACGGACACCGGCACTTCCCACCGAGCATTGGCCGAACAAAATATCTTAAGGCAAATAATGCAACCGGTAGTACCCGTAAAGGTCAAAGACCTATTAGAAACTATGCCGCATCTCAAAACGGCCCTATTCCTAGGCCATAATGTTTCAGCAAACACGGGTGAACGAACGGAGGTCCCTGGCGGCTCTCCAGCCGACCCCATGATGCTATCAATAAACAACGGGCGGAACACTCCAGTGGTGGAGATGGGTATCTTGGGTACCATCCTCATGAACACGATTGTTGACAGTGGGTCTGGAGTGAACATCCTACCCGAAGAAACCTGGAAGAGCTTGGGAAAACCAACGCTGTGGCCGCCGACATTCAATCTACTAGGGGTCGACCAGCACGGCATCAAGCCCCTTGGTACACTGATGGCACAACAAGTAACTATCGGGACCCAACCATTCATCCTCGACTTTGTTGTAATCCCCCTCAAGCAGAAGGGGTATGACGCCATCCTAGGAAGGGGGTGGCTGGTGGCTACCAGAGCCAATCACAATTGGAAAAAAAACACCCTGGCATTTGAAAAGGGGGGAAGGAAGTTTGTGGTGGACCTCACCAAGCAGATGGTCGGGGAGGAAATGGCATCTGATTCGGAGTCAGACGACGGGATAGATGAAGAGGAAGGAAACATGGAACCCAATGCCAAAGGGATACTGGAAATAGAGGATGATACAAGTTCAATGGATGGTTTATTCCACTGGCAGATGCGCGATTATGAATTATTTCCGCTGTCCTGCAACATACTCAAGATCGAAGAAAACTGGAATGAGTTCCCTCCGGAATACACAAAATACAGAGAAGGGGAAGCTCCGATGAGAGAAAGCCCCGCCCATGAGTTTTTGAAGGAGGAACCAATCCAGTATAAGGAAGCAAAGTTGAAGGCAATAAACCTCGGGGATAAACAAAATCCCAAAACCATCCTCGTGGGAGACGACTGGAGCCTCGTATTGAAAATGGCAGCTTTCAAAAATTTTACAAAATATAAGGATGTGTTTGCCTGGACCTACAAAGACCTGAAGGGCGTACATCCGAAGCTATGTGTGCACTGCATTCCTCTGGTTCCTGGAGCCCAACCTGTGCGGAAGAGGCCGTACAGGATGAACAAAAATTATGCTGCAAGGGTAGAAACCGAAATTGAGCGGATGTTGGAAGCTGGGATCATCTTCCGAGTGGACACAAGTGAGTGGGTGTCACCTATTGTGATCTCCCAGAAGAAGGAAGCCAACTAGATCCGCATCTGCGTAGACTTCAGGTGCCTCAATGCAGTAACAATCAAGGACCCCTTTCCGATTCCTTTCACAAATAGCATACTGGAAGAGGTGGCAGGCCACGAAATTTATTCCTTTATGGACGGGTTCTCAGGATACAACCAAATATTCATTGCAAAGGAAGATAAGTTGAAAACAACCTTTGTAGTGGAGGATGCTGTGTACGCGTACAATTGGATACCCTTCGGTCTGTGCAATGCACCGGCGACTTTCCAGAAGATTATCCTTCATATTTTTGATAAAATGTCCAAAGGGAATTTTAAAGCATTTTTGGATGATTGGTCCATCTTCAATGGCCAGGACAAACACATTGCAGCATTGGGAGAATGTATGGAGCAGTGTCGGAAAGCTCGTCTAGCACTCAACCCGAAGAAGTGCCGATTTATGGTGCCACAAGGAAAACTGCTTGGACACATAGTCTGCAAAGAAGGGTTAAAGACGGACCCTGACAAGGTCTGGGTGATAGTTGAAATGGAGGCCCCCAGTGACATAACTGGTGTCAAATCCTTCCTAGGCCACATTGGGTACTACCGACGGTTTATAAAGAATTTTGCTCGGGTTTCATATCCCATGGATAAACTCATGAAGAAGGGGGAGCCATACGTTTGGGTGAAGGAGCAAGGGGAGGCCTTCGATGATCTAAAAACAAGATTGTTGGCGGCTCCCATCCTTGCATTTCCAAACTAGGACAGGGAGTTCCACGGCCACGTGGATGCATCGAACTACGCCATCGGAGCCACCCTAGCTCAAGAAGGCGAACATGGACTTGATCACCCTATCTATTTTGCAAGCTGGTTACTATCAAATGCAGAGAAGAATTACAGTACCACAAAACGCGAGCCTCTGGGAATAATTTACTCAGTCCAAAAGTTTAGGCATTACCTACTAGCGATGTCGTTCACCTTCTTTGTGGACCACCAGGCCCTGATGTACCTCGTCAACAAACCCATTATTCAAGGGAGGGTGAGCAGGTGACTCCTACTTCAGGAATTCACCTTCAAGATTGTAGTATGGCCAAGGCGTAGCCATGTGATCGCCAATCAACTGTCTCGAATCAAGTCAGGCGAGCCACCCATGGGGGTAAATGACAATTTCCCAGAGGCACACTTGTTCCATATCGCCGTACTCCCGAAGTGGTACACAAGCATTGGCGAGTATTTGTCCACAACCCGATTCCCCGAAGGCATGCCTCCAGGAGAACATAGGAAGTTGGCTCTAAGGAGCAGGACCTTTCAACTCATCAATGGACTGCTGTACAAAATGGGTCCAGACCAAGTGCTAAGGCGATGCATGATGAAAGAAGAAGTGTCCAGAGTTCTGAGAGAAGCTCATGAAGGACCTGCCGGAGGCCACATGGGCCCAAATACCACGGCCAGGAAGGTGTTGTTGGCTGGCTTATGGTGGCCGACACTGTACAATGACGCCAGGGAATAGGTAGTCGGTTGCGACACTTGCCAACACGCAGGGAGACCCCTCAAACAAGATTTTATGCCACTCAACCCCTCCCACGCACAAGAATTATTCGAAAGGTAGGGATTGGATTTTGTTGGACCTCTGAAGGCCAATCGTGCCCGGCGCTGCCAATACATTGTGGTAGCAACAGAGTATTTAACCAAATGGGTAGAGGCGCGCACACTGACTGATAACTCCGCTATAAGCACAGCAAAGTTCATTTACGAAGAGATAATAACCAGATACGACATCCCAATTCAGTTGACCAGCGATCGGGGTGGCCACTTCGTCAATCACATAATTAAACTCCTGACCACAGAATTCAAGATCTTCCATACGCTGTCAAGTCCCTACTACCCTTGGGCGAATGGCCAGGCGAAGGCCACCAATAAAATTTTGGTCGGAGTCATTTATAAGTCATGCGGCGTTGAGGGTGAAGACTGGGAAGAGAGGTTACCCTCTGTGTTATGGGCCTACTAGACTTCCTACAAGGTGACCACCGGTCAGACACCATTCCAGCCGATGTACAGGCAAGAGGCAATAGTACCAGCTGAGTTGATGGTACCTAGTCTTCGGATAGCTATCGAAAACAAACTTGGAGACATGGAGAGTTTGAGGGAAAGACTATACCTCTTGAATAAACTGGATGAAAAAAGGGTACTGGCACAGTGGGCCACGGAAGCAACCCAGCAACGGAGGAAACTGTGACACAACAAGCACCATCGCCGAATACAATTCACACCAAGCCAGTTAGTATTAAAGTACAATGGGCGAAACGAGATTAAGCCTGGGAAATTTAAAGTTAAGTGGGTAGGCCCCTACAAGGTTCGAGAGGTGGCAGTGAACGGGTCTGTGAAGCTATGGACCCTCGACGGACGAGAAATTCCTGACATGGTGAACGGCTCGAAATTGAAGGTTTACCATGAAAGACTGGAAACGCATCGACGGCAATCAAACAGATAACAAAAAAAAAAAATTAAAAAAAAAAAGGTACCGTACGGCTGCACAGCAAAAGCGCATAACACATAACCGTACGGCCGAAATGTTTAAAGAGGAGCACCGTATGGCAAAAGACAGCGAAGGGATAGAGTAGACCGTACGGCATTTTCAAAACACACTTGCAAAGCACGGCACGGCATTCAAGCCGTACATCCTATCAGCCGTACAAATGGCTTCAAAGGCGCGCAAGGAGAGGACCGTACGGCAGCACGGTAACCATGGGGAAGTGCCGTACGGCAATGTGGTAGCCATGGTGTAAGGGAAAAGTACCGTACAGTAATTGAAGACATGCATATCAAGACACTGTATGGAAAAAGTGAAGCGCGTTAGGACTGACCGTACGGACACTACAAAGCCAACAATGAACACTGTACAGCAAAGATGACAAGTATTGGATTGAAGGTTTTCATATGGTGGAAGCGAAACTCATTCTAAAAGGTATCTGTATAGTCTCAGAAACTTCGACCACGTGCAACAATAAGGAAGCAAAGGATTGCCATAAAGAAATCAAAGGCGTAGCAAGCTCATTAACTCTACCGTACGGTCGAGGGAAAAAAAACAAGAGGGAAACGGCCGTACGGAATAAGGCATAGGAGAAGGCAATCCTCAGCCGTATGGCAAGAAGCCATCACTTACTCTTTCGTACACCATATAGGAAGTAAATTAATACCAATTTAGTTGCGTCAGAGTATTCCGTACGGTACGGAAGGAAAGCTAGGACGAATCCGTATAGCAGTTAAGCCAAGCAAATAACGGTTATATCTTCATTAGTAACAGCAAGCAACAAAAATGCAATCTGCAGGCAAACATAGTTGGAGGAAGAAACTGGAAGAGGACCCCAGAAGTATGAGCCAGAATACACCAAGAGTTGCAGGCGCGGGCACAAGGAAGAAGCTGAAAACTCACAGGCCCCAAATGGTAGCCGCAGGATCTCAGAAAGAGGAGGTCACAGCACAGAACATCGCATTTGAGGGTTTGAATGGTTTAGATTGCCGCAGATGGTGGAAGGAGAACGATAATTGTCCAAACACTCAACTGATCAAGGATAGCCTGTCAAGGGCCCAGGTGCGATGGGTAATTGAAATGCCCATTTTCTGCATTAAAGATTTTGAAGGTCCATTGCGAGCAATGATCGAGGCCTTCAATAGCTTTTCGAAGACAAGCACCATTCCCTACCTAAATCACTCGGTGACAGTTTCTTTTACAGCATCGGAATTCCGCCGAGTCTTCGTGTTACCAGATAGAGGGGTACGGGTTGATCTGAGGCCACAGAAGATGGCCATAGAAAATAAAGACTTCTACATCAAGCTGATTTGCAGAGATGATCTTACACCAGCAGAGGAGTCTCTCTAGAAGGCGTCCCATAATCGCGGCATCAAGAAAACATTCGTCAAGGAAGGCCACTGGTGAGGCCTTATGGATTTGGTGAAGAGTCGGCTTACGGGGTCTAGCCGCGCCTTTGATATTTCATTTCAGCAAGTTACCCTGATGAACCACCTTCTTGGGGGCAGAATGTACGATTGGGCGACTATGTTGGCAGAACGGATGTATGAGTTCATGACCCTTCAACACCGCACCTTCTATATGCCACATTATGCGATTGGACTTTTCTTGGATGCAGTGTAGCAGCAGATTCCAGCGGACATATTATCATCCGAGCTTAAGGTGGGACCCTTGGTGGAGGGCGAACCCCAATCATGAGATGGTGTCATCTGGATACGCCTGGAGGTCAGAAGGTGGACCCTAGTTCGAAATGAACCAAGTAGGAATTGGAAGTTAGTGGGGAATGTGGGGATACAAATAGCGGCTGGGAAGCGACATCCGAGGAGGGAAGCAGTCCGGAGGATGATGAAGAGGAAGTACAGATAATCTCAACTGCCCCGCTATTATTTCCACTTCCTGTACCCTCCAGTGGGACCCCAGTTGTTTTGGTTTCTGGTCCTATGGCCATTCCAGCATTTGGCCAAGCACGGGCCCCAGTTCAGCTGTCTTTACCTGTTGCCACATCAGCAAGAGCTTCTATAGTAGAGCCAGAGAGAGTTGCCATTATGGATACACTTCCAGAGCTAGAGACTGGGGATAGCGAGAGTATCCCTTCTGGCAGAGACATGGCCGAGATGATGGAGCAGTTTGCCGAGCAGGGTAGGACGGAAGCTGGTCAGGTACGGCTAGAAAGGGTGGGATCACAGTCAGTGGTGGCCCTCGGAGATTCCGTGTTGATTGAGTCTGACCACGCCAGTATGGATGGAGGAGTGCCCGTTGAGGAGTGCTTGACACCTATGTGTCAGACTGGACCACACGTGTTAGGGCGTGCAAGTGCTTTCTTGGCACAGAGATCCCTCACACTGGTGGCACGGGGATCCACTTTCTGTCCCCTCAGCGAGAATACCCCCAATTGGAGGAAGGCGCAGTGGGTGATGCTGGAGGCAGTGGACAGAGGGTAGAGCCAGAGGCAACTAAGGTGTCGGCAAGGAAAGGGAAACCGGTCGAGGTGATGATGGCAGAGGATCTGGGAGAGTATATGCACACTCTAGAATTGGTGATCGACAAGGGTCGGCGGTTGGTGTAGACAGTGATCACGGCACGGGAAACAAAAGAGGCTCGGGAGAGGGCTCGGGAGGCAGTAGAGAGATCTCGGGAGGAGATAGCCGTCGAGTTAGCAGCAGAGCGACATGCCTGGCAGGAGGAACGTGCACAACTGTTGGCACAGCTACAGGCAGCCAATACCGCCAGGAGTCTTGCAGACAGCCGGTTTGCCCAGAAGGATACCAAGTTCCAGGAGACTACCCTAATGCTCAAGGAAGTTGTTGAGGTCAATTCGCAGCTCCAGACAGATCTGAACATCCGTACACAGCAAGTCTATCAGTTGAGGCAAAGGGCCAATTCTTCAGCGTCCCAACCATCGGTTCCAGGGATGCCCCCTTCCACTTCTACTTAGCTGATTTCTATGTTTTTGTACTAGACATTATCTCCATTTTGATTCGCCAGAGACGACTTTTCTTTTCAGGGGGATGATGTTGTTGGGTAAATTGGGTTAGTTAGACGGTTGGAGTCCGGAGGCATTACACGGATGCGACGATTCGCCTCGCACCCCTTCAGATATTATATGTATGAACTTATTCCTTTGATGAGGACACGATTATGATGTACGGAAACTCTTCGGATTATATGAATACAATAGTCTGTTATATTATATGCTGAGTATTTGAGTATTTCGCTGTGTCTATGCAATTGTCTGTTGCCCCACGAGGGTAAACATTGGTGACACCATGGAATCGTCACATTGGGTCATAAAAGTATTAACACCTATAGTGAATTCACTCAAAAAATCATTAGCCGGTTTGACCAAAAGGAACTAGAATGGTACTTCCAAGAGTTAACTCACCTCAAACAAACAAGGACAATTGAAGAATTTTCCAATAAATTTCAGAGCCTATCAGTTATGGCCCCCAATATATCTCAAATAAGGAAGGTCTATATGTTCATCGAAGGACTCAAAGAACATATCAAAATAAGGGTGAGACCTTTCGAACCCCAAACCCTTGAAGATGCCATTAGGAAGGCAAGAATGACGGAGTAAGATGCATCTAAAGAAAAACAAAAAGGCAACTCCTTCAAAAAACCAAATAGAGGAGAAGTTCCAAGGAGAGATTCTGTGATGAGCCCAACTGGCTCTCAATGTCAACTGGCTCTTTTCAAATTTAATTTCCAATTGGTTTTTTTTTTGTATTTTTTTAACACATGAATTTTTGATAATTTCTAGCATAAGGAAGAATAACAATAACAAATTAAACTATCTTCTGAAAATTCACCACAATTACTATTGATCACGATTAGCTTGTACATTAATTAAAAACAATAACCAAACGTTTATTGTTTGCACCTTCTAATGTTGTGGCTGCATGAAGACCAAATTTCTGTTCCAATAGACAAGACACAGCTTATTAGAGTTTGAAGCCAACTTCCAATGAAGATTTCCAAGCCAAGGAAAATTCTGATTTAACAGGTTGAAACACAGCTTAAGAAACTCGGCTTCAAACCCCACTTATTATATCCTCCAATCACCCTCTCACACAAACAAGAATGGATTGCATCCTCCGTACAGTTCTCCAAATAAAGTACGGCTCTAACAGGTCTATACGGCATCCAACATGCTGAGAATTTATGCCATGAAACACAACTCCAGCAAGGTAATTCAAAATTAAACAAGCTCTGCAAAATCTGCAATGTACTTTGATGTTCTCTCCAAATATTGAAGACCAAACATCAATATCTCAGCAACACAGGAAGAAGCTCAACGTTTTCTCCTAAAAGAAGACCAAACCCTAGCTCAATCCAAGAAAATCGAATTCTCTCTCAAACACATTTTTTATCAAATGATCAATGGATCGTAAATTGCTTTTTCGAGTTGAATATATAAGCTTTTTGAAAAAGCTTCAACTTTACATTTTAAAGTTAAGTAGCTTCTTCAACACATCATTTTATGACATTAAAGTTATAAAGTCATAAAATTATTAAATAAAAATAATATAATTTAATAACGACAATTAAAATATGAAGCCATTTAATCTATCTGACTGAAACAGACTAACTTCTGACAACAGAGCCCCGAGCTCAAACCGCCCTGCCAAAAATAGACTTACTATAAATAGTAAGTCTCTTGAACTGGAGATCCCTGATAAACGATCCTAAACATCTGATAACACTATGCAAACACCCTGCTAAACCAGGCCATACCCAAAATACCACTTACTAAAAATAGTAAGTCATCCAATCTGACCCAAACGAAGAGCAGACTTGGCAACCAGAACCTCCAAAATGGAATCCAAACACTGGCTTTGCCAATTGACCCCCTCTGATCACCTGATTATCTTACGAGGGTCGCCAAACTAAGTTAATCCCAAGAGACTGAAAAACGGGGACATTACAGTCCTCCCTTCCCAAGATTGCTTGTCCTCAAGCAATCAAGAAAAAGCAAGCAACATCACTGTCCACCCGGATCCCAAGGATGGTCATGAGTAATGTCCCAATCAACCCCCAAACTTCTGTGAAGAAATCATCAACATCAACAGTAACAATATCAGCAACTAGAAAATTGTACTCAACACCCAAACTAAAGATGCTACAACAGGATCACCACGTGGGAGAAACTCAACCAAGAGTGACTCACACGGGACTAACTCAACCAACAGACTAGTCTTGCTCCCAGTCTTCAAACTAACCAAATCATCATACCAATCATCAAATGGATACACTGAAGAACTATGTGACTAATAGATGTCTTGAACATGAGGATGTAATGTAAAACTATATACACTCCTCACCGTGTACACCCCTATAAACTGCTCAGCTAGGCCTGACTGACCTGCTGTGTAATCTGCCTGATAATCAAGTGTACAAATCGGATCCCAAACGTCATCAACATCATGATCGTACAACACCTGCAAGGGATCATCACTAAGCTCAAACAACAAATTGTCATAAGTCATAACGACATCCACATAAAATAAGGGATTGTTCACAAAGTGAACATCACCCATCTGTTGATCTAAACCATAAAACAGTGAACTCTGAGAGACATGATGTGAAATCTTCTCTACATGTATGGACTCATGTCTCCGTGAATCGGCACTATCTATTGCACAAAAAGACATCGTGCATAGACTCCGCTCAACAAGGCCCGACAATACATACTCTTTGCCCTGGTACTCAAATCTAATCTGCATCGGGCTCACGCTAAGGCAAAAATCCTTAATCTCTTGTATCCATTGCATCCCTAAAACCACATCAATCTCCCCCAAATCAAACACATAGAAATTAGATATCAGCTCATAATCACCAAGAAACAAGGAGAGATCACGGATGCGCCTGGTATAGGTAAAGTTGTAGCTATCAGCTACCCTGACTCTAAACCCTGCAAACTCCTCTCCCTGAAGCCCACACTGACTAACAACTCGCTCATGAATAAAGTTGTGTGGCCCCAATGTCCAACATAGCAACACAGGGTTGTCCTTCCACTAATCCCTTCAATCTAAAAGCAGAGGGAAGTGGCACAGAGGTGGACAACACAATCGGAGATAGTTTGACGTCAGGACCAAACTCTGGAGTAACTCTCTGCTCCTCCTCTGTATCAAAACCAGCAGCCTGATGAAAAGACTCAGCCTCACTCTCACCAATATAAACCCACATAGAGCGATTTGCCCTACCCTTAGGCCTCATAGTACAAGAATTCTCTGTCATAAGGCTCTTCGCACCAATAGCAAAGCTGCCTCCTCAAATCCTTTCACGTGGCATCATCAAGTCTACCTCCAGACTTCTTTCTGTCAACAGCTGGTGGAGGTACCTCATCTACAGGAGGAATAGTAGGACTAGGAGTAGACTTGCCTTGTGAAACAGAAGGCTCAAGATTCCTTGCCTTCATAGCATCTCGCAAGGTAGGTGGATCTAGGGACTTAACCCACCCTCTATATGGCTCAGACAAACCCTCTATGAAAAGCATGACTCACCTCTCGGAGATGTCATATACCATAACTGATAAGCGTTGAAACTCACCGATAGAGGCCTCAAGGCCACCTGTCTGTCTCAATTCAGGTAACTCTCAGAAGTAAGTTTCAGGATCCTTCATGTCAAACTGCTCTATCAATCTATCTATGAACTCCTGGTACTCAACAATATGATCATGATGCAGAGACACTAACCCATGATACCACCAATCATGAGCTACCCCATCTAAATGAAGCACGACAAATCGTACAGCGTCCTCCTCAGACATAGGACGAAGTGATAGGTACGTATCCAGCTTGTGGACCCATGCTCTAGCTATAGTCCTCCCACTTCCATCGAAGTGGTCTAATGTCAACTTGTTGGTTGCCTGCTTGAGATCATTCTGCCTAGGTCTGTGCCTCATGTCAAGAGTTGGCCTGCCTCAAGAATGCTCACGCTTCAATGTCAAATATATGTCAAAATTCAAATTTCTTTTTAGTGCCTCAGGAAGAGCATCCCACTATACAAAATGTGCCACCATGTCATCGACAAATGGTGTTGGTTCTGTCTCTTACTAACTGCATCCATCTCTAGCCTCAAGAAAGTAGGACGAAGAGGCCTGTCATAAGTACCAGTATGGTCAGCTCTATAATCTTGCTCGTCATCAGCTCGTGACCTGTGTGAGCTGACTGAAACACTCTACACACCTCTGTCTCTAGCACGATCACCTGGTAATGTGATACGCTGAAGAGTGTATGAAAGATGTTGCAATATAGTTGCAACATGATACTGACCATCTGCAATATTTCTGAAGGCATCTCTGGCCTCCCTGTCAATATCATTCTCGATATTATTCTGGTTCCTGTGTCCTTGTTCAATTTGTGGGCCCTGTTCATTACCTTCGGGAGGTGGTGAATTTCTACCCCTACAGGTATAGTGTCCTCTCGGTATAAATCTTTCAGCCATAATAAATTCCTCATACCCTTCAGGATGGCAAGATCAAAGCTCTGATATCACTATGACGAGCCCAACTGGCTCTCAATGTCAACTGGCTCTTTTCAAGTTTAATTTGCAATTATTATTTTTTGTATTTTTTTAACACATGAATTTTTGATAATTTCCAGCACAAGGAAGAATAACAACAACAAATTAAACCATCTTCTGAAAATTCACCACAATTACTATTGATTACAATTATCTTGTCCATTAATTAAAAACAATAACCAAACGTTTATTCTTTGCACCTTCTAATGTTGCAGCTGCATGAAGACCAAATTTCTGTTCCAATAGACAAGACACAGCTTATTAGAGTTTGGCGCCAGCTGCTAATGAAGATTTCCAAGCCAAGGAAAATTCTGATTTAACAGGTTGAAATGCAACTTAAGAAACTCGGCTTCAAACCCCACTTATTATATCCTCCAATCACCCTCTCACACAAACAAGAATGGCTTGCAGTCTCCGTACAGTTCTGCAAATAAAGCATGGCCCTAGTAGGTCTATACGACATCCAACATGCTGAGAATTTACACCATGAAACACAACTTGAGCAAGGTAATTCAGAATTAAACAAGCTCTGCAAAATCTGCAACGTAGTTCAATGTTCTCTACAAATATTGAAGACCAAACATCAATATCTCAGCAACACAAGAAGAAGCTCAACGTTTTCTCCTAAAAGAAGACCAAACCCTAGCTCAATCCAAGAAAATCGAATTCTCTCTCAAACACAATTTTTATCAAATGATCAATGGATAGTAAAGTGCTTTTTCGAGTTGAATATATAAGCTTTTTGAAAAGGCTTCAACTTTACATTTTTCACTTAAGTAGCTTCTTCAACACAACATCATTTTATAACATTAAAGTTATAAAGTCATAAAGTTATTAAATTAAAATAATTTAATTTAATAACGACAATTAAAATATGAAGCCACTAAATCTATCTGACTGAAACAAACTAACTTCTGACAATAGAGCCCCAAGCTCAAACCGCCCTGCCAAAAATAGCCATCTACCAAAAATAGACTTACTAAAAATAGTAAGTCTCTCAAATTGGAGATCCCCAATAAACAATCCTAAACATCTAATAACACTATGTAGACACCCTGCTAAACCAGGCCATACCCAAAATACCACTTACTAAAAATAGTAAGTCATCCAATCTGACCCAAACGAAGAGTAAACCTGGCAACCAGAACCTCCAAAATGGAATCCAATCACTGGCTATACCAACTGACCCCTTCTGATCACCAGATTAGCTTACGAGGGTCGCCAAACTAAGTTAATCCCAAGAGACTAAAAAAGGGGACATTACAGATTCATCAAAATGTTTCTTATGTCAACCATGGAGCAAAGACCACCGAGGTAAGGAAAGGGGAGAACTCATCCAGAAAAGATTGTGCTTTAAATGCCAAGCACCTTAGACTAAAGGTCACCAATGTAAAAGAGGACAAATGAACAACATAGAGGAGACACCGGAGGAAGGGGTGCCCCTTAAAATAGCTAGATTGGAAGAACCAGAACCAGTAACATTAGCCGTCATCGCCCAGGGGAATGAAAATAGACCATTCTGACTTGAAGGTCTAATTAATTGCTTTCGTGGACACAGGAGCCTCACACGATTTCATTAGCAAACAACTCGTAGCAAAAAGGAAAATACCAACTCAAGAGTTCAAAGGGTTTGAAGTAATCATGGGCAATGGAACAATTGATCGGTTCATTAGAATGGTACCCCAATTAGAAGTCCAGGAAGGGGAACATATAATCAATTTGCAAAATGACCTCATCCTAGGAATGCCATGGATAAACTCATTAGGGCAATTTACGATGGATAGTCCCAACCTTGAAATTTGTTTTCAGCATCAAGGGAAAGAAATAAAATTAAAGGGGATGCTAGATAGCTCTCCAAAAGTGGTATCATGTAATAGGATGGAGAAAATCCCCAGGCATGATCAAGAAGAGTGGATGGTCCAATGTATGGTCCTTGATAAATCATCCACTAAAGAACAAGAAATTCATGATGACATTCATCCTATCCTTAAAAAATATAAAAAGGTCTTTGAGGATATTCCACCAGGTTTACCTCCAAAGAGAGGATTCGAACACTCTATCAAACTAGAGGAGGGAGCTAAACCAGTTATCACAACTCCTTACCGACACCCTCACAAATTTAAAGAAGAAATTGAGAGGACCATTAAAGAACTTCTAGAAATGGGCCATATTCAACCTAGCAGCAATCCATTTGCTTCCTATGTTGTATTGGTGAAAAAGAAAGATGGTACCATGAGAATGTGTATAGATTACAGAGCTTTGAATAAAAAGACTATAAAAAACCGATATCCCATCCCTAGAATTGATGAATTAATGGATGAACTACATGGAGCTAAGCTTTTTTCAAAAATTGACCTAAGACCAGATTATCACCAAATTAGAGTGAGAAAAGAAGACACTCCCAAAACGGCTTTCAAGTGTCACTATGGACATTTTGAGTTTTTAGTCCTGCCCTTTGGACTCACTACCGCACCAGCCACCTTTCAGTCATGTATGAATCACATCTTCAGGCAACAGCTAAGGAAATCTCTACTTGTTTTCTTTGATGATATCCTTATTTACAGTGAGACGTGGGAAAAACACCTCAAGTACCTTGAAGAATTATTGAACATTTTGGAATCAGAATCATCATATGCAAAAATTTCCAAATGCGAATTTGGGTTAAAGGAAATCCTTTATTTAGGGCACAAAATCAATGAAGTGGGAGTAAGTGTGGATGAAGAAAAAATTAAAGCTATTAAAGAATGGCCAACCCCGAGAACCCTCACACAACTAAGGGGATTTGTGGGACTTTGCAATTATTACAGAAGATTTGTGAAGGGTTTTTCAAAAATTGCAGCTCCCTCACCGATCTAACCAAAAAGGGAGCTTTCACGGTTATTACCAACCGGTTACTGAGAGGGGGGGCCTGAATCAATAAGAACTATTTCTTCTATAATTCCAATCTTGTTTAGTACTTCTTGAAATCTAAGCAAAGTAAAAACAAGCATTCATAACTATAAAAGAAGTACACAGATCAACACAAGATATATACGTGGAAACCCTCGGTTAGAAGGAAAAAACCACGATGAGACAGAGCTCACAACTTCACTACTGTAGAATGAAGGTGCCCTGTTAGGAGCTTACAAAGCACTGGTTAAGGTGCTACCCGGTTAAGGGATTTTACAAAAGATCGGTTAAGATCTTAACCCTATTAAGAGTCGCCTGGTTAGAGGTCTTTTAACACCAATAAAGATGTTACCCTGTTAGGGGATTTTACAACGAACCAATTAGGTCCACCCTAATATAGGGATTTTAACTTGCTTTCACACTTTACGAAAGCAATGATCTTCTATGACACTGATTGTCTGATCAGATCATACCTGTTGATCTTTCCCAGTTTGCCTGGCTATTGATCTATATTGCCTTTCACCTCTGTGACTGTAGCGCTTCTCTCAGATGGTATCTCTCCCCTACTCTGTGCATTCACCAATTATCAACAACATTTTATCTTGCGTCCTATGACCTGTATTTATACAAGAGTTCACTGTAATGAAACCCTTAACTCATAGAACCGTCAGGCTATAAACTCACCAAAAAATCAGGCAACTAGCAAAAAGCTATGCGTTCTGATCTGGAGTTTACCTTGCAAAACATCTGTAGAAATAAAGCTAACTCCTGTTAAAAAGCTAACCCCACTTCAGAGCAGTGGATGTCCCATATTATCCGGTTTTAACTCAAACTGTACCACAAAATCTGTTGTGGATCTTTAGACAGTTAGACCAGTATATCTTATACTCGGTTTATCCCTTTATACACTAAGAGACCAGTACGATGTTTTTAGATCGGTCTACCGGTGTATCTCCTTTGCTTCAACTACCGGTGCATACACTCTGTCTTTGCTCTACCAGTGTCTGCTAAGTAATGTGAGTGACCGGTGAGTGTTTACCGGTGTATGGTGTTTGTGAATTTACACTAATGACAACTTAAATTGCTAACATTCACTTGGAATGATAAGGCCTAACAAGTTTTTGAACAACTTAAGGTAACCATGAGCACCTATCCAGTCCTGGCTATACTCGATTTCTCTATGCCCTTTGAACTTTAATGTGATGCCTTTGGGGAAGGTATTGGGGCCGTACTCATGCAAAAGAAGCACCCCATAGCTTTCGAAAGCCGCAAGCTCACGGCAGGGGAAAGACACTATTTCATTTACGACAAAGAGATGTTAGCTATAATGCATGCTTTAGCCAAATTCCGTCAATACTTGGTTTGTGGAAAATTCATTGTGAAAACAGACTACAACAGTTTGCACTTCTTTTTAAGTCAAAAGGATCTCAATGATAGGCAAAAAAAATGGGTAAGCAAAATACAAGCTTATGATTTTGATATAGAATATGTTAAAGGGGTGAATAATGGCGCCGCAGATGCACTTTCTAGAAGGGCACACCTCAATGCCATCACTAGTATCTCTAAGGAGTGGAAAGAAGAGATCATCAAGGAATATGATCAAGATTCACAAGCAAGGGAAATTCTAGAAGGAAACCCGCCTAATGAAAATTATAAAGTTAGAGATAACCTTATATTCTATAAAGAAAGGGTGTATTTGATTCCTCAATCTAAATTCAAAAATAAAATTCTCCAAGAATTTCACAACAATCCCTAAGCGGGACACCAAGGATATTATAAAATATATAAGCATATCCTACCCCGCTGGGTTACTCCAACCTTTGCCTATTCCCAACTAGAAATGGGAGAGCATATCTATGAATTTAATTACAAGATTACCAAAAACACAAGGGAAGGATAGCATCTTTGTGGTAGTAAACGGACTCGCCAAATACGCCCATTTCTTTGCAGTCTCAACTGAATATAAGACAATTCAGATAGCAGATCTATTTTTTAGAGAAATTTTTTAACTCCATGTACTCCGTCAAAATATTGTCAGTGATAGAGACAGTAAATTTATTAGCCAATTTTGGCAAGAACTCTTTAAATTGGCCGGTACAACCTTAAACCTCAGCACCAGTTACCATCCTCAAACCGACAGGCAAACTGAAATAGTGAACAAATGGCTAGAAGGCTACTTAAGGAACTATGTTACTGGACAACAGACCATGTGGATTAAGTGGTTGCATTTGGGAGAATACAGTTACAATACAACACACCACATGTCCATAGGAATGAGTTCCTTCCAAGCATTATATGGGTATGAGGTTACATCCTTTGGAGAACTAATCCATCAAGAGAGCAAGGTACCAAAGGCACAAGACTTTATTCAGCAAAGTAGAGACATCATTAAATCCTTGAAAGAGAATAACAGGCTCAAAATCAACAAAAGATCTATGCGGATAAGAAATGCATAGAAAGAACCTTTGAAGTCGGAGATCTTGTATTTCTACGATTACAACCCTATAAACAAACTTCCATTAAGAAGAATGCGATAAAAAAATTGAAACCTCGATTTTATGGACCCTACAAGATAATAAGAAGAGTTGGAGAAGTAGCTTATGAGGTAGAACTTCCCAAGAATAGCAAAATACATAACATATTCCATGTCTCCAGACTTAAGAAAGTCCTCGGACAACACACAATCCCTTGTGATGAATTACCCCCCCTAGATGAAGAGGGGAAGCTCATTCTGCAACCAGAAATCATCCTTGACACACGAAAAGGGAAGCTACAAAACCGGACCATTACCAAGTATCTAGTGAAATGGAAAGATCTGTCGGACGAAGATGGCACTTGGGAAAGAGAGGAGAATCTCAGATTGCTTAAGGACAAGCAAATTGAAGATGGGGGAACTGTGATGGCCCTTGATTAAAATCTCTTACCAATGTATATAAACAAATGTTATCATTTTCCCTTAAGAAAAATATATGTATTAACATGTCAATAACATTTAATATTAATAATCAATTGATATATATTATAATATTATATTAATATGTCAATAACATTTAATTACTAATGATCAATTTATATATATATTATACATATTATAATATATATATATTATAATATATATTATTATAATACATACATTACAAACATGCACGGTATGCAAAGGTTGCATTAGTCACACCTTAGATGTGCGACAGGATCACAGCCTTAGACTGAGACTAGTCGCACTCCTAAGGGGTGATGACGCGTGTGGGGAGGGACATGACTCCCCCCTCTCACACGTACTTATATGCAGCCACCGTAAGAAGTAAACCACAGGGAGAACAAAAAAACAAAATCAGAGAAAAATAAAAGAGAATAAAACAAAAGAAAGAACGGGAACGGAGGAATTAAAAAGAAATTGCAGTCGATAACAACAGGACTCTACTTTGTAAGTAATTAAATATACTTTCACTATTTATATTTATATTTATATATATATATATATATACAAAGGATTTTTCTTCTATCTATAAATATATTCATTGATATATATTAAATATATTTATACATGTGCAATTGAGATCTATGAAATTATGTTATAGGCATTTTGTGTTTTTGGATTTTTTATAAATTTGAATATATGATCATGTAATTTACATTAATTTTTGGTACATTTATATATCCACCCAAATTGATGATATGGAGACCATAGAAAGAATGAATCTTATATTCATTAGAAATGGATCCCATATCTGGAGGGGAATAGAGGAAATTGTTATAGTTTCCCTAGTCTCGAGATTGTTACAATCTCACATAGGCAATATATATACTAATGCCAGTCATATGCGTATGCGTAGGCTTGGATAGCATTTATTGCTTCCAAGAGATTCTTATGGGCAGTGCTCTATGGGATGAGGTGTCGATAGCCCGGTTGCTTAGAGTGGATCTTATTTCCCTCAAGCCGAGAATCGGGAATTCTGTGAAGCTCGACCTAGAGGCAGCCTTAAGAATCAAATTTCCCTCCCCCCTTACTAACTTAGAGTAGAGTACGAGTCATGTAAATATTGTATAATATTTTGTACTAACGTCAATTTTGCAGGAAATTATAAATGAGAATAAGAAGGGACATTACAACAGTTCTGACTGGTACAATAGCAGTGCCGACTAGTACGATGGCAGTGTGTCATCCAGTACGGTAGAAGTGTTTGTACCATTGAGGTGTAGCATTTGGTACATCACAACAGTGTTGGGTGGCAGTGTGCCTACTGGTACGCTGGCAGTGCCGACTAGTGGGTGGCAGTGACGATTGGTATGGTAGCAGTGCAATCTGGTACGGTAGTAGTGTCGACTAGTACGGTAGCAGTGTTTTGTCGAGTACGATGGAAGTGTCTGTACCATCGAGGTGTACCGTTTGGTACATCACACTAGTGTCGGGTATCAGTGTGCCTACCGGTATGATGGCAATGTCGGCTGGTGGGTGGCAGTGCCGACTGGTACGATAGCAATGCGAACTAGTACAGTGGAAGTGTCTGTATTGTTGAGGCCTACTGTTTGGTATATCACAACTGCCAAAAATAGCAACATAGGCATAACTGACTTACTATAAATAGTAAGTTTGTCAATCTAAGCCAACTGATGAATGAGTCAATCACTGTGCATACCATGAGTCCAAGTGCCCCTACCAAATATAGAAACCCTTCAACAATTACTTAATATAAATAGTAAGTCTCTAAATAACTCTTCCCGTTAATGATCCTGAATCGCAACACTGCCACCAAGTTGTTCAAGTGCCCAGCTAGAGATAGAAACTTGACTTTCTTAAAATAGACACTTACTATAGATAGTAAGTGTACCAATTTGATTCAAACGAAGAGCAATTCTGAACATCCCTGACCTCTGGAGTGAGAATTCGCCTCTGGTTTTGTCAACTGAGACCCTCTAACCAACTCACTTAGTCTACGAGGGCCACTGATAGGCTAATCCAAACTACCAACCATGATGAGCTAAAAAGGGGACATTATAGAAACTTCGTAGAAAAGCCTGAATTTATAACTACAAGTTGATTATTCCAACCAATTTTCAACTCACTTACATGCATTTAATTCACTTATAAGATCATTTAATTCCCACATGCATCAAACTTTACTTGGACAACCTGTTCTTTTTATACATAGAGAAGAGCATTTTATATCTCAAAATTTGTTTTTATCTCCTTTTCATTTCTAATATACCCATAGAAGTACACAACAAAAAATTGCAAAGATGTGAATCTAAGATAATTTAATATCCTTTAGTGAACTGAACACAAGAAACTATGAAATTAAATTAATGTTTAGGAATACCAAATCCATGCAAGTCAATAAGTAGGATCCAATATAAAAGAGAGACACTAGAGAAAAAATAACCTTGGTCATTAAAGGTAACCAAACAGAAAATACAAAAAATCTAAAAGGCAAAATGTAAACCTAATACACTCAAACCCCAAGTCATAAGATATAATACAAGCAGCCCGTTAATGGGCCTTGCTAGGTAGATCTAGATTGTAGTGAAGCTCTCAAGGTGAAATTGGAATGCTCAGAACCAAGATGGATGCAATTGAACATTGACGAGCTTCCAAAAACCCGGTCCCATCTGGGGCATCCAGGGCAGGATATGCAGCGAGGGATTTGAAGGGGAACCTATTGGCTATAGGGGCGAAAGACCTCTGTGATGGAACCAACAATGAGGCAAAAGCTCAGGCAACCTTGAATGTGGTTTGGATGGCAAGAAAATTGAATGTATCTCATATTCACTTGGAGGGTGATTCGCTCATTACTATGAATGCAATTTCTAAAGATGAAGTGCAAGCATGGCATCGAAATAAATTTATAAATATTATTATATCAACCCTCGCCACCTTTGAAGATTTCAAAATCACCTAGGTAAAACATGGTGGAAACTAGCTAGCAAACACGCTATCAAATGTGCCAGTGACTTTAATGTGAAATGATGGGGATGATATATTTGAGGATTTTAGAGGGATTTAAGAGAGAAGAGTTGGTGTTGAGTACACCGGTGGATGAAAGAATAATAATGTGATGTGACAAGCTGTAATGTGGAGCATGCATGGAGCTAATTAAATATCCTAGTCTTACCAGATTGCCACATTTCATTTTGGTGGGATAGAAAGTAGTGACAGAGTAGAGTGTTTATAGAAATGGAGGCCAACTTCACTCTACTTTCTCCAAAACAACAACTTTCTTTCCGGAGCAAAATTACTGAGAAGAGGTTGTGTGGGGTGTTCAAAATTTATGAACCTCTCTTTTGGAAAATTGTAGACATCATCCTTGTTGAGGAGTTTATGAAGATAGAATAAAAATATTGTTCCAATATCATCATCGCCTCTGCATTTTTGGCATGGGCTTTGGAGCTGGGCTCTAAGGAGGAGGCAATGCAGGCAATGAAGGAGTGTGAAAGGCCCAAATGGTGTGGTGGTTTAAAGATAATTTTGGCAATGGCAGAACTATAGTTATGTCTCTAAGCCATCATGGCGATTAGAGGAAGTTTGGTACCATGAAGCCACTGGTGCAGCCTTTCCTAGTTTGGAGTGCTTACGGGAATCGGGAAGAGTGCAAAGTCAAGGCCCAAATTGGTTGTGTTTCATTGAAGGACTTTCTCCAAGTGCAGGAGATGGAGTGTGAGAAGGAATAGATGGAGCAAGAAAGGCTAGTGGCAAGAAGGTGAAATTTGGACCGGAGAATAATTGGTTTAATGTAATGTCCCCATTTTGAGCGAGCATTGGAGTTAGTGGATTTAGCCTATCATTTGGTCCTTGTAGGCTAATTGTGGTGATTAAAGGACCCTGTTGTGGGTTTTAGCCACGTTTTGAGGGACTTACTATTTATAGTAAGTCATCATAAGGTTCTATTGAGCTCAGATGATTTAGAGGAGTTATATGATGCTTTCAGATTTTATTTCCGGCTTCCAATTTGGAGTCCAAGATTCTTGGACGAAGCGTCTATTTTTCGTAAGTCATCACGTCAAGTTCATTTATCATCTTTCATCATCAGGATCACTCTTGTGCTGTCAAATTTTGATTCTGATGCTTCCTCAGTCATTTTCGCAAGATAGGTGAATTATGTTTATTATTTAATTAAAATGGCTAAGGTTGTCATTTTTATTGGGAATCTATTTTGGGCATATTAGTGTTATAGCTCATTGGAACCGGGTTGAGAAGTTTTAAATCCTGAGCTCATAAGACAGGGACCCTATGTGTCAGAATATGGTTATTTTAATGAAAGGGTCTTTTTTTCATCATTAAAGTGGAAAGAAATATAATTGTTTATTATATTTCAATTGTGCAACCATAAAGCAAGTGGCTTTTAAGTGAAAAGTGTCATTGAGAAGCTATGGAAAATATTATATATACAACTTTATGAGTATTCGAACCTCATTCTTGACTTATGCAATTTTTATGAAGTTTTTGGTTCTGGAGAAGTTGGTAAGGGTTTGAGGACTGATTCCTCACTTCTGCAATTTGAATCATCATTAATTGGTGGTGAATTTTGCTACTGAATTCTCGAAATCTAATTCTAATTATGTGGATGCAAATTTGGTGCTGTTGTATACCAAATTTGAGGAGAATTGTTGATTTGCTACTGTTACTGAGGTATTCATAATTCTGGTTCGATTATCTTCAAAAGATTATTTTGATACTAGAAGGTTGTTGTATCTTCTAGTCTGGTTAGGAATTGTTAGCAAGGATATGATATTTTCCAGAGAAGTTGCGTTTCAAATCAGAGAACCAAATAATTAATTATTGGCTGCGAATTACACCTAGAGGCTGTGTTTTGTCTTCTAGCAGTTGTACATTCATGTTAAGAGACAACTTTGCAATGGAGAGAGCTGCGTAAGCATTTGGGAGGTCTGCGTTTCATCATTGTGGGCCTACGTTCCATATTCTCAAGGCTGCTTTCAGACTTTGGAGTCTTCTGTTCCTTTTGGCGGCTGCATTTTCTCCCAAGTTGGCCACCTTTTGCAATTAAGGTGCCAATTTGAAATTATAATTTGATGTGGTTTTGTAACTGGCAAATTTGTAAATTTAATCCATTCTAGTGAGCTCGGAAGTTTAGAATTAATTGATATTAAACATTATTCAATTATGGAAATATTTTTGAAGTCAAATATTATCAATCAAATAACAAAACATTGCAAGCAAATTCAGAAATAAATATTACCTTCAACAAAGAGTCGGGCAAGTTCTTCACAGTGGTATCAGAGCACGTTTCCTGCCATCTTGTGGGGTTTGGAAATCTTGAGTTCCCATGTTTGATTTGTGAGTGATCAGCACTCTGGTTTCATTTCAATCATGGATAAATACAGAAAACTAGGTAAATATGGGAAGCAGTCTAGCAATGTGTCATGTTACAGGAAACAATCAAGTGCCTTGGAAAATGAAATGGAGAAATTGAGGCAAACACAAGAAAGGCTAAAAGCCCAACTTGCAGATCCGGCCACTGTTGACAAGGCAGCTAGTTTCATGGTTTCCATCTTCAGAAAGTTTCCCTCATGAAGACTGCAGGAAGAGAAACGGGATGCTCTTGCAGGTGAGACATCTAGAAATCTTCATGATGAGTTTTCAGCAGCCACTGATCATTGCGGAGATGGTCATGTTCCTAGGACAACCATTAGTCCTATTTGCACACATGATGTTGGAGGCTTCTTACAGGGACACGTGGATGTGCCTATCTTGTTGACAGATAGTGGTACTGATTTTCAGCATCCTGAGCCTGTTGTTGATGTTGTTGATAGGGTGAGTGGAGGATGTTGTAGATACCACTAGGCATTCTGACACCATAGATGATGGTGTTATCTTTGAGAACTGCAAGGAGTATATGAGCTCTGACAGCTTTGATGTTTATGACAGCAATCGTAGTGCGGAGTCAGTGCAGGAGACAACAATCTTTTCCTGTATTGAGGATGTGAGCATGGAGCTACCCAGTGATGACACTCATGATGGGAGTGTTACAGATGAGTCAGGTGACATAGATTCATGCCACAATGTAGGTGATTCACACGATGACATTGAGTCATGTATGCAGCCAGAGATAGCAGAGGGGATTCAGATACATGATGTTGATACTAGCATCATGGATACCTCTGATGTTGAGAGTGAGGATGTTGAGTGCTGCAATGTTTCTGGTTTTTTATATCAGACTTCGGGTGTGGACTCAGGGTTGTCATCCGATGGTGGTGGGTACTAGGATCCTTTTCTGCAGGGACTCGCAAATGAGGATAGGGAAGCATTTGAGTACCAAGGCGAGGAGTATGTTTTACCTGGTCTCACTGAGGGGAGTCTACACACTATGCCCTTTTGTGCAGTAGATAGAGAGGAGTTACGGAGGCATGATTTCATTCAGATAGAGGAAGTTACACATCATGTCTCTCACAGCTCACAAATATCTTATTCAAATCAATAGGCAGGAGCTGTTCACTTTGTGAACAATCCTTTATTTGATGTGGATGTCACTATGTCTTATGACAATCCATTGTTTGAGTTCAGCAATGATCCCTTTCGGCTGACGAGTGAGGATGATGATGATGTTTGGGATTCTTTCAGTACACCGGGTTATCAGACAGATTTTACAGGATGCCAGTTTGTTTTTACTGAGCAATTTACAGAGGTGTACACAGTGAGGAGTGCTTTTAGTTTCACTTTTGATCCTCATGTTCAGGATATCTACTAGTTGCAGAGTTCATCAATGCATCTGTTTGATGACTGGTATGATAGTTTAGTTGGCACACAGACTGCGGGCAAGTCCAGTCTGCCATTTGAGTTGCTTCTGCATAAGTTACTCACGGTTGAGTTACTCCCATGTGATGTTCTTGTCTCAGCATCATCAGTTTGAGTGTTGAGTTCAGTTTCTTAGACGCTGCAGTTGGTACTGTTCATGTTGGAATTATTTTTGGAGTGTGGTGATGATAGGGACATTACTCCATTCTATCCTTGGGATCCAGGTGGACTTATGTATTTTGTTTTATGAGATTGCTTGGGGACAAGCAATTTCAGGGAGGGAGGACTATAATGTCCCCATTTTGAGAGAGCATTGGAGTTAGTGGATTTAGCCTATTATTGGGTCCTTGTAGGCTAATTACGGTGATTAGAGGACCCTGTTGTGGGTTTTGGCCCCATTTTGAGGGACATACTATTTATAGTAAGTCATCATATGGTTCTACTGAGCTCAAATGATTTAGAGGAGTAATATGATGCTTTCAAATTTTATTTTTGGCTTCCAGTTTGGACTCCAACATTCTTGGACACAGCATCTATTTTTAGTAAGTCACCCCGTCAAGTTCATTCATCATCTTTCATCATTAGGATCACTCTTGTGCTGTCAAATTTTGATTCTGATGCTTCCTCGGTTGTTTTCGCAAGATGGGTGAATTATGTTTATTATTTAATTAAAACAACTAAGGTTGCCTTTTGTATTGGGAATCTATTTTGGGCATCTTAGTGTTATAGCTCATTGGAACCGAGTTGAGAAGTTTTCAATCCTGAGCTCATAAAACAGGGACCTGTGTGTCAGAATATGGTTATTTTAATGAAAGGGTCTTTTTTTCATCATTAAAGTGGAAAGAAATGTAATTGTTTATTATATTTCAATTGTGCAACCATAAAGCAAGTGGCTTTTAAGTGAAAGTCTCATTGAGAAGCTATCGAAAATATTATATATACAACTTTATGAGTATTCGAACCTCATTCTTGACTTATGCAATTTTTATGAAGTTTTTGGTTGTGGAGAAGTTGGCAAGGGTTTGAGGACTGATTTCTCACTTCTGCAATTTGAATCATCATTAATTGGTGGTGAATTTTGCTACTGAATTCTCGAAATCTAATTCTGATTCTGTGGATGCAAATTTGGTGCTGTTGTATACCAAATTTGAGGAGAATTGTTAATTTGCTGCTATTACTGAGGTATTCATAATTCTGGATCTTCAGAAGATTATTTTGATACTAGAAGGCTCTTGTATCTTCTAGTCTGGTTACAAATTGTTAGCAAGGATATGATATTTTCTAGGGGAGCTGCGTTTCAAATCAGAGAACCATATAATTAATTATTGGCTGCAAATTACACCTGGAGGCTGCATTTTGTCTTCTAGCAGTTGTACGTTCAAGTTAAGAGACTGTTTTGCATTGGAGAGAGCTGCGTAAGCATTTGGGAGGTCTGCATTTCATCATTGTGGGCCTGCGTTCCATATTCTCAAGGCTGCTTTCAGACTTGGAGTCTTCAGTTCCTTTTGGCAGCTGCGTTTTCTCCCAGGTTGGCCACATTTTGCAATTAAGGTGCCAATTTGAATTTATAATTTGTTATGTGGTTTTGTAACTGGCAAATTTGTAAATTTAATCCATTCTGGTGAGTTCAGAAGTTTAGAATTAATTGATATTAAACATTATTCAATTCTGGAAATATTATTGAAGTCAAATATTATCAATCAAATAACAAAACATTGCAAGCAAATTCAGAAATAAATATTACATTCAGCAAAGAGCCAGAAAGGTTCTTCACATTTAACGGGACCATAGGGAAGCCAAAGAAACCCCAATTGGGGAGAATTCGATGGGTGGCCTCTTTGCATTTTTGCCTTGCTTCTCTGAGGTGCTTGCAGGTGCAGTCAATGTTTATGGTTTCCTTTCGTCATGATTTGGTAGGTTCTTGTTTTGGAAAGGCTAATTTTAGTTGTCGGACTGCATACGAAGGTTCATGGGTATTTTGTAGTTTCGGACCCATGAGCTTTGCACCAACTGTGCACTGCTTATATGTTATGGGGATTGGTGAAGGGTAGTCTGTATTTTTGGGTTGCTAGTGTTATGTTGAAAGTATATAGTTTCTACATAGTAGAAAGTGTAGTCACAGTAGTTATTACATACTTGAAATGTCAATCTTTTTTGGCATTTAATAAAAATATATATTATTACTGATCAAAAAAAAAGATATAATACAAGCATAAATAGCCCTGACAATCAAGAGTCAATCAGGTAAACATAGAGAAGATGGAAACCAAAGCATAGATCAACATTGTCACAGACAAAATGGAGAGAACTAAATGGAGAATTATTTTAATATTTTTTCTTTTACAAAATGTAATTGCAACAGCCACTACCACTATAGATTTTAAGATCATTAAAACTGAAATAAAGAGAGAAAGTAAGAGAAAGATTAATTACCAATGTCATCATTCTTGCTTTTTGCAAATACTAGAGCAACAGCATCATAATTGCCAGGACCTTCCTTCCGTGCCTTCCCATCGTTCAATTTTTTTTCCGAAGTTGAAGTTTCCGAATATTGGCTATTAAAGGAAAGGCAACCTCCTTCATGCTCTGCTGCCAGCCCACCTATAATAACAGTGTCCCCCTGTAGGCCCTCCTCTGAAAGGATAACACACCATGATATTTCAATTTACAAATGATTTGCAATTTGAGTCAACTTCAAATATTATCAATAGAAAGATTAACTTAAAGCTTAGAAAATAAAAAATAAAAAATATGGTAAACACTTAATAAAAAACAATACCTGAAATGCACCTCTGGACAACTTGAATTTAAGAACGTGAAAATTAAATCAGTTTAATAACTAAGTTACATGAATATTGTCACCCTTCCATTGTCAAAAATACCACCACCTGAGCGTGCACCCTAGTGTCCTCAAATATTAAATATGCCAATTTTAAACTTATGAATCCTCCAAGCTCAGTTACCTCAGTCAGGTCCTCATCTCATAGACAATATGCAAAAGTCCTTTGTCATCTAAACAAGATCAAGTCAAATTTCAAGTTTTCAAGGGAAAATAATTTACTGTCAAAAGTGTCAGTCATAGGTGAATTAAGAAAGACTTTGATCTGTATGATTTGTAAAAAATGTCCGAGTTAAGTTATAAAAGTCGTGCCATGTCTGTCATTTTGTTGGTATTACAAGAATTTAAGTTGCTCATTGCATTGCAAAAGTCAGCACTTTATAGGCGGGGTCATTCTTGTTTGTACAGTTCAAACGTTTTCATGTATACTGCTTGTATCCATACAAAAATTTTGTATCATGTTCAATTTCAAACAAACATCTGCTTTTTCTGTCAAGTCGAGCAATGTATCATCGTTTCCTCCAACTGCCAATGATGTTCTTGTTGTCTCTCACATTCATGTTTTTTTAAGATCAATGAATATGATTTTCAAACATTCATCATGGCAAGAGAATAATGTTGTAGTTGAAAAGATTTTGCAAACTCATCAAGGCATTGAAAGAGTGACATGTAGTTAGACAAAGGACCATTGAAGATTTTCTATGATGAAAAAATTACATGCAATAGCAACAAAGCATTACAAAGTTACAAAAGGAAGAATTAGATTTTGGGGATTGAGAAGAACTTAAAAATCAGAAAACAGTTGTGCCCCTACCCTTGAGCACATGACTCAAATTTTGAAATCAAGTATGTAAGTCCAAAATGTCATACATCATAAGTAGCAGACAAATTTTCGAGCTAAGGACTTCATGCTTCAAAAACACATTTATACACGAAGTTACTCACCTACGTCTAAACAGAAGAACATTTATTGATGTGACATGTAAAGTTCTGCACCTAGGAGCCATCCAGCAAGGGAAGCAAAGTTTTCAAAAGAAAATGCATATAGTATATCCAGGTAGGCACCTTTGTATACAAAAAAAATACAAGTTTCACTCACAAAATCCACACCTATATAGTTACATGTGGTTCTAAATATCGAAAGGCATTTCTAAAGAAACAACAGTGCAAAATCCCAACGAGTAGAAATGAACGTGTATCTAAACACACATGCAAAATTTAAATTTTGAAGTCTATTCATAGGCATGCACATGAATCTAAGAAGCAAAAAAGAAAAATCCGTGAAGATGAGCACATTTATACAAGTAAAATCATGTTTCAGTTTAAAGTTGAAAACCTATACACGGGCATGTTTGTGATCCGGAAGCACACACTGCAACACAGAAATTTAACTTAAGGAATTCAAAACAATTTTGTGTTGTTACGTGAGAACGGACAATGAAATCGAGGTGTAAATTTCAAGGCCTGCCTTTGATCTGTATTCCTGCACTCTTTTCTGAATTTAGTTCCACCTGAATATGTAATTTTGTCTTGTCACCTTTGATTTAGTTGGTTAGCAGTAGTTGTCAACGGTTGTGCTCTACTTGGCAATCATCGAACTCTTTAAATAGGTTTCTTGTAGTCAAGGAAAGTAGTTAGATGATCACTCATCCCTGATCTAGTTCTCTATCAGAATTTTATATGAATAAAGTTTTACTATTGTCAGTCTATCTAGTATGTAATGTCCCCGTTTTTCAGACTCTTGGGATTAGCTTAGTTTGGCAACCCTCATAAGCTAATCAAGTGATCAGAGGGGGTCAGTTGGCAAAGCCAATGGTTGGATTTCATTCTAGAGGTTCTGGTTACCAGGTCTACTCTTCGTTTGGGTCAAATTGGGTGACTTAGTATTTATAGTAAGTGGTATTTTGGGTATGGCTTGGTTTAGCAGGATGCCTGCACAATGTTATCAAATGTTTCAGGATACTTTATCAAGAATCTCCAATTTGAGAGACTTACTATTTATAGTAAGTCTATTTTGGTCAGAAAGCTATTTCTGGCAGGGCAATAGGAGCTTGGGGCTTTGTTATCAGAGGTTAGATTTACTCAGTCAGAAAGATTTAGTGGCTTCATGTTTTTAAAGTGGTTATTAAATTAACTTTTTATAATTTAATACTTTATAACTTTAATGGTATAAATTGATGTTGTGTTGAAGAAGCTACTTTAATGAAAAACGTGAAGTTTTTCAAAAAGCTTATATATTCAACATGAAAAAGCTTTTTACTCACCATTCATCATTTGATAAAAATTGTGTTTGAGAGATAATTCGTATTTCTTGTGGAGGAAAAGGGTTTGTCTTCAAGTTGGAGAGAGTTCGATCGAATTTCTCAAGCTTGGTCTTCAATTTGGAGAAAGCATTGAGTTTCTTGGCTGGATTGATTGAGTTGGAACGAGATTCAATTGCCTTTGATTATGTTTATGTTTTTGGAGAAGAAAACCGAAAATTGTTGCAGCAAGGGTTTGGGCGAGCTCCTTGAAAAGAATGTCAACTTCTCAAGGAATTGAGCACTTTGAATTCAATGTTTATGCCAGTGAATTGTGCCGATTTGTATCAGTGTTTGTGAAGACTGCAGATTGCATTTAACTGGAGCCGTACGGATTTCTGCAGAAGCCGTACAAAACTCAGCCAGGGCCGTACGCTGTGTGTTTGCTGGGTGTTTTTGGGTGATAGAATTCGTATGTGGGAGATTCTATGTTGGGTGTTTGATCAGCCCAAACCATGTCTTGTGATAAGGGAAATTGATGGAGTCCGCAACAGCTTGTGGTGACATGGATATGGCTGGTGCCAACATTGAATATTGATGTAGAATTATCAACAGCAGCCGAATCATGTTAAAAAGGTGCTTAATTAATTATTATATTCACAGTGGTATTTGTTTAGCAATTGTTATTCAATTTCCAATTCTAAAAGCAATTCAAATATTTCTCAAATATTGTAGTTAGTTTTCAAGGGGTGAAAATTTATTTTTAAAGCATATATATTCAAAATTTCAAAAAAAACAAGAGACTCCAAAATTCTTCAAAGAAATTCAAATTGCAATACATTGAGCCAGCAAGGCTCATTACATAGTATGCATAGTTATTTCTGGTTTTATTGGAAGTACTAGTCTTATAAGATATAAAAGTAAATAATGTATAGGCATGATGTTTTTAAAATAAAGAGAATAGCTGATTGTAGAGACTGACCAAACGTAAGAACTCAAAAACCTTTATTAATAAGCATGTAGACAATAGAATATAGCCAACCAAGCAGAAATAGAGGAACATATTAATAGAGTTGGCATCCATATAGACTTTTCAACTCAAATCTGCTATGAAGAGGCAACTCAAATCTGCTATGAAGAGGGAGTGTGCATCTCAAATAAGTTAATATTTTAACAGTAGATATCAAGAAAGTGATTATCAGTTAGTTACAACAACTACAGCATAACATTCAGATCAGCAAGAGCTTTACCAGCAGTGGCCTTTGTCATTCAAAGAGGTTTTGATGATAAAACTCAATCATATTTAGTGCAATGGTTTGCATCAAGATTTAATGCCCTATTCCATCTGCGATTTTCATCACCGTTTAGAAACAAGGTTGTGTTGATATCAATTTTCAATGCAGCAGAATGGGAACTCAACAAAGTCTCCTTTCATAACTTTGAAAGATGTATGCAAGATGACTGACTTTTCACCCAATGCAGAAGTTTAGTATGATAGAACAGTCAGAATTTAGTGAAAAACATCAGTTTGCAGTCACCAGTAAGGATGTTGTGATCAACTATCACAAAAAAGGTGAGTTATTGATCATAAAGTTAGGAGGAGCAATGTTTCAAAAACAAGATATCGAGAAATGTTATGTCATCTTATTGATATATTCAAGATTGATGTCTTCATGTGCTCTAGGGTTTCAGAAATCAACAGGTTGCCAATTTTTGGTTTGAATAGAAAGGATTTTTAGATTTTCCAAACGTGTGGGTTACAACTTACAGCTAGGGTTTCCTGAAGAGGTATTTTCCAATTTAATGTTTTGAAATGTGTCTTTGATATTCCCCCATAATCAAAAAAACAAAAAAAAAAGCTTCATTGGCCTATTAAAAAATCTGATTTTTAGCGTACATTAAAAATAGCTTTTTGGCTGTCACCATTTTTAAAGAGGATCATATTTTGATATCTGTTATTTTTGGTCAGGAATATTTATAGCCCCTACTATTTTTGGGCTTTCCTCTCTATTTATAGCATGATGTCAACTATTGTTGGATCATCCATCTTTAGGTCCCCTATCATTAAATATGTGTAGTGTTCTACATCTGTTTTGCACAAATTTTTGCACTTTCCCTTCATTCCCCGAACAGACATTTTATCAAACATTGTGTATGCAGGAGTACAAAATGTTTCCTAATTTCCTTGCAAGTTTATGTGCAGTTTATTTAATTGCGTCACCAGTTTGCATTCCATTAGAGAGAGGAGTATTCTGTTTTTAGTTTCAGCTATGCAATATTATTGTAATATCCCTTTGTCAAAATTTTGGAATATGACTACAGACTATCAAATTGCAATGTTTTGATGTCACCTGTGACAACTCCTTATGTGAATCCTTAAACTATGGGACTATGCACTTAAAATTCAATTGCAAGAGACTTCTTTTAAACCAAATACTTTTCTTATAAAACAGAATATAATATCTTGATACTTTGCAAGAATTGTATAGTGGATAGTGCTAGTATAATGATGAGGATCTTATGCTCAATCAATTGAATAAACCTTGACTTGCAACTGATATGTATGTGTTTACTCCAATCTGATGTACAAGAGGAGTTTGATTATGAATCTAGTATCATACAAGGCTTCAGGATTTTATCAATACCCAGATATCAATTGAATCTTCACTCAATGAGATTGTGAATGATGCCTAGTGACATCCTGGTCTGGAATTTATAAGTCCGATGTTTATCTTGGGCAATATGAAGATTGTTGGTGTTTAAGGCTACCTTTTATTCCATGTATATATATTTAATAACCTGTGTCTGATATCCTTCTCCTATAATCTCTTCTTCTGTTCAATAACAAACACACACACACACACATATATATATAGTATTATATGTCCTTTGTGAATGAATGCCCGAAATGATCTATAAACCCTAGAGACTGAATTCAATTCTCTCTGAGTGGTCAGTGACATTTTTTTAAACACACTCTAATTTCTTTGGATGCCACCTTTTCCCCAACAACGGCTTTCCACCACCAAACTTCTCATGACGCAATAATGATGTATATATAATCAGAGATAGTAGATGCCTCCATGGAATGCTATTCCAATCTTCTTTAATAACATCAAGATGGGGTGCGGTCTGGGGTTGCAATTCTTATCAATCATACCTCTATAAATGGAATGATTAGCCCGTTTTTAACTAAAAACTTAACTATTCTTAACAGAAAATTGCAATGTGCTTTCTTGACTACATCAAGTGTCCATACTTGAAGAGTCGTGTTGTTCTCAGTAATTCCTTGAGAAAGAGCTGATTAGTGTTGACCCGATGTCTTATTGATGGGTCTCATTTGTTTATATGAATCGCTCCTTCATCATACATAATTCCTATAGGAGATTGACCCCCCAATCATAATCAATTTGCTTCAGCAACATTAGTCGGTTATTCCAAACATGATCTCCACGTGGAACATTATTGCTGAGATGGCCTTCCATTGTTGTCCTTTAGAATAACACTTAAGATGCTATCGCTGCCCATGGACTGCCGTATGACAATTACTGAGATGCCATCGAGGATGATAGGGACTCCCGTTAATTCATCCACCATGATAGGCAATATTAATACTTGTTATTATTTCTTTATAAATTACTATTTTGTTATATTATTATATTTATTATTTATAAAACTATATATATAATATATATGTTAAACTCTAAAGTTTCTATTAATTTTTAGTTTTTATCAACTTAAATATAATTATAATTATGTATATTTTATTAATATAAGTATTATTATATTTTATTATATATTTATTTAATCTTATATTTTTAACCCTATTATTATTAAACTCTATCCCGGAAAAGGGGACATCTCAATTATTTGTAACATAACAGTCATAACAATACTTTGCAATCCACACATGGATTAAGAAATGGTTAAATATTTAATTATAACATTTCACTAAGTTACCGGTTCGAGATTGATTCTAAGTTCGGGTACAAAGAACCGGTTCACAAGTTCGACAAAATTTTGAAAAGGTGTTTGGGTTAAGGTTCAAAGAAACGTGTAAAAATTTTAAAATGAAATATATATATATATATATATATGAAGCCTAGAAGCATGAGTTAAAATTAGAATGTCACATAGTATCATAAAAACATTTAAACGACAAAAACACCATAAACTTGTAATCATAGCATCACAAATCGTGATCATACCATCATATACTTCAAGTTCAACATCAAAGATTCAAAACATTAAAAGTTAAAACTAAATCATAACATCAAGTTCAATTATCATTGTTTCAAGTTCAACTAATGAATTTAAAATGTATTAATATTCTTCTTCATCTTCATCTCCATCTTCTTCTTCAGCATTAGTTGACTCAGCAATAGAGCTAAGGCCAATGGGATCAGCAGCAACAATAGTATTGGCGTCAAAATCTTCAAATTCATCAAGTGCAAGTCGAGAAGTGTAAGCATCCAAGTCCGCGTGCTCTGCATTTACATCCCACCTCTTCATCTCCCCTTCTTTGTATTTTTTAGTCTTGTGTGAGAGAAGACGCAAGTTGTAATGCACAAATACCAAGTACTCCACTCTTTTTGATTGCAATCTATTGCACTTAAATGAGTGGATGAAAGAATATGTGCTCCAATTTCTTTCTGTTGCAGATGAACTAGCAACCTATGAAGACAAGACAAGGTAAACAATTAAAATAAAATTATTAATCTTCCAAAATAAAATTATAAAAATTACTTGCTAATCATGAAGATAAAGTAAGCTAATTTTTTTTTTTAATAAAACTTACTTGTGATATAATTTTTATTGCAAGGGGCTGCAATGTTTGGAATCTTTGGCCATGGAGGTACCACCAACTATGAGCATCCTTCCTAAACCGATGACGAAGAGAATCATTACTTAGACCTCTCACATTCACAAACTCTATGAACTCATCCGTAATCAAATCTCTCATATCATCATCAGGAAAGAGTCTTTCAAATGCTGCCTTGTATCCATCAGACACTTCTAAATCTCTATAGGGTGGTAGCCTTCTTGGTAGATCAAGGAATTGGTTGCTATAATATTTGGGCGTCAATGCATAGGCAAGCAAATGTAGAGAAGTGGTCATTTTGTTCCATCGTTCTACAATAATTACTTGCAATTGTTTGAAGAGGGTCTCTTCAGGATCTTGCTCTTTTTCATTTACAATTTGCTTGATCTTCTCAAGCATTGAGTCTATGCCATCATAGATCTCTCCAAGGCAAGGCCTATCCATGTCACCGTACCTAAGCATGCTCATAATGGGCTCGGTGAACTTAATGAGATATGACAGTCCCAACCAGTGCTGAGAGGGGAGGGGTGAATCAGCACCTCTTTAAACTTTTCCCTTGAATCCGATGAAGTAAACTTACAGCAGACAAGCAAGCAGATTTAAGCAAATAATAACAGTAAGTAAACAATCACACAGTGACACTAGATTTATCACGCGGAAACTCAGTTAGGGTGAAAACCACGGTGTGAGGAGACCTCACAAATTTTGTACTCTTCTGGAGTACACCCTCTTAAGAGCTTTCCTAGTTAAAGGATAAAAATGCACTTGTTAGATGCGACCCAGTCAAGGGATTTATTACAATAAGGCTAGTTAGTGCCTACCTTGTTAGAAGACTTTGAGCACCTTACAAGATGCCACCTGGTTAAGGGATTTGATACAGGGGACCTGTTAGAGTCCACCCAAAACACTAAGATTTAACTATTGTAGTTGCTAGAAAACAATAGATATTGACCTTTTACAATTGGCTTTGCATAGCCTGATAAGATCTCTGTTTGTGCTCAGCTAAGAATCGTCACTGATCACAACAGGTGAGTTCTCCACTACTGTTGTGCTTCTCTGCACACACTTCTTTCTCTACTTCTCTTTCTGATTTACCCTAGCTTCTTTTAAGCTTTTTAGGTTCACTTTTTTCTCTGGCAGAATGAAGGCAACTTCTATTTGCCTTGGTCAGAAGAATATATAGGGTCCTGGCCTAATTGTGCTCATTAAACATGACCTAACTTTAGATCTTCATCGGATACATTGCTCAGTGGAGTACCAATTTACTAAGGAAACATCCGATGTATGCCCTTGCTTTATCTATCTAATGAAGAAAGAAGTAGTTGCGCGTCAAGCAACTTTCCTTCACAGGAGATAACACTTTGATTTAAAGCCACTAATCTCGGCTTTAAATCCTACAGACTTGCCTCAACCCGATCGCCAGTTTTAAAGCCACTGATCTCGGCTTTAAAACCTCCAAACTCGCTTCAAACAGATTGTCAATTTAACTCAAAGACTTCCTAATTTAGAGCAGCAAATCTTAGTGAAAGAGTTAGTTAGAACAGTTAGTCTGACTATGACTTCCTCGGTTCATAACCGGAGTCATTAAGATACCGATTACGGTTGACTTCAATTCTTCGTGCTGTGAACAGGTAAGAGTCCCTGTTCCTGTCCCTTCCTTGGTTTACCGGTCGCACCTTCCTTGGTTTGCTGTCCCTTGCTTAGCTTACCGGTTGCACCATCGAATTGTTGACACCAGTTAGCTTATTGCTTTATGGTCCTCAGCTGATGCTAGACTCCTTTTTTCCTTTGTTGTGTACATAGCCCAGTGACTAAGGCTTTCTATAGTTATCCTTCTTTCATATAGATCTCCTTGGTTCTAGAGGTGACAAGTCTCTATACTCTGCCAATCAATGACAACACTAGTACCGGTAGCAAGCTTACCGGTTATCATCGCTTAATGCCAATAAGATATTCCAAACGTTCCCACCATAAGTCATCCAATATCCTTTGCTTTATTTTGGCTTCCCTCTCACTATTGCTTTTCTTCCATATAGCCCAATTGTTTCTGATTACCATATTGCAAAGTGCCTCTTTCACTTGCACAAGGCGTCTCAAGACGATTAAATTGTTATTCCTAACCGGTTACTGAGAGGGGGGTGAATCAGTAAAATACTATTTCTATTGCAATTTAAAACTTGTATAAAGATTCTTGCAAGATAAACATAACGTAAATAATCATCCACAAGCAGAAATAGAAATACTCAAATCAACACATCATGTATATGTGGAAACCCTCGGTTAGAAGAAAAAAACCACGGTGAGACAGAGCTCACAACTTCACTACTGCAGTAATAAAGATGCCATGTTAGGAGCTTACAAAGAACTTGCAAGAGTGCTACCCGGTTAAGGGATTTGGTAGAAGATTTCTTAAGACCTTAACTTTGTTAGGAGCCGCCTTGTTAGAGGACTTTCAACATCAACAAAGATGTTACCCAATTAAAGGATTTTTGCAAAGAACCTATTAGGATTCACCTTGATAGAGGGATTTCAAAATGCTTTCACACTACAAAAGCAATGATCTCAACTTGACACTCTCTTTCTAATTAGATCATACCTGTTGATTTCTCCCGGTTCTGCCTAGCTGTTGAATCTTTCTGCCTTTCACCTCTGTGACTGTAGCTCTTCTCTCAAAAGATATCTCTCTTCTGCTCTGTATATTCAACAACTATCAACAACACTTTTCTTGCGTCCTATGACATGTATTTATGCAAAGTTCATCTTAATGAAACCCTTAACTCATAGAACTGTCAGGCTGTAAACTCGTCCATAAATCAGGCAACAAAGAAAAAGCTTTACGTTCTGATCTTGAGTTTACCTTGAAACATCCACATAGAAATAAAACTAACTCCTCTTAAAAAGCTAACTTCAGTTCTAAACAGTGGATGCTCCACATATTCCGGTTTTAACTTAAACAGCTCCATATTCACCGATGCGGATAGACATGTTGTTGACCGGTATCAATCTTATACCCGGTCCATATCATTAGACTCTTATCCTCGGTTCATTTCCTTTTCTACTTGGTCTACCGGTGCATCTCCTCTGTTTAGTCTACCGGTGCCAAAAAAGTAATATGAGTGACCTTTCGGTGTACCTATACCGGTGGGAATGGTGTTTGCATCTAATCATCAGTAATGACAACTTAAAGTGCTAACAATCTTCCCCTTTGTCATTGGTGGCAAAACCATTACTCACTTACTCATCACAATTAATACCTTGTCCTATAGACTTCTCTTTCCTCTGGTTGCACACTTCCCCTGTTCCAAACTTCCCATGTTCAAGTGCTTTAGCTAATCTGTTCTGATTTCTGACCTCCTAACCCTTCTCTGAAGTTTTCTTCTCTTGGCTTCTCTTCACTTACTCAATATCATCTTCTTCCCCTTTTTGCCTCCATAAGACAAAGGGTTAAGTTTCACTTATGATTTTACATTCTTAGATTTGTGAAGATATCCTTGTATATTGTCTTTGCTAAGTGAAGAAATGGGTTCCATTGACCGGTTACATGTTCAATGTTCTTCTATGTTGCTTTTAGAGAGACAATAATGTTCTCCATGTCCTCCACAGTCTTGTAGTGTAGTTCACCGACCAGATTCTCAACATCTGTGGCAATCTGTTGCATTAAGTCAAATGTGGGAGCCAAAAATAATTGAAATCCAATAATATCTTGGATTCTCTTGGTCTTCTCTTCAAATGCCTTTCTCAGAATGAGAGCTAGGCTTGTCATTTCTCTGCTGAAGTCTGTTGCAGACTTGTTCTTTATGTCAAACTGGGAAGACAAAGCTCTTATCATGTTTAGGCTCCTTGTTGACCGGAAAGCCATATGGGAGCATCGATCAGTGGGGCCCCTAACCGATGGAGATGCGTTCTCTCTATGACCAAGGACGAACGAATCGATGCCCTTTTTTTTTTAATAGTAGGGCCAGTCGAGTGCCAATTGTTTCTTGTAGGCGATCACAGCGAAGTTAGCAGTCGAGTGCCTACTGTTTCTTTAGGCTTCCGATCAGGGCAGCCATAGATATATAGGGCTTTCAAGTCCGGTTATGTCTTCTGAAGTCTTTGTTGACTTCTTTGTCAAATCTTACATGAACGTATCAAATTAGAAGTTCTGGTCATCAAACTTCCTACAACTTGAATCTCTTGTTGAAGTACCCTGAAATTGGTAGATACTGTGACCTTTATTTCCTCAACCTGTTTGTGGAGAATTTTTATTCTCTTCTCATAGTGATCAATTGCTACTATCTCTAGATCAGTGAGATCTTCTACGATTGCTTGTGGAAGATCTCCAATTGATCAATGACAGGTTCATCTTCATCGATGTTAGCATCAGGTACAAAGTTGCTCAGGATATTTTTGACACTTGTTAGGACCATGTCCTGTTTCCTTTTAGTTAGCTCCTTTAGCTGCCTTGTTGACATTTTATTAATGTCAACCACAGTGTCCGTAGCCTTGCTCCTTTTGGCTTCTGTGTCAACTGCAAAAGATAGCTTCCTCTTGGATGAGGATGAACTCGGAACATCTACCTGTTCCTTGTGTCTAGGATCCTGTACCGGTAGCGCTTGCTCAATATGTACAAGTAACTCTTGTTCCTGTTCATTCTATTGTTCTTGTTTGTTTTCATCATCTTACGATTGGGCTAACTCTTCCGGTAATGCCACATTTTCCAGTTGTGCCTCTTCTTCTGGTAGGATTTCTGCTGCCGGTACTTCTTCCTTATTCTGTGCTTCCACTTCCGGTTGCACTTCAACTTCTGGTTGAGCATCCTCTTCTTGTGGAAATTGATCTACCAGTGGGACTTCTTCCTTGTGCTACTCTTCAACTGTATGCAGATCACCCACAACAATTTCTTCTTCAACACCTGTAGTGTTGTTAGTGGTCATCTTGACTGATGACTCTCCCAGATTCATCTGTTCACTAGATGTGAACTGTTCTATATGAATATTCTCCTCACCAGTTGTAGGTTCTTCACGAGAAGTGAATTGAACTGGTGGTACTTGTGGTGGTTCAAGTTGATCCTGTGGACCTGTTCCCTCAAGTGCATTGAAATCATACTGCTGCCATAAATCTAGAGTCTCTTTATAGATTTTGTTTTCATACCCGTTGAGTATCTTAGCAACTCTATACTTGGTATCCAAGTTCATTGATGCTTCTTCTAGTAGAAGCTTGATTCTCTCTTCACTGAGACCAGGTCTGACCTTTGACAATGTCTCCTTATTGATTCTAGTGTTGGTGCCTAGACCGGTTCTCCATTTTGTCATTAGCCTAGAATTGAGTTCAAGGGGAAACTTGGACCTATAGTCCCTTGGAGTTCTTTGGTAATCCATAAAAGTTTCCACTAGAGCTACAATTACTAACTGTTTATCTTCTTCTCCTAGCACACTATACCATCTATCAGCATTATCTACTTCTCCAAAATTCATCACGTCATCAACTATATCATTGACAGTCATGGTGCGAGTCTTACCATTCTCTGGAGAGACAAGAACGGCTGGGCAAGTTGGATCATTGCCTTTATCATCAATGATGTCGACGATAACTGGTCCGGTAGGAATCTTTTGTTTAACCGGTACTTTTGCTCCAAGTACTCTTTTTCCCTTTCTGGTATCGATGATCGATGGCTCAGTTGTCCTTTGGTGTGCTTCTTCTGCTTGTTTCTGGGTGTGAAGAAGTTTGGTCCATATTGCTACTCCTTCCTCATGAATCTTCTCAGCTTCTCCAATAAGCATTAGACCGATCTTCTTCTTTGTCAGGGAATTTTGTTGATGCAGTTCAGCTTCATGAGTGGCCTCTTCCAGAGTAAGATGGTTCTGGACTTCAAGCAGAGCTCGAATCCTCAGCTCCTTTTCTCTATCCATTGAAGCTTTCCATGTAGCTTCAAGAATTTCTTGGAGATTATCAAGTACAACCTTGTGAAGTTCAGTAGGAGAGAGGTTTAATTTATAGATAAGGTGAACCACTGTTTCCTCTTTTTCTCTTATCTTCTTCGTTGGCGAATTGATATCTTATGTTGACAACACCCATTCCGCCAGATTGTAATGTCCCCATTTTAGCAAGTTTCTGCAGTTGAGCATAGTCAGTTCATCAATGCGACCCTCGTGAGCTGATAGTGTGTTTTGAGGGTCTGTGGGAGTTTCTGGGACGGACTTACTATTTTTGGTAAGTCTATTTTTAGCAGTGGCTATTTCTGGCAGGGCAGTGCCTATTCTTGGTTGGGCAGTTGGACCTGGGTTTTGTCAAAAGTTCGTTGATATCAGTTAGATTTTTTTGTGGCTTATATTTTAAATGTTGTTATTAAATTAAATTATTTTGATTTAATTTAATAACTTACGACTTTATAACTTTATGTTATAAAGTGGAGTTATATTAAAAGCCAATTAAGTGAAAAATAATGTAAAGTGCTTTTTCCAAAAAAGCCTATATATTCTACTCGAAAAAGCACTTTACTCATCTTTTATGCAATCATTATTTTATTGAAGTTCGTGAAGGAGACAAGCCTAGCTAGGGTTTCGAGGACTGATTCCTCATCTCGTGATTTGAGCCATTACCTATGAATGGTGAATTTCGCAGCTGATAATCTGAAGTAATTAATTATGCTACTGATATAATATTCCAGTGCTGAGGTATACTGGTTATGGTGAAATAATTCTACAGGCAAAGTGGTGTGTTCTCATCGGATTCAAAGCTTTGCTAATGTTCTGAGAATTGATTGGGAATTGTGCTGTGATTTCCGATATTGATTTCGGGTATCAAATTATTGGCAATTTATTAATTTGACAGGAGATTGGAATTGTTTTTCATGATGCGTGAAAGAAGAATGATGGGGAATTGAATGCAGTTCATTCACGCAAGTGTTTGTGAATTATCTGTGCTTTGTGTGAGTAGTGAGTCCTCACGCCAGCCTGCTACATTTGATACAGCTCATCCATTGACTGTCATTTTGACACACAAGGCCCTATGTCTGCTGTTGGAGCCCTTCTTCCTCACGTGCGGGCAGTTTGTAACCTCAGCCAGTTGCGTGAGAACTGTCTGGACACGGCAGCTTCATTTCAAACTTGCGGCCTATTCTAGGGAGCAGTTTAGAAGCCACAGGGGACTGAAAATTCATTCAGGACCAGTCACGCTTAATGCGGCAGACATGTGACTGATCACAAGGGAAACGTCAAGCATTCTGGGTTGTGGCATATTATTATTTGAAGAATATTCCATAACCCAGGGTGGCGGAATTACCAGGTGCTCAAATTACTTTTTTGAATAAATGTTTTAATATACTATGGTGATGAGAATAAAAGCTAGTGAATATTATTAAAAGAAATTCAATTTGTCTGGTTTGGAATATTTGAAAGTGGTGGAAATTTTGTGTCATTATTTTAAGATACTATTTTAGCATAAGATTTTTTGCAAGTCACATCAAATTTAGTAGATTGAACCAGAAGGAGCCAGTCAAGATCCTCACACAGATTCTTTCAATCCTGCCACAAATTCATCAATTGTGGGCTTTCTCCTTCTTGGTGGATCCTCCTTCACCGTTTTACCAGATGTCCTCTTTCTGACTAGAGGAATTGTTTCTTCAGTTTCTATTTCCTCTTGTTCTTCCCCTTGGGTGCTAGGTACCGGTTGAGTTCTTCTATTTTGAGCCTTGGGTTGTTCTGTCACCGGTTTCTTCTTTGGTGTGGGGGTCCTTTTGGTGTAGACATTCTTGATTGGTGCCCTTTTCTTTAGATTCTCTTGAATCTCTTCGAAGGTACCAAACCGGTTGGCAGAGAGATCTAGGTTAGCTTCGGTCAAGGCATCAGCATATGCCTTGGCTATCTTGGTGGTGATCTCGTAACCCAGTTTAGGAGCATACCCGGTTCTCGGTTCCACTGCTTGAATAACGCAGTGATTGGTGGAAAACAGAAAACATACATCTTTATATGAGTCAACAATACTTCACAGCACCTGCTCCCTAGCGTGCATTCTCAGTTGGAATGCCTCAAAGTATTTGGTCATTACTTTACCAAACTGGTTTTCCAGTTGGTTGGCCATTTCACTTATTTGGTGCATAATCGGTCGATTGGTTCCCCATGTCACATTTCCAATTCCTGGGAAGAAATTTGTATAGTAGAAGTAAAGGCATACCAGTAGGGTCCCGTACTTCATGGATTTCTTCTTTACAATGCTGAGCTTCATATTTTTGAATATTTGACCTTGAAGCATTCCGCAGAGATCGTACTTGGCATTGTCATGCATTATCCGATGAGCGGCATGAATGACTCCTCTCGGTATGTTGTTCAGGTTACTGGATTAATACATTTTCTAACCTATCACAGCGGATGCGAACCGAACTCCTTCGTCTTTCATGTCGTTAATGGTCATAAGTCGACCATCTGATTTTGACTTTGTCAGCTTAGCGACGACAGCATTGGAGATAGTTCTTAGGGTTAGTGCTTCCCCTTCCTGACTGTACCCGGTCACTCTATGCAGGTCTTCCTTCGTGATTTCATTGCATGCTCCTTTTGTGAGCCAGAATCCTGGTTCATGAAGACGACTAAGTACCAGTCGAATCCAGTCAAGTCGGAAGACGTTCGGGTAGCAAACTCTGTTGATTAGCCCAGACAACACCACCTTCGCGTATTTGTCTGGAAACATTCCATCCTCACATAGCGAGAGGTACTCGCTCTGAATGAAGGTCTCTCCCAGTTCTTCCTGCTTGGCATAAATGAAAGTGGTCACCTCTTCCATCATAAGAACACCATCTAGCACGCATGATAGTGCACCAGTCATGTCGTTCGCCCTATTCTAGACCGCCATGATATCATAGGCAGGTTGATCAATTTGATTTCCTTGAATCATCTTGGCGACAGATGATGAAGATGCCATTGCTATCAACCAGTTAATACAGAAAGTAGCTTCATCGGTCTTACAGACAATATCTTATGATGATCAAAGAACGAGAATATTACTTAAGCATAAGAATTTGTTAATCACAAAATTGCAAAGTAAAAGTAAATGAGTAATCCTCCTTTCTTTATATAGAGTTAGAGCATAACGGTAATTACCAAACGGTAACTATTGTTTAACGGCTACAGCATTTATTGCCTTACCTAACCTTTCTTTCCTTTTTCACCCACTGGTATTTAGGCTTTTTCGGTTGAGCAAACCCCGGTTGATCAACGCTTACATGTCCGGTTATACTTCCTGACTGAGTGAGTGGGTTGCTGACCAGTCCTACCGAGAACAGTAGACGAGCTATCGATTCCCCTTAAGCCCTGTAGGCTCAATTTGCTGAAGAGATATCACCATCAGTTGATGATGATCTTTCCTCTATCGTTTCCTCAGCAAAGCTCTTTGATTCCTTCTTGAACCAAATCTGCTTGACTTCTTTCTCGGTCTTCTTTCCTTTGTTGTTCTTTTCATTTGAAGATGAGGTCTTCTCCACCAGTTTGACCGATCCTTTCCTTTTGTTCATTGACCAGTTCCTGCAGTCTTTAGCTAGGTGTCCAACTTTGTTGCAGGTGTAACAGACTATCCCAGTTCCCTTCCATGGATTCACCCTTCTGTTGTTAGGTGATTTGCACCAGGATTCATTGTGATTATGCATACCACAATTAGCACAGTTGGTTGTGCTTCGGTTCTTGTTTCTTTTGGGGAATACCGATCTCGGTGGGGATTTGAATGCCATTGTCTTGGATCTGCATTCATTAGCTTTGTGTCCAAACTTGTGTCATGCGTAGCAATACCCCTTGAAGCTTCCCTTGCTTCCACTGGACACACTTGTGGGGCTCGACCAACATTCATTGGTCTTGTGGCCATACTTGCAACAGTTTTTGCAGTAACTGTTAGTTGGCTTGACCAGTGCATTTCTGCATTTGCTTGTTTTATGGCCCGGTTTCCCACAGTGTTTGCAATACATGTTGAAGGTCTGTTTACCCTTTTGTTCTTTCGGTTTCTTCTTTTCCTTCTTGCTTTTGTTGGCTCCTGACGACTCACCAATCTCTTTGGTGTCTTGACCAGTGAACCCAAGTTCGGTGGAATCTTTGTGCTTTCTTTGAGCTTTGAGTTGCTCATAAAACTTGATCGAGCTCTCGTTGTATCTTCTTAGGGTTTCATTCCTTTCTTCAAATTCTTTCATCTGTTCCTTTAGTTGATACAACTCTATTGCCAGCCTTTTGCATGCATCATCTCTGTCATGCCAACCCTTTTGCATGTTGGCGTTTTCTTGAGTGACAATTTGCATGTCTTCTTGAAGTTGCAGAACGACAAGATCATTTTCCCTTACCGCTTGCTCTATCAAATTCCTTGCTCTCTGAGGTTGTTAAGGTCTTGATTGTTGTGTTTCTTTCATCTTCAGCTTCCCTCTTTTTCTCAATCAATTCAGTCATCCTTAGGGCATTAACTTCCTACTCCCTCTTTAGGTTGGAGATCTGATCGATTAGGATCTTGTTCCTCTCCATGACCTCGTACCTGCCTCCTTAGCTTCATCTAATCCACTCTGCCCAAAGAGTTCATCAATTGTTTCGTTTCTCTCACTCAATTACAGAGTCAGCTCCTTTCTTTTAGAAAAGGATCTTCTCAGCCTATTCTCCAAAGAGGCAATGATGGAGTTGGCTTCCTCAAGCTGTTTCTGATACCTGTAACCCTCCATGATCTTTTTCTCAAGCAAGCTTTATATATTAGAGAACTTGGCTCTGATACCAATTGTTATTCCCAACCCGTTACTGAGAGGGGGGGAATCAATAAATACTATTTCTATTGCAATTTAAAACTTGTATAAAGATTCTTGCAAGATAAACCTAATGTAAATAATCATCCACAAGCAGAAATAGAAATACTCAGATCAACACATCATGTATACGTGGAAACCCTCGGTTAGAAGGAAAAAACCACGGTGAGACAGAGCTCACAACTTCACTACTGCAGTAATAAAGACGCCCTATTAGGAGCTTACAAAGCACTTGCAAGAGTGCTACCCGATTAAGGGATTTGGTAGAAGATCAGTTAAGACCTTAACTCTATTAAGAGCTGCCTTATTAGAGGACTTTCAACATCAACAAAGATGTTACCCAGTTAAAGGATTTTTACAAAGAACATATTAGGGTTCACTCTGATAGATAGGGATTTCAAAATGCTTTCACACTACAAAAGCAATGATCTCAACTTGACACTCTCTGTCTGATTAGATCATACCTGTTGATCTCTCCCGGTTCTGCCTGGCTGTTGAATCTTTATGCCTTTCACCTCTGTGACTGTAGCTCTTCTCTCAAAAGATATCTCTCTTCTGCTTTGTATATTCAACAACTATCAACAACACTTTTCTTGCGTCCTATGACATGTATTTATGCAAAGTTCATCTTAATGAAACCCTTAACTCATAGAACCGTCAGGCTGTAAACTCGTCCATAAATCATGCAACAAAAGAAAAGCTTTCCGTTCTAATCTTGAGTTTACCTTGAAACATCCGCATAGAAATAAAACTAGCTCCTATTAAAAAGCTAACTTTAGTTCTAAACGGTGGATGCTCTACATATTTCGGTTTTAACTTAAACAATTCCGTATTCACCGGTGCGAATAGACGTGTTGTTGACCAGTATCAATCTTATACCCGGTCCATATCATTAGACTCTTATCCTATGTTAATTTCATTTTCTACTTAGTCTACCGATGCATCTCCTCTGTTTAGTCTACCGGTGCCTATAAAGTAATATTAGTGATGTTTCAGTGTACCTATACCGGTGGGAATGGTGTTTGCATCTAATCTTCACTAATGACTACTTAAAGTGCTAACATAAATTTGATGCAAAACGAGTTTCAGCAATGTGTAACTTAAATTAGAGCAAAAAAAATACAACTATTAGATACATACTTTATAAAAGAATACACATTACACAATAAAAAAAAATGAAAATAAAAAATTGTAAGATACTGATTTAATTTTTTTTAATTTAAAATACTAACTTTAGTTCAAGTTCACTTACCTTATGTAACTCCAAACATGAGAACATTCTGAATATTCCTTGAGTCATGTGACGGTTTGTGATGAACATCTGGATGTCCTCAGCCTCTGCATACACCTCCTTGATCCACTTGATTGTGTTCTCAATCTTTTGTAGCTTAACATTGAGTGAATGGACTGCACAAGGTATCCAAAAAATATGTTCATATCGCTCTTCAACCAACAAACCAGCAGCTCTACAATTCTTTGCATTGTCTGTTGTGACTTGGACAACGTTACTAGCACCCAAGTGTTCAATGGCAGAGATGAGAATCTTAGCAATAAATGGGCCATATTTTTTACTTGCCCCTCACAATCCACCGCTTTCAAAAACATTGCCCCTTTAGGGGACACCGCTAGGACATTGATCAAGGGACGATTTCTAACATCTTTCCACCCATCTAAAACAATTGATACCCCTGTCTCAATCCATGAATCCTTTATGGGCTTCAATTGATCATCAATTGACTTGACCTCTTGATCCAACAAGGTTGTTCATACTCTCTCAAAACCAGGGCCCTTATACCCTCTTAGATCTTCATTGGCACTTTTCAACATCTGTCTCCAATATGGAGAGCGAACAACATTAAAAGACAGCCCATTTGTATACAAGCATCTTGCCACATCAATGTCGGCAAGTTCCCTACTTTGATTTTGAAATGCAGTTTCTAGTGGTCCCTTTCTTTTATGTGCAAGGCCAAGGGGTTCTTTTTCAGGCTCACGGCTAGCTGAGGTACTAAAAAAGGGGTGGTCTTCTATCACAACATCTGTGCAAGGTTGTGTTACCTTTTCTTTTTTTTACTTTTAGTTTTATTGTCAATGCCATCGGTTGAATTTTGCCTACGTTCTTCACTCTTTTGCTACCTCATGCTCTTCAATATATTTTAATACAGTTGCATTTCGTATAGGTGCACCTTTTTTTCCAGGGCATTTCTTGACTCCTCTACCCGGGTATCCACACCAATGGCCTACCACACAAAAATATGAACTATTTCTTTCTACATCACAACCCCGACATTTCCAACGGAATGCACCACCTCCTGGAAGGAGTCTTGTAATATCAACATGCTTCCACAAAGGACAATCAAAGTGGGGTTCTATTCTTTGTTCGGTATTGCCTATTGAGGAAGAGGTAGATGCCATTGTAGTTCCTTTTCCTATGGCAAGAAATTTCAAATTGTATACATATTCAATATAAAACTTAAAAGCCAAACAATGAAAAATTATAGAAAAAATGGCTAAGATCTTATGCAGAATGAAACAGAAATGAAAAAAATAAAAAACTTAAACAAAAACAAAAAACAAATGGAAGAAGATCTTACCTCTACTCATTGTAATCGTGCAAAAGTGTACAAATGAGGCACAAACACTTGAAGAAAGCTAACAAACCAATCTTCCAACTCTTCCATGCACAACCAAGAACTTGCTCTTTTGCTCTTGCTCAATTCAAAATAACCTACTTGCACACCACAAATGAGAATGAGAAGAAAACATTAGCCTTTCATATACACCTTTTAGGGTTCTGAATATCAAAATTTCATCAAATTTGCAAAAATATGTCACTTAAGTGATGTATATGGGTCCCAGTTCGTCGAAGTTCGTTGCGGGTTCGATTTTTTGCATGCTAGTTCGCCCGGATCTAATCGTCCATGGAAAAACTTCGAACTGGGTCCAAAAATTTGAACCCTGTCCAAGCCAGCAGACGGACCGGACGAGGACCAAGTACCAGTTCGTAGCCAGGCTAGTCTGAAGGGGTCTAGGGGCAAACCAGGGTAACTTAGACATTTCAAGTAATAACTGCATTCGCAAAAAAGATATAACAAACATTTTCTAATGTTATATAGTTATCATTAGAGGGATCAAAGTCCGACTAGATAGATACAATTTTCTATGCTACACTTAATCGACCAGTTTTAGAGAATAATATTGCTCTGATTCCTATTACCCACCACAGGCACCAACAATATTTCCAACACCATCTGATGCCTCTTCTTCTGTAGGCAACCAAGGTGATCAAAGTTGCAAATTGAAATTTCCTACAAAATGGCTTGAACTGGCCCAACTTATGGCCATGGCTAGCACGTCCCTTAGACTAAAAAAGAAATTCTAAACTCCATGACTCCCTAAGGCTTCTTGACCTCCAAATTTCTCCTTCAATGTTACAAGAATGATATTTGAACTTATTGAATCCCTACACCTGCTACTTCTCAATAGCTGGAACTTGAAGGAAATAGATATATGTGGCGGCTCCCCCTTTTTGACCTCTTCAACACCATATGCGCCTTATTCAGAGTGACCAAATCATCTTATGAATGTGTGACAGCTCAAGAGCATCACCTATAATATGGTGCTTCTCCCCGTTATCTTCAACGGGTTTCTCAAATATAAATCACTGCCTCTCTCTCCTAACACATCTCTCTTTCTAAATTCCCATGTCACCTCTTCTTTGCACGTCTTTATAGGCCCACTTACGACAAGAAAAAAGTAAAAACCATCACATATCATTCTCTTTGATTGTTACTGACTCAGATAGATCCAAAATACTGTCATGCCATCTCTATTTAATTCTCAACATGTGATATGGCTGGTTAAACTGTAATATGGCTGAATAGAGAGTTTTAACTCCTTTGTTGACTCCATTGACCACTTTAACCCTAAATGGAGATCTTTCCACAAGCTGCATGGGATTTAATTAGGAATTTTTAACCTTAATTGAAAAAAAAAAAAGTACAGCAACTTTGGCTGTTCAAACAATTGGTTCGACAAAGCAAAACAAAAATGGTATGGCTGGTTAGAAATATTCAGCAAAAAATATAAATAATGCTAAATCTTAGTTTCCAAAGCACACTCAAGCGCACACCTCAAAAAAGACTTCTACAATCATGAAATTTCGAACCTAGCAACTAAACAAGGCCAACTCTTCAATTTCTGAAACCAAAAAACTTCAACCGAATAGCAATCTTATCCTCAAGTTGAGACTCTAAGTGAATTTCACTACATTGACCAGGGAGGATCTCACACCTTCATAACCAATCTTCCTCAAGAGGGTTTTCATCCTCCAGAAGGCTGAGATGAACTGTGTTCAATCTCCAAACACCAAGGGTTTCACAAGAAAAAAGATAAGAAATCTGCACAATCCAAATGAGCCCCTATAATATCCCCGTTTTTCAGACTCTTGGGATTAGCTTAGTTTGGTGACCCTTGTAAGCTAATCAGGTGGTCAAAGGGGGTCAGTTGGTAGAGCCAGTGGTTGGATACCATTCTAGAGGTTTTGGTTGCCAGGGCTGCTCTTCATTGGGGTCAGTTTGGATGACTTACTATTTATAGTAAGTGTATTTTTGGTATGGCTATCTTTGGCAGAGCACCTAGAAAGGAATTTCAGATGATTCAGAGTTTCTTCTGCAGAATCTCCAGTTTGAGAGACTTACTATTTATAGTAAGTCTATTTTGGTCAGATGGCTATTTCTGGCAGGGCAGTATGAGCTCGGGTACTATTGTCAGAAGTTAGAAGGGTTTTGACAATGAGTTTCAGTCACATCACATTTTTAATAAAGGTTATTAAATTAAGTTATTTTAATTTAATAACTTATGAACTTTAATGTTTTAATTTAATGTTGTGATGGTCAAGACTCTTTAATGAAAAGTGTCTTGATTAAGATTTCCTTTGGCATTATATATACAAGGAAGAAATCGATTTTGGACTACCTTATGTCATTTTATTGAATTGTTGAAAAGTGGGAGCTTGAGGAAGTTTTCGAAATTCACAAGGAAGCTAGGGTTTGGTCTTCTTCATACGAGAAAACGTTGAGCTTCTTCTTGTTTTGCAGAGACATTTGTGTTTGGTCTTCAACAAATGGAGAGAACACCAAATTTGTTGCCAGTTTTGCTAAAAAGAGTTTGATACAAAAATTACTTTTCTGAAGTTGATGTTCATTGATTAAATTCTAAGAATTTGGGTTGCCATCCATAATTCCTTGAAACATACGGAGTTTGCTGAACCGTACAGCTGTTGGCATGTTTGTATTTGCTGTTTGAAAGCAAGGAAGAGAGGTTCGGAGCTGAAGAACTGGTTATTTGCTGAGTTACGTGGGTGATCATTTTGGATTGCAAGGAGACTTAGCCGCCATGGACAAGGAGCATACTTTATAGCTGGCGTCTTTTTCTCATTCAAGATGCGTTCCAAATATTTTGCAGTCCCATTTGAATTGAAGGTGCAAAAATCATATTGTTATTAATGTGTATTTATCTGATGATATTTGATACTATCATATTGGCTAATGTAGCAAGGAAATGAAGTAAATGTTCAAGATAAATTGCGGTTGTATTTATTGAAAAATCTGGAAAATTTATTGAAATCCCTATGTTCTGAAAAACAAAATTAAAATTGCACTTGAATTTGAAAAAAAGGCCAATTCACAACAGAGAGCCAGTTGGGCTCATCACAGTGGTAACAGAGCACTGATCTTGCCATCCTAAAGGGTATGAGGATTTAGTAATGGCAGATCGATTTGTACCGGGAGGGCACTATACCCGCAGGGGTAGAAATTCATCACCTCCCGAAGGTAATGAACAGGGCCCACAGAATGAACAGGCAGGCAACAGGAATAGGAATAACATTGGGAATGATACTAATAGGGAGGCCAGAGATGCCTTAACGAATATTGTAGATGGTCAGCATCATGTTGCAAATGTATTGGAACAGCTTTCAAACACTCTTCAACATATCGTATTACCAGGTGATAGTGCTAGAGATAGAGGTGCGCGGAGAGTTTCAGTCAGCTCACACAGGTCACGAGCAGATGACAGGCGTGATTATAGAGCTGACCATATGGGTACTTATGACAAGCCTCTTCGTCCTACTTTCTTGAGGCCAGAGCTGGATGCAGTTAGTATAGAGAAAGAGCCAACACGCACATTTTGCAAAATGGGATGCTCTTCGAGAGCCACTAAAAAAAACTTTGAATTATGATAGATATTTGACACGGAAGCGAGAGCATTCCAGAGGCAGGCCAACTCCTGACACGAGGCAGAGAACTAGGCAGGATGTCATGTCCCCTTTCTAGAGACATGTTCGTTTATGACGGGTTTGCCTATCATCGACTCTCGTAGGCAAATAGTTTGGAGAGAGAGTCATTGTGTGGATCATTTGATTGCTTATTGCTGACAGAGCCTACATTCGACAGAGCCTACATCTAGTTTGAGGCCTACATGCAGTTGTAGTGGAGCCTACGTCCAGAAGCGAGCCTACATCCAGTTCGAGCCTACATTCAGTCTAGTTGGGCCTACATTTGGTTATGAGACATCTTGGCCTACATTGTTATATTTTTGAGTTGAGAAATGTACTTTATTATTATAATGTTATTTTATTATAAAGTACATTATAATTAGATGTTTCTAGAAGTTCTAGTAACTTCTCAAGAAAAAGAATAAATAGGGGGCTTGGGCTATCATTTCTACATGCTTGGATTTGGGATTTCTTCTACTTCTTCATTGTGAAGCAATTTGTAGCCTTGTGGTCTACAAATACTATTCGATCTTTGGGAACGATAACTCCCCTAGATTGGCATAACTGAGGTAGTGAAATATCTACTGAAGGGTTGCAAATTTGGAGATGGTACTCAGCCATCTCATTGTACTTCATTGAGAAATTGTTTGAAAGGTTTGTAATTGGTTGGAATAAGGTTTGGAATTCACCATTGGCATTGGTGAATCAATTTGGCAAATGATTGAAGACAAACTGGCACATTTTCAGAATTGCAATATCAAGGTTTGGAACCAGAAATTTGCACATATCTTCACATCTACTTGGGTTAATTTTTTATGCATTTGAGGAAGGGTTCCTACACCCTAGGCACTCCCATTCCCTACATTTTCGGCAGCTTTCACCTTGCACATAAATTAGTACAGGTGCCGTACTGTACGGCCTGTACCTGGGTCTGTACGGCAGGTTGCAGAGGAGCAGTTTGGGGTCAGTTCGGGTCTGTTCTTGCAGCGTCTTAATCAGCATTCATAGCAGATTGCAAGGAGCATCAAACAGGTTCCATTACAACTATTTATTGTCAATTCATGTATGAATATATTCTGTGGTGACAGTCATAGGTGTATGCAGAGATTAGTCTCAGTTATCATTGTTATCTCATAATGTTACATTGTCATCAGCTGTCTCTGTTATAGTTTTGGTGTCATTCTATTTTACCTATGTAACAGTCCCATATCTGTATGCACGTAACAATATATTCAGACTTTGCTTTTGGGTCGGTACCGAAATATAGTGCATAGATAGGACTGAGATTCATATGTTTCATGTGTTAAAAGGGGATCATAACAGAGCTCAATTTGTCCTAGTTGTAACAGTCAGTCTTCTATAATCAGATATGGATATATGTTGTAGTATGAATGCATAGCAAGGGTATTGCCACATTGTCATAAGGCACAGTATTGTATTCTGAATAGTGTCACAATCATACACAATCTGAAAAAACAGTCATCAGACACTACTAGCTGGGTTGACATAGTTGCATCTACATTGGTTGTCATTTATCAATGATCATTTGTAATAGTGCATAACAGGCCTACATTGCAAACTGATTTGAGAAGTTTATGATATATTGGCTTTGCATTGTCATTTCTTTATATTGGTATTGTTATCTCAATTGCAACTTGATGCCCAAAACAATAAACACTTTGAAACACAACATCTCAGACAAACATTTCAGTTGCTTGCCAAGTGTTCGACGATTTGCCACAGTTCAGTTTTGAGGGTTTTTTTAGTGATCCTATTGGTAAGGGTCATTACACAGGATGATCTGAAGCAGGCTACTAGCAAGTTGACACTAGCTCACTTTGATGGAAGTGGGAAGACAACAGCTAGAGCATGAGTCTACAAGCAAGATACGTATTTGTCACTTCGTCCTATGTCTGAGGAGGACACTATATGATTTGTTGTGCTTCATTTAGACGGAGTAGCTCATGATTGATGGTATCATGGGTTAGTATCTCTGCATCATGATCATATTGTTGAGTACTAGGAGTTTGTGGATAGACTGATAGAGTGATTTGACAAGAAAGATCCCGGGACTTACTTGAGAGAGTTAGCTCATGATTGGTGGTATCATGGGTTAGTATCTCTAAATCATGATCATATTCTTGAGTACCAAGAGTTTGTGGATAGACTGATAGAGGGATTTGACAGGAAAGATCCTGGGACTTACTTCAGAGAGTCTTCCCACTTCCATCAAAGTGAACCAGCTCCTGACACGAGGCAGAGACATAGGCAGGATGATCTGAAGCAAGCTACCAGCAAGTTGACACTAGCTCACTTTGATGGAAGTGGGAAGACTACAGCTAGAGCATGGGTCTACAAGCTGGATACGTATTTGTCACTTCGTCGTACGTCTGAGGAGGACACTATACGATTTGACGTGCTTCATTCAGAGGGAGTAGCTCATGATTGGTGGTATTATGGGTTAGTATCTCTGCATCTTGATCATATTGTTGAGTACCAGGAGTTTGTGGATAGACTGATAGAGCGATTTGACAGGAAAGATCCCGGGACTTACTTCAAAGAGTTAGCTCAATTGAGACAGACAGGTGGCCTTGAGGCCTTTATCAGTGAGTTTCAACGCCTATCAGTTATGGTTTGACATCTCCGAGAGGAGAGTCGTGCTTTTCATAGAGGGTTTGTCTAAGCCGTATAGAGGGTGGGTTAAGTCCGTGGATCCACCTACCTTACGAGATGCTATGAAGAAGGCAAGGAATCTTGAGCCTTCTGTTTCACGGGGCAAGTCTACTCCTAGTCCTATTATTCCTCCTACAGAAGAGGTACCTCCACCAGTTGTTGACAGGAAGAAATCTGCAAGTAGACTTGATGATGCCACTCGAGAGGATTTGAGGAGGCAGCTTTTTTATTGGTGCAAAGAGCCTTATGACAAAGAGCATTCTTGTTCTATGAGACCTAAGGGCAGGGCGAATCACTCTATGTGGATTTATTCTGGTGAGAGTGAGGTTGAATCTTCTCATTAGGCAGCTGGTTTGGATACAGAGGAGGAGAAAAGTGTTACTCCAGAGTTTGGTCCTGATGCCAAACTATCTCCGATTGTGTTGTCCACCTCTGTGCCACTTCCCTCCGCTTTCAGATTGAAGGGATTAGTGGAAGGACAACTCTGTGTTGCTATGTTGGACACTGGAGCCACGCACAACTTTATTCATGAGTGAGTTTTTAGTCACTGTGGACTTCAAGTGAAGGATTTTGCATGGTTTAGAGTCAAACTAGCAGATGGCTACACCCTTACCTGTACCAGGCGCATCAGTTACCTTTCCTTGTTTCTTGGTGATTACGAGCTGATATCTTATTTCTATGTGCTTGATTGGAAGAGATGGATATATTCTTGGGAATGTAGTGGATATAGGAGATTAAGGAGTTTTTCTTTAGCTTGAGTCCAATGCAGATTAAATTTGATTACCAGGGCAGAGAGTATGTGTTGTCGAGTCTTGCTTAAGGGAGGCTACGCGCAATGTGTTTTTTTGCGGCAGATAGTGAGATTTATCAGAGACATGAGTCCATTCAAGTTGAGCAGATTACACATCATGTTTCTCACAGTTCGCTGATTTCCAGCTCAGATCAGCTGTTGGGAGCAGTTCACTTTGTGAACAATCCCTTGTTTGATGCGGATGTCGTTATGACTTATGATAATCCATTGTTTGAGCTAGGTGATGATCCCTTTCAGGAGTTGTATGATGATGATAATGTTTGCGATCCTATTAGTACACCTGGTTATCAGGCGGACTTTGCAAGAGGCCAGTCAGGCCTAGCTGAGCAGTTTACAAGGGTGTACACGGTGAGGAGTGCTTATAGTTTTACATTCAATCCTCATGTTTAAGACATCTACCAGTTTCAGAGTCCTTCAGTGCATCCATTTCATGACTGGTATGATGGTTTGGTTGGTACGAAGACTGGGAGCAAGTCCAGTCTGTTGGTTGAGTCACTCCCGTGTGAGTTACTCTCAATTGAGTTTCTCCCACGTGGCGATCCTATTGCATCATCTTTAGTTTAGGTGTTAAGTGGAGTTTCTCAGATGTTGATGTTTGTTCTGTTCATGTTGATGATTTCTTCACAGAAGTATGGTGATGATAGGGACATTACCCATGACCATCCTTGGGATCCGAGTGGATGGTGATGCTTCTTGTTTTTCCTGATTGCTTGAGGACAAGCAATCTTGGGGAGGGAGGACTGCAATGTCCCCGTTTTTCAAACTCTTGGGATTAGCTTAGTTTGGTGACCCTCGTAAGCTGATCAGGTGATCAGAGGGGGTCAGTTGGCAGAGCCAGTGGTTGGATACCATTCTAGAGGTTTTGGTCCCCAAGTCTACTCTTCGTTGGGGTCAGTTTGGATAACTTACTATTTATAGTAAGCAGTATTTTTGGTATGGCTATCTTTAGCAGAGCACTTGGGCAGGAGTTTCAGATGATTCAGAGTTTCTTCTGCAAAATCTCCAACTTGAGAGACTTACTATTTATAGTAAGTCTATTTTGGTCAGATGGCTATTTGTGGCAGGGTAGTATGAGCTCAGGTACTATTGTCAGAAGTTAGAAGGGTATTGTCAATGAGTTTCAGTCGCATCACATTTTAAATAAAGGTTATTAAATTAAGTTATGTTAATTTAATAACTTATGAACTTTAAATTTTTAATTCAATGTTGTAATGGTGAGGACTCTTTAATGAGAACTGTCTTGATGAAGATTTCCTTTGGCATTATATATACAACGAAGAAATCGATTTTGGATTACCTTATCTCATTTTATTGAATTGTCTAAAAGTAGGAGCTTGAGGAAGTTTTTGAAATTCACAAGGAAGCTAGGGTTTGGTCTTCTTCATACGAGAAAACGTTGAGCTTCTTCCTGTTTTCCAGAGACATTTGTGTTTGGTCTTCAACAAATGGAGAGAACACCAAATTTGTTGCCAGTTTTGCTGAGAAGAGTTTGATACTGAAATTACTTTGCTGAAGTTGATGTTCATTGATTAAATTTTGAGAATTTGGGTTGCCATCCGTAATTCCTTGAAACGTACGGAATTTGCTGAACCGTACGGCTGTTGGCATGTTTGTATTTAGTGTTTGAAAGCAAGGAAGAGAGGTTCGGAGCTGAAGAGCTGGTTATTTGCTGAGTTACGTGTGTGATCATTTTGGATTGCAAGGAGACTTAACCGCCATGGACAAGGAGCATACTTTATAGCTGGCGTCTTTTTCTCATTCAAGCTGCGTTTGAAATATTCTGCAGTCCCATTTGAATTAAAGGTGCAAAAATCATATTGTTATTAATGTGTATATATCTGATGATATTTTATACTATCATATTGGCTAATGTAGCAAGGAAATGAACTAAATGTTAAAGATAAATTGCTGTTGCATTTATTGAAAATTCTGGAAAATTTATTGAAATTCTTGTGTTCTCAAAATCAAAATTAAAATTGCATTTGAATTTGAGAAAAAGGCCAATTTACAATAGAGCCAATTGGGCTCATCACAGCCCCTCAACACCTCTTTATAACTTTTCCTACCAAACTTCTAGAAACACCATTTAATATTCACTTTTAAAATAAAACTCCATTTTAGCTCTGAAAAGACCTTTTTATTAAAATAATGATAATTTGACATGCAAGGTCCCTAACTCATGTGTCATGATTTAAAACATTTCATTCCAATATCAACAAGACACTATACTAAGGTGCATTAAAATCATTTAAAGAATACTAAGCAACCTTAGTAAAATAATAAAAATAAGCCATTAATATACTCATTTTGTGGATGTTGGCATAATTAAGATGTCATTGGTTAAGTTAGATGCAAATATCATTCCCACGGGTAGACCACTCATACTCCTTAATAGGTACCGGTAGACCAAACAGAGTATATGTACCAGTAGACCAAACAAAGCAGGAGATACCAGTCTTATAGTACATACAAGGGATGTATGGAAAACCAGGTGTAAGATTGATACCGGTCGACTACATAATTATCCACACCGGATTATGCGGAGCTGTCTGAGTCAAAACCGGATAATACGGAGCATCCACCGTTTAGAACTGGAGTTAGCTTTTTAATACGAGTTAGTTTTATTTCTATGCGGATGTTTCAAGGTAAACTCAAGATCATATCGCAAAGCCTTTTTTGCTGCATGATTTATGGGTGAGTTTACAACTTGGCAGTACTATGAGTTGAGCTTTTATTAAGATTAATTTCTTATAAATAAAGGTCATAGGATACAAAAGAGTTGTTGAAAATATAGAGCAGGAGAGAGATACCTTCTGAGAGAAGCTACGGTCACAAGAGGTAAAAGACGGAGAGGTTCAACAGCCAAGCATGGCAGAAAAGAGAACAAGTATGATCTAAGCAGACAGAGATTGTCAATTAAGATCATTGCTTTTATACTGTTAAAGCATATTCAAATCCCTCTATCAGGGTGAACCCTAATAGGTTCTTTGTATAAATCCATTAACCGAGTAGCATCTTAATTGGTGTTGAAAGTCCTTTAACAAGGCGACTCCTAGCAGAGTCAAGATCTTAACCGATCTTCTACCAAACCCCTTTATCGGGTAGCACTCTTACAAGTGCTTTGTATGCTCTTAACAGGGCACCTTTATTACTGCAGTAGTGAAGTTGTGAGCTCTGTCTCACCGTGGTTTTTTCCTTCTCACCGAAGGTTTCCACATACATATGTTGTGTTGATCTGAGATTTCTAGTTTTGTTTATGAATGGTTAATTACATATTGTTTATTCTGCAAGAATCTACATAAAAGGTTTAATTGAGATAGAAATAGTATTTACTGATTCACCCCCCACCCCTCTCATTAACCGGTTTGTAATAACAATTGGTATCAAAGCACTAGGTTCTCAAAGAAATAAAGCTTAACCACTTCAGAAAAAAATCATGGAGGGTTACAGGCAGTGTTACAGGACTCGGCGAGTCCCGAGCCGAGCCAGGCTCGCCAAGGCAAACTGACCCGGCACCAAGACTCGGCCGAGTCCTAGGCGAGTGGGTAGGACTCGCCAAGTCGCGTGGCCAGGACTCATTGCGTCCAGCCACGTTAAAAAAAGTGAAAACATAAAGAATTAGAAGTTTTTAATGATTTTTTTTTGCATATATGCCTTCTATTTGACCTAAAAAGGTCATTCTATCATTTTCAAAGGCTTGGAAGAGAGGAAAAAGCCTTGGGAGAAGAATATAGGGGTTTTAGACAAAAAATCAGCAAATCGATTGGCTCTCATATGTTGATTGTTGATTGCTTGTGCTAGTTTCTAGCTTGTATTCACACATTGCAAGGAGCTGAAAGAAGCATTTGGAGGCCTCTATAAATTTGAGTTGCATTTCCTCATTTTGGGAGCAATTTTGAAGAGGTAAGTTGCATTTTTGTGTTGTTTTATGAATTTTTTACATTCAAATTTCATATTTTCATTGTGTTTACATTTGTTTGTCCTTAGAATCTTAGATTTCCTACATTTTATGTTGATGAAAAAACTTGAAAAGTAAGAGGGCTTAGTCTTTGATTTTCATTATTGTAGATGCTTATTTTTTTTATTTATGATATATTGCAGCAGCAGCATAATGTCTTAGGCTGAGGGTAGTTCGTCTAGGCCTTCAGTTAACCCAAATGCAGACCCTATTCATGTAGCAAGGGATAAGGCTTGGAAATATGCCATCTTGGGCTCAAAAAAGGGAGTAGTTACATGTTGGAAGTGTCTTGTTAAATTCAATGGGGGAGGTATTAATAAGCTGAAATATCACCTTGCACATATATCAGGGCATGATGTTAAACCGTGCCTTGAAGCATCACAGGAGATTATACGTGAAATGCAGGCTCGCCCATGAAAAGAAAAAAGAATTAAGAAAGAAGCAACATCAAGAAATGGTAAGCTTAGGTGGAGAGAGCTCTTCAAGTTTTCATTCTCCATTACCTCCGTCTAGTAGTGGTACTGCAAATGCAAGTACGACCATTGGGCCTCGGATTTGTCCGAAGAAATCCACACTAGATTCCATGTTTGTTCCATGCACGACTCCAGGTGCCCAACCATCGCTTCAGAGCATGGCTTGGAATAGGAAGAAACATGAGGCTGCCAAGATGGCACTTGGAGATTTGTTTTTCTATGACATTTCAATCAATACAGCAAGGTACTTGTTATTATTTTACTTTCTATGTCTTAGTTTTCTTGCTTTTAACTTTTAAGACTCAAGAATATGCCATATTCATTATAATAATTTTGAAAGTTGAAACTTGAAAGTAAAACTTACTAGTATAGTTATTGTGTTTTTTTAATTTGTTTTAGATCTCCTTATTAGCAAATTGCAATAGATGATGTTACTGTTTGTGGTCCAAGGTTCAAAGCCCCTAATGATGAGGAGCTAAAAGGTCTTATTTTGACCCGAAAGGTGGCTGATGGAAAAGTTGCAATTGAGGAGCAACGTGACATATGGAGAAGGAAGGGTTGCACAATCATGACTAATGGTTGGACCGACAAAAGAAATAGAACACTGCTTAATTTTCTTGTCTCGTCATCAAGTAATTGTAGAACTTGTACTTACTTGTTATTACTAGTACTACTACTTACTAGTAGTAAACTATTGATTTAGTGATTAGTTGATTTAATTATGATTGTACTAAATTGCTTTTTTTTTCCTCAGGTGCCACAATGTTTTTAAAATCAGTTGATGCTTCAGGGAAAACAAAAAATGTTGAGTATCTTTGTGAGGTAATTGAGGACGTGTTGAAGGAGGTGGGTGAGGAGAATGTGGTTCAGATAGTCACAAATAATGCAGCAAATTATGTTGCTGCAGGTAAACTTCTTATGGAGAGGCACCGCCACTTGTTTTAGACCCCTTGTGCTGCTCATTGCATTGACCTCATGTTGGAGGATCTTGGCAAACTTTCATGGATAAAAATGTGTAGAGCAAGGAAGGAAAATTTGTAAATTTATATATAATCATACTTGGGTCCGCAACCTTATGAGGCAATTCACAAATAAAAAAGAGTTGGCTTGTCCAAGGGTCACCCGATTTGCAACAAATTTTATCACGTTGCAATCTTTGCTTAAATCCAAGGGCGCTTTGAGATGCATGTTTGTAAGTGAGGAGTGGATTTCATCATCATATGCAAAGAGCAATGTGGGGATAGAGACAACTGATTGTATTTTTTATGAGAGTGGCTTTTGGCAACCGGCCAAGGATATTGTGGAGGTAATTTTCCTTTTTCTCCTCATTTCCATTTCATTTCATCATTTTTGTTCACACTTAAAGCTTAAAGCTTAAAGCTTAATGTTCTTAACTTTCTACTTTCACAATGATTACAGTTCATAGAGCCTCTTAATCTTCTCCTACAAGTTGCTGATGGGGAGAAGCCCGTAATGGGATATATCTATGAGGGTATGGATAGGGTGAAAGAGGCCATTAGAAAAAAATTTGCAAGGAATCGGGATAAATATGGTCCCATATGGGCTATCATTGATCGACGATGGTACAATCTACTTCATAGGCCTATACAAGCAGCTGCCCACTTCTTTAATCCAGCATTCCAATTCAGCCTAAGTTTTAAGGTAGATCATGAGGTGTGGAGTGGGCTTTATGATGTTGTAGAGAGAATGTCACTAGATGAATTAGTTGAAACACGTGTAATCCGTGAGATAGAAATGTATAGGACTACACAAGGAGACTTTTTCTCATGAGAATTATGCAAGAAAAATCAGACACTACTGATGCCAGGTAAAAATCTATGATTCTAAAATCTAAATTCTAATTTCTAACTCTATTACCATTTTACATTGATAAAGTCAAAGTTATAGAATTGATTTTTAAAATCTCTTGTTTCAGATGCATGGTGGGAGATGTTTGGTAATACAGTGCCAAATTTACAAAGGATTGCAGTTTGTATCTTGAGCCAGCCATGTGGTGCTTCAAGATGCGAATGCAATTGGAGTATGTTCGAGCATATACACTCGAAGAAGCGCAATAGGTTGGCAGTGAAAAGGATGAATGATCTTGTATTTGTGCATTATAACCTTCGCCTTCGTCATAGAAAGATCTTGGGCACTAACACATCTATCATTTTAGAGGAGGTTGATCCACTAGCAGAGTGGAACACTGAGATTGATGATCCTGTCTTCAGTGATGAAGACTTTGAATGGGTTGATGAGGTGGATTGAGAGGCAAAGGCAATAGCAATGGCACAGGAGGAGGCTAGAGCGCGAGGAGACCCAATCGAGGACCCTGAGGCTGAGAGTGACAGATCTGAGGATGATGATGATTATGAGGAGGGTGAGGATGGTGAGGATGATGAGGATGCCACTGAGGTTGAGCCTCAGTCACAGGGATAGAAGATGGCTGCAGAATCTTCCATGACCTATCTTCGGCATACACGTAGGAAGATATAGGGCCTTTTATTTTGATATATGTTTTGAACATTTCATTCCATGGATTTCATATTCCATGATATTGTAGACTTTTGAGTCTTTGATAGTGACACTATTTATAATATTATATTTCAAATTTCTAATGTGTTATTTAGTAACTCGTTTAACAATTAACTTATTTCCTTCAGTAATTCAATTCGCATGTATACTTATGTGATCAATGTAAACTTGTCTATGTATGCAAAGTAGCTTCTATTTATGTCAATTATTGTGTCTTTGGTGTTAATTGATTGAATGATGCATGAAAAAAAATTTATATCCTTAAAAATCTTTGAATTTCTTGGGTTTTTCAATTTGCCGAGTCCGAGTCCGAGTCTGAATCTAGCTCGCCGAGTCTGAGGCGAGTCCAAGTCTTGTAACACTGCTTACAGGTATCACAAGAAGCTTGAGGAAGCCAATGACATCATTGTCGCTCTTGACAATAGGCTGAGCAGATCCCTCGCTAAAAGAAAGGAGTTGGCTCTGCAGTTAAGCGAGAGCAATGAAATGATTCATGAACTCTCTGGGCAAAGTGGATCAGATGAAGCTGAGGAAGCAGTCTCTAACCTAATGGAGAAGAATCAGATCCTAACCGATCAGATCTCCAACCTAAAAAGGGAGCAAGAAGATAATGCCCTAAGGATGATTGAATTAATTGAGAAAAAGAGGAAAGCTGAAGATCAAAGAAACACTGCATTGAAATCACTAACAGCCTCTGAGAGAGCAAGAAATCTGGCAGAGGAAGCAGTAAGAGAAAGTGATCTTGTCATTCTACAACTTCAAGAAGACATGCAAATAGTCACTCAAGAAAATGCCAACAGGCAAAAGAATTGACAAGATAAAGATGATGCATGCAAAAGGCTAGCAATTCAGTTGTATCAGCTGAAGGAACAAATGAAAGCTCTCGAAGAAAGGAATGAAACCCTCTGAAGATACAATGAAAGTTCAGCAAAGCTTGATGAGCAACTGAGAGCTCAAAGAAAGCACAAGAATCCCATAGGACTTGGGTTCACTGGTCAAAACACCAAGGAAATCGGTGAGTCATCTGGAGCCAAGAAAAGCAAGAAGGAAAAGAAGAAACCGGTAGAACAAAATGGTAAAAAGACCTTCAATATTTCTTGCAACCATTGTGGGAAACCGGTCCATAAAACAAGTAACTGCAGAAATGCACCGGTAAAGCCAACTAACAATTACTGCAAAAACAGTTACAAGTATGGCCACAAGACCTCTAAATGCAGGTCTCGTACCAACAGTGTGTCTAGTGGAAGCAGGGGAAGCTTCAAAGGCTATTGCTACGCATGCAACAAGTTTGGACACAAGGCTGATGAATGCAGATCCAAAACAATGGCATTCAAATCCCCACCGAGACCAATATTCCAAAGAGGAATGAGAACCGGAGCACAACCAATTGTGCTAACTGTGGCATGCATAGCCATAATGACTCCTGATGTCATTCACCTAACAAGAGAAGGGTAAATCCATGGAAGGCAACTGGGATAGTCTATTACACCTGCAACAAAGTTAAACACCTAGTCAAAGATTGTAGGAACCGGCCAGTGAACAAAAGAAGAGGATCGGTCAAACCAGTGAAGAAGACCTTGTCTCCCAATCAAAAGGACAAGGGAAAAGAGACCGAGAAAGAAGTCAAGAAGAGTTGGTTCAAAAAGGAATCAAAGAGCTCCACTGAGGAGAAGATAGAGGGAAGATCATCGTCTACTGATGGTGAAATCTCTTCAGCAAACTGAGCCTAAAAGGCTTAGAGGGAACCAGTACCCTGTCTACTGTTCCCGATAGCACTGGTGAGCATCAAACTCACTAAGTCAGTCGATAAAACCAGACAAGTGAGCATTGATCAACTGGGGCTTGTTCAACAAGAAAAAGCCTAAATACCGGTTGGCGAAAAAGGAAAGAAAGGTTAGGTAAGGTAACTAATGCTATAGCTGTTAACAAATAGTTACCGTTTGGTAATTACCGTTATGCCCTAAATCTATATAAAGAAAGCGGGATCACTAATTTTCTTTTACTTTGCGATTTGTGATTTACAATTTCTTATGCTTGAATAATATTCTTGTGCTTTGATCATCGATAAGATATTTCTATAAGACCGATCAAGCAACTTTGTGTAAACGGGTTAATAACAATGGCATCATCATCATCTGTCGCCAAGTTGATTCAAGGTAATCAATTCGACCGACCTGTCTACAACATCATGGCAGTTCAAAACAGAGAAAACGACATGTCTGGAGCACTATCATTTGTGCCTGATGGAGTTCTAATGACTGAAGATGTCACTGCTTTCATTCATGCGAAACAAGAACTGGGTGAAACTTTCATCCAAAGTGAGTACCTCTTGTTGTGCACAAACGGAAAGCTTCAAGACAAATATGCGAAGCTGGTATCTTAAGGGTTGATTAATGGAGTCTGTTACCCAACAGTTTTCCAACCGGATTGGATACGACTAGTTCTCAGTCGTGTGCATGAACCTGGCTTCTGGCTTGCTAAAGGAGTGTGCACTCAAATCACCAAGGAGGACTTGCATAGAGTGATTGGGTACAGCAACAAAGGGGAACTCCTCACCCTTAGAACCATCTCCAATGTCGTGGTCGCTAAATTGACAAAATCGAAATCTTATAGTCGACTAATGACCGTCAACCACATTGAAGATGGAGTTCAATTCGCATCTACAATGATAGGTTACAAAATCTATCAATCAAGCAACCTAAATAGCGTGTCGGGAGGAGCCATTCATGCTGCTCACCGGATCATGCACGACAATGCACAGTATGATCTTTGCACAATGCTTCGAGGACAGATTTTTCATAATCTGAAGAAGCTCGGTATTGTCAAGAAGTTCCTGAAATATGAAACCCTACTTGTATACCTTTTCTTTTACTATTCTAACTTCTTTTTGGGAATAGGCAAGGTGACTTGGGGAGCCGATCGACCAGTCATGATCCAAATCAGTGATATGGCCAACCAATTGGGAGACCAGTTCAGTAAAGTCATGACTAACTACTTTGAGGCATTCCAGCAAAGAATGCACGCCAAGGAAAGTGTTTCGTCAACTATTGTTGACTCCTACAAAGACGACGTGTGTTTCCTAGTCTCCACCGATCACTGCATCATCCAGGCATTAGAACCACGAACCAGGTATGCTCCAGAACTAGGGTATAAAATCTCTGCAAAAACAGCCAAGGCATATGCAGATGCCCTGCAAGATAGTGATTTGGACTTGTCGGCTTACCGGTTTGGGACCTTGTCATGTCCCCTTTCTAGACTAGACACCAAAAACGAGGAGTTGGCCTATCATTGGAGTCTCGTAGGCTAGCAGAGATGGATAGGGACTCATTCAGTGCATACAGTGACCAGATTTTGGCTTTACAAGCAGTTTGGAGCCAGTTTGGAGCAGTTCCTAGATTTTAGGGGATATCCATAAATTTTAGGAGGTTGTGACGGTTGCCAATCGTGAGATTATTCATGACCCTTCAATTGTTGTCAGTTTCAATGCGACAGGATTGGTTTCCTACCTTATAGGAGCATCCCTAGATTTTAGGGATGGGACTACCAGTTGACCCATCTCGTTCAACATCAGTCACAGACAGGTGACATGGTCAGACTCATGTTTATTTGGTTGGTTTGGGCTATCAAAGGCAAAAAGGGAAATATTTTGATATATTTAAATATTTCCTAAGTTAGCAATTAAATAATTTATAATAAGGCTATTTATATAGCCATTTCGGAGTAATAAGGGGAATATGGCTTCATTTGGTCAGATGTGCCCTTGTGTCATAGCTCATTGGAAAGGTCTCGAATTATTATAAACTATTTTCACTATCCGGAGACTTTTTGGTGCCTTGAGTTATGACATTTTAATAAACTAAAGTTTTTCCTATAGCCTGGACGCTTTTATTTGGAAAATGTTATTTTATTATAAAGTGCAAAGTGTAATTCTCATATAGGGTTCGATTTGCACTTGGGAGGAGTTATAAGGAGATAAAGACCTAATTGTTCATTACCTTTTTTTGACATTTTCGAAACTCTTGAATTGTGAAATTGCTCTGGAGAGCGATTTGTGGCTTGGGACGAAATCCTCAAGTCTGGACTGTTAGGACGCAAACCTCAGCAAGTCTCTAGTGATTGGATTGGTATTTCATTGCATTCAAATTGACAGAGGAAGTGATTGATTTGGTATTGTCATTGCAATTGGAGGAAGAGAATTACTTTCAGCTTGGCGGCCAGCTTATTGCCTACAGGCATTTCATTCCAATAGCTCATGTGGGGTTTAGAGAAAGCCCTTTACTTATTACTGGGCGGTTTAGCATTCATTGATGCTTTGGTGGATTATTTACAGCATCTTCTTCAGATTTGGGGCACACATCAAGCATTCCCATGTAGCTGGCACTTAATCGTTGATGGACAATATTGTATGTTTGTTTTGATCTTTTCTTGAAGCTAATATATCAGATTTCAATATGATTCGAATATGTACTATTTCAGAATTCAGCAATAATAAGAATCGCAGCAAGATTTACATTTCTTAAATGCTATTTATTTTCCATTAGTTATGCAATTGTTTTATTTTCGAAAAACTCCAAAAACTAGAAAAAACACAAGTAAAAAGCAAAGAAATCACAATTCAGCCAAGACCATTCAGAGATACCAAACGTTAGTCAAAGTTTCAAATTCTGAAACATACAGTAAATTCCAAGGTCACCATGATTGGGGATCTTTCAAACCTTTCAAGAGATTCAGGAGAATCTAAAGAAAAAGGCACCAGTTAAGAATGTATATGTGAAGAGGACCCCTACACCTAAGAAGAAACCAGTAGCAGATCAACCCAAAGTTCAAAAGAAGAGAGCGCAACAAGCGAGCAGCGCTCAAGGGGAAGAAACAGAAGGAACAGAAACTAAAGACCCAACTCCTCTGGTCCACAAGAAGAAATCTGCTAAACCGGTGTAGGAAGATGCACTGAGAGCAAGAAAACCCACAATTGATGAATTTGTGGCAGGGTTAAAGAATTTAGGCGGCATGGCACCAGTTGGAAGGAGATATGAACTGGCAAATGAAAAAGACGAGGAAAATATAAGAAGTGGTAGTCTATTGCATTCATAAGTTCAATCTTACTCCTACCAAACTTCATAAGGTCGTCCTTGACGATCTCCAAGAGATTCTTGAAGCAAGATGGAAAGAGAAAAGGAGCTAAGGATTAGGGCTCTGCTTCAAGTTCAGAATCACTTAACTCTAGACGACGCAACTCATCAAGCAGAACTACACAAGCAAACCTTCCTGATAAGACGAAGGATAAGTCAAATGCTTGTTGGGGAAGTTGACAAGGTTCACAAGGAAGGTGTGGCAACATGGTCAAAACTTCTTCAAACCCAACAACAGGCAGAAGAAGCATGCCAAAAGAACACTGAGCCACCGGTAAAAGATACTAGTAAAGGAAAGGGAATTCTTGGAGCCGAAGCTCAAGTCAAAGCTAAGGTATTGAATAAACCGGTCATCGTAGATATCACTGACGACAAAGGTGGTGATCCAACTCCACCAACCATTCTTGTTTCTCCGGAAAAAGGTAAGGCTCGCACTATGAGTGTAAATGATATTGTAGATGAAGTAATGGATTTTGGAGAAGTAGCCAATGCGGCCAAATGATTTAGTGTGCTAGGAGAGGAAGATAAACAAGCAGTGATAGTGGCGATGTTAGAAACCTTCTTGGATTTTAACAGAAGTCCAAGAGACTATAGGTAAAAATTTCCTCCTAAACTAAATACTAGACTTATGAACAAATGCAGAACCGGTCTAGGAACAAACAATAGAATTGTTAAGGAGACACTGTCACAGGTACAACCTGGTCTCAGTCAAGAAACAATTAAACTTCTAATGGAGGAAGTATCCATGAATCTGGATACAAAGAATAGGGTTGCCAAGATAGTAAATGGTTATGAGAAGGAAGTCTATAAAGAGACACTAGATTTCTGGCAACAATATGACTTCAGTGCTCTCAAAGCAACAAGTCCACAAGATCAACCTAAAACAATACTAGAACCACCGGTTCAATTCACTACTCGTGAAGAACCAACAATCGGTGAGCAGGAAGTTCCTAAGGAACAGTTCACATCTGGTGAAGAGGTGAATCTGGAAGAACAAGTTCTACCAGAGGAACAAGTATTGGGAGAGTCATTGGTCAAGATGACTACTAACAATACAACTGGTGAAGAAGAAATTGCTATGGGTGAGCTACATACAGCTGAAGAGCAGCACACAGAGCAAGCCCCACCAGAAGAGCAAGTGCAACAGGAAGAAGATGCACGAACAGAAGTAGAGGTACTACCTGAACGGGAAGTACAGCAAGAGATAGAAAGACCAGTAGAAGAGGTCCTACCAGAAGAGGTGGCACAACCGGAAGAGGTGGTAATTGTAATCTATCGATCTTCTAATTCCGCCCAAACCTTCTGTAATCCATTGCACGGAGGCCAGTTATGCTTGCACAGGAAAATCGCTTGTCCTCACTCGCTCGAGGTGATCGTACGAGTGCTGGAAATGAACGTATGACAGCAGGGAGTGACCGTACGATGCTTGGAAGTGGCTGTACGGCAACAGGGAGTGACCGCACGGTGCATGTAAGTGGTCGTACGGTGGAAGTTGTATGTTCGTACAGTGTTTGGATCTGGTCATACGGTGGAGACTATATGGCCGTACAATGTCTAGGAGTGTCGTGTGGTGAAGCAGGTGGGGCTGTACGGTGACGGTATGAGAGTCGTCCTGTGCAGCAAGGGGAATGTCGTACAGTTGGGTTGTATCCGTACGGTGCCTGTGTGAAAGCCGTACGGTGTCTATGTGAAAGCCGTACGGTGGGACAAGGAAGGCCGTAGGGATGAGGGATGCTTAGCGACACTTGTAGATGATTGTTTGAAGTTCACCTTTCCTTCGTAGATAATTAAATATGTTCCTTGCAATACGCCAACCGAATATATTTGCCAAAAAGATCTTATTGATTTATTGACGGAACTTCAGATTTGCTAGATTCGATACAAGCAAAACCAAGCAGAGTAGGGTGAGGGTTGAATCCCACCGAAACTGCAACAAACCAAATAGGGAGGGCCTTTCACCTCCAAAATGGCGAACATCAGAATCCCAATAGGAATTCGCAAATACAAATCAAATATAAATCTCAACATATCAAAACTAACCTACACACCAAGCATAAATACTCGTCGGGGAAAACTCCCGAGAATGCACAAAAGAGCCGACGACGACAACTATACTACGCCAAAAAAAGAAAGAATGGGCCCGAGATAAACTAAATCGATCGGGACCCAAAAACAATAGTTTTATTAGTCATTTAATGACAGGGACATTACAATCCTCCTGTCCCAATAATTGCACGGTCACAACTTCTCCTTCCCGAACGCCTTCAAAGAAGATTGTCTGTATGGTTGAACTCCGAGGTATACCAGATCCCCTACTTCAAAACTCCTCTCGATTCGGTGCCTGTCAGCGTACATTTTCTGTTGATTCTGAGCGTGCTGGAGATTTTCGTTTAGGGACTTTAAAATATATATTCCTTCCTGTAGCCAGTCCTTGGCCTTCGACGTGTGACTGTCACCGAGAGCCAAATCCACAAATGAAGGAGGTTCATACCCGTACAAGGCTTTGAAAGGTTCCATTCCAATGGACATGTGGAAAGTGATATTGTAACAGTACTCTCCCAGGTGTAGCCATTTTACCCATGCCCTCTATTGTGCTGAAACATAATTTCTAAGGTAACCTTCCAGCCATTTGTTCATAATCTTTGTTTGTCCGTCGGTCTACGGGTGGTAACTGGTGCTTGGTGACAACTCTGTCCCTGCTAGTCGAAACAATTCTTTCCAAAAATTACTAAGGAAGCGGCTATCTCTATCGCTCACTATGTTTCGAGGGAGTCCATGCAGACGGAACACCTCTCAGAAGAATAAGTTTGCTACCTGTGAAGCGGAAAACTCTGTTGGAATAGCAAAGAAATGTGCATACTTGGTTAATCTGTCGACTACCACAAAGATGCAGTCCTTCCCCTATGCCTTAGGGAGCAAGGAGATGAAATCCATTCAGATGTTATCCCACTTCTCTGGAATCGGTAATGGTTGAAGTAAACCCGCCAGTAGAGTGTGTTTGGATTTATTTTGTTGACAGGTGGAACATTCCTAGAAGTACTATATGGCCGTACAGTGTCTAGATGGCACTGATACCTTCTTCGGAGGCATTGCACTCAAGGATGAAAGGTTGATTGAAATTTGGCAGTGCAAGGACCGAGCAAGAATTCATAATCCCATCGAGTTTCTCAAAAGTCTAATGTGCATGTTCATTCCACTGAAAAGACCCCTTCTTTGTTAGATCGGTGAGTGGTGCGCTGAGCTGTGAGAATCCCTTCACGAACTGTCTACAGTAACTACACAATCCAAAAAATCCACGTAGTTCTGAGAGAGTCTTCGGGGTTGGCCAATCTAAGATAGCCTAAATCTTCTCTTGATGTACTTGAACTCCTCTGCTACTGACAATGTGCCCCAAATATAATATCTCTGTCATCCCAAATTCACATTTGGATCTTTTGGAGAACAAAAGTTGTGTCTCCATAATCTCAAGCACTACTTCCAGATGCCTTAAGTGCTCCTCCCATGTCTTGTTGCAAATCAGTATATCATCGAAGAATACCAACAGGAACTTACGCAGTTGTTTGTTAAAAATGTGATTCATGCAAGATTTGAAAGTAGCTGGAGCATTGGTCAATCCGAACGGCATGACCAAAAATTCGTAATCCCATAATGGCAACGAAATGCTATTTTCTCCACATCCTGTTCCCTTATGCAGATTTGGTGATATCCTGAACGGAGGTCTATTTTGGAGAAATAGACAGCATCGTGTAACTCATCCAACAATTCATTGATCCTAGGAATTGGATACCTATTTTTTATAGGATTTTTGTTCAGCGCATGGTAATCTATACACATTCACATCGTTCCATCCTTTTAAACTAGAACTACTAATGATGCAAAAGGGGTAGAGCTAGGCTTGATCCACCCTTTATCAAGGAGTTCCTGTATCATTTTTTCAATCTCATCTTTCAGCCTTTTAGGGTGACGTTACGGCACAATGATAACCGATTTCGCGCCAGTTTCCATCTCAATAGTGTATTCAAACCCCCTGTGTGGTGGTACGCCTGGCGGTATGTCGATGAAGACTTGGTCATGTCTATCCAAAACCGCTTGAAGTTCTTCCTCCTGATGGACCGTTCTTTGTCTCTGTATGGGTTATGTCAAGGCAAAACAGTGTGCGGCCCAGACCACATCGTCGTGTCTGAAGATTGCTTCCATCCGTTGGGTTGAAACTTTCTTCGGACCTCCATTTGACATCCCTCTCAGTACAACCTTTTTGCCGTTTACCTCGAAGGAGAACTCCATTCGCTTGAAACTCTATGTGTATTCATCCAATGTTTCCATCCACTGAATGCCCAGAATGACTTCCATGTCGTCCAAATCGACCACGAAGAAATCATCCGTCACTGTGTGGTTCGCCATGGTGATGCTCAGTTGCGGAACTAAATGAGTGCATTTTAACAGGTTTCCTCCCGCCACCTTGATGTCAAACCCCTGGTGTGCTTCCGTACATAAACTCCACCGACTCACCAGCGATGAGTTAATGAAATTGAGTATGGCTCTGTTGTCAAGCATCACAAGGACCCGTTGGCCTTGGAGGGTGCCTCGGACCCAGAATATGGTACACCTTGGAGTTCCCACCAGGGTAGCAATGGCACCTCCTTTCTTCAAGAGTGTGGCTATTCTTTCTGCGCGATTGAGGTTTACCTCCCCAGAAGCTCGTTGTTCATCCCCTTCAGCTCCTCACCGTCAGACAATACCTTGATGTAATGGATTTTTCCTTTGCCAATGCAACAATGTCCCGGTACCCACGGCTCCTTATAGTTGAAACAAAGTTTCTTCCTTCTGAGTTCCTGCCTAGTTGCCTCATCCAACGAGGGCCTCCTAAGTGGAGGTCTGCTATCTCTTTCCCTTGGAGCGCGAGGTGGTTTGGACTATGAGTAATATTTGGTGGACGAAGAAGATGTTGCCCGTCCTGAGACAAAATTGTCACTTTGTTCAGCAGATACCTTGCTTTCAGCCAATTTTCGCAGTGTCTCTTCCATGAGGCGCTGAGTGTCATTTATCTGTACCTGGTTCTTAGTGAGCTCTCTAAGAAGACTCATGACCTCAGCCGCAGGATCTTGGGGATCATCCATTCTACCAACTCAATGAGATTTGCTCCTTTTCCTTGAATAAACTCTCATTCAATAACCACAAGCTAGCAAAATCACCAACTCTTATACCACTGTAATGTACTGATCTTCTAATTCCGCTCAAACCTTCTATAATCCATTGTACAGAGGCCAGTTATGCTGGAGCAAGAAAATTGCTTGTCCTCACTGGCTCGAGGTGACCGTACGAGTGCTAGAAACGAACGTACGGCAGCATGGAGTGACCGTACGGTGCCTGGAAGTGGTTGTACAGCAACAGGGAGTGACCGCACAGTGCCTGGAAGTGGCCATACGGTGTTTGGAACTGGCCATATGGTGGAGACTATATGGTCGTACAGTGTCTGGGAGTGTCGTGTGGTGAAGCAGGTGGGGCCATACGGTGACGGTATGAGAGTCGTACGGTGCAGCAAGTCGAATGTCGTACGGTTGGGTTGTAGCCGTACGGTGGCTGTGTGAAAGCCGTACAGTGGGACAAGGAAGGCTATAGGAATGAGGGATGCTCAGCAACACTTGTAGACGATTGTTTGAAGTTCATCTTTCCTTCACAGATAATTAAATATGTTCCTTGCAAACACAGAGCAATACGCCAACCAAATATATTTACCAGAAAGATCTAATTGAATTTATTGATGGAACTTCGGATTTGCCAGATCCGATACAAGCAGAACCAAGTAGAGTAGGGTGAAGGTTGAATCCCACAAAAATTGCAACAAACCAAATAGGGAGGGTCTTTCACCTCCAAAATGGAGAACAGCAGAATCCCAATAGGAATTCGCAAATACAAATCAAATATAAATCTCAACATATCAAAACTAACCTGCACGTCGAGCATAAATACCCGTTGGGGAAAACTCCTGAGAGTGCACAAAAGAGCCGACAGCGACAACTATACTACGCCAAAAAAAGAAAGAATGGACCCGAGATAAACTAAATCGATCGGGACCCAAAAACAATAGTTTTAATAGTCATTTAATGACGGGGACATTACAGTAATACCAAAAGAGATAGTACAACTGGGAAATGAAGGAAATCAAGAACAGCAAAACGAACAAGAACAAGTGTTACCTGTACATTTTGAACAAGAACAACCCGTACAAGAGCCAAGGCAGAAGGAACAAGAAGATGTTCCAAGCTCATCCTCATCTAAGAGGAAGTCAACCTTTGCAGCAAACACAGAAGCCAAAAGGAGCAAGGTTAGCAAGACCATGGTTGACATAAGTAAAATGTCAACTAGGCAACTAAAGGAGCTAACAAAGAGCAAACAAGACATGGTCCTCACCAGTGTTAAGAACATCCTATACAACTTTGTACCGGTTGCAGATATTGATGAAGATGAACCTGTCATTGATCAATTGGAGATTTTAGCACAAGCTATAGGAGAAGTTGTCACCAATCCGGAGACAGATGCCATTGATCACTATGAGAAGAAGAGAATAGAAATTCTCCACAAACAGGTTGAAGAGATAAAAGTAACAATATCTACCAATATAAGGGTAGTCCAACAACAGTTGCAAGTTGCAGGAAGTCTGATGACAAGGACTTTCAATTTTGATACTTTTGTGCAAGATATCACAGCGAAGTCATCTAAGACTTCTAAAGACATAAGAGTTATGTCTTCCCAGTTTGATATAAAGAACACATCTGCAACAGATTTCAGCTAGGAAATGACAAGCCTAGCTCTCATTCTGAGAAAGGCATTTGAAAAGAAAACTAAGAGAATCCAAGATCTTATTTGATTTCAATTATTTCTCGCCCCAACATTTGATTTAATGCAACAGACTGCAACAGAAGCTGAGAATCTGATCAATGAACCGGACTACAAGACTGTAGAGGACATTGAGAACATAACTGTATCACTGAAAGCAGCACAAAAAATTCTAGAACATGTCACCGGTCAATGGAATCCTTTTCTTCATACAGCGAAGAAAGTTTACAAGGACATCTTCACCAAATTACAGATGTAAACCAGTCAGTACAACATAACCCTTTGTCCTATGGAGACAAAAAGGGGACGAAGACATAAGAAAAGGTCAGGAGGTCAGATGAGGAAAGAAGATCAGAAAGGATACAGAGTGGAGTCAGCTACAGAGCAGAAGGCAGCACAAGCACAGGGGAAGTCTACAGGACAGGGAATTCACTATGATGAGTGAGTGATGTTTTGCCACCAATGCCAAACGGCAAGATTGTTGGCATATTTAAGTTGTCATTGGTTAAGTTAGATGCAAACATCATTCCCACTAGTACACCAGTAGACCACTCCTACTCCTTAATAGGTACCGGTAGACCAAACAGAGTATATGTACCGGTAGACCAAACAAAGCAAGAAATATTGGTCTTATAGAACATACAAGGGATGTATGGAAAACCGGGTGTAAGATTGATACTGATCGACTGCATAATTATCTGCACTGGATGATGCGGAGCTGTCTGAGTCAAAACTGGATAATACGGAGCATCCACCGTTTAGAACTGGAGATAGCTTTTTAACAGGAGTTAGTTTTATTTCTACGCAACGCCTTTTTTGCTGGATGATTTATGGGTGAGTTTACAGCTTGGCAGTACTATGAGTTGAGCTTTTATTAAGATTAATTTCTTATAAATACAAGTCATAGGATACAAAAGAGTTGTTGAAAATATAGAGTAGGAGAGAGATATCTTCTGAGAGAAGCTACGGTCACAAGAGGTGAAATGCAGAGAGGTGCAATAGCCAAGCATAGCAGAAAGGAGAACAGGTATGATCTAAGCAGACAGAGAGTGTCAATTAAGATCATTGTTTTTATACTGTTAAAGCATATTCAAATCCCTCTATCAGGGTGAACCCTAATAGGTTCTTTGTATAAATCCCTTAACCGGGTAGCATCTTAATTGGTGTTGAAAGTCCTTTAACAAGGCGACTCCTAGCAATGTCAAGATCTTAACTGATCTTCTACCAAATCCCTTTACCGGGTAGCACTCTTACAAGTGCTTTGTAAGCTCTTAACAGGGTACCTTTATTACTGCAGTAGTGAAGTTGTGAGCTCTGTCTCACCGTGGTTTTTTCCTTCTCATCGAGGGTTTCCATGTACACATGCTATGTTGATCTGAGTATTTATATTTCTGTTTATGAATGGTTAACTACATTTTGTTTATTTTGCAAGAATCTACGTACAAGGTTTAATTGAGATAGAAATAGTATTTACTAATTCACCCCCCCTCTCAGTAACCGGTTAGTAATAACAATGGAACCTACAGAAACGCATCGAAATCAAAAATTAACTCAACTACAGCGATCCCAATGATAAATAATGATAAACAAAGCCAACCGAGTGGCTTACTATAAATAGATTTCCTCTCCAAGAGCACACCAAAAGCCAAACATTGCCTTGAAAAGTAGTTTATGAGTCCTATATACCATTAAAACTCACTGGAATATCAAATAATTCCTCTGATAACACTGACACAAACCCAGAAGGTCAATGCCAACTGCAATGCAAGAGAACCCAAAAATGGGGACATAACACATGTTGAGCAAGTAGCCTCACCTTTACGCCATATCTTCCAAGCATAAGGCACCACAAGTTGCAAACTTATTATACAAAAAGGTGTTTAGGCTCCATGGGTTTCCTAAAAGCATTGTCAGTAATCAAGACAGCAAGTTCTTCAGTGTTTTGGCAAGAGCTATTCAAATTGGTATGTGCAGAGTTGACACCAATCACCAATTATCACTGATAGACAAATGAGCAGACAAAAATAGTTAATAAATGGGTTAAGAGATATCTAAGAAATTATATAGCAGGACTCCAAAAGCCTTGGGTGCAATGGTTGTATTTGGGCTTACAACACCTATCATCACATGAGTATGGGCATGACCCCTTTTATAGCTTTGTATGGGTTTGACACTTCGTTTATAGAACCAGTTATTGCAGTAGAGCACTACAAACCAAAGATTGGGTGTATAAAAATCAAAGCATTATGAAGTCTTTGAAGGAAAACATTTAACAAGCTCAGAACCAACTAAGGTGTATGCCAGTAGACATAGCATTGAGAGGAAATTCAAGGTTCGTGATTTGGTGTTCTTTCAGTTGCAGCCTTATAGATAATCCTCACTTAGATAAATAGCCAAATAAAGCTAAACCCAAGGTTTTATGGACTATACAGAATCATTCAGAGAATCAGGGAATTTTCTTATGAGTTGGAGCTTCAAAAACACAATAAAATTCAAAACATGTTTCACATTTTTTTCCTTAAGAAGACCCTCAAGCAGCATATCATTCCTTTTCCAAACTTACTGCCATTAGATGAAGAAGAGAAGATCTTAATTCTAGAAGCTATCATTCGTACTCAAGAAAAAGAGCATTACAAAATATCTAGTTCATAGGAAGGATTTGCCTCCAAAAGATGCTAATTGGGAGGGAGAGCAGATTCTCCAACATCCAAATTGTAATTGCTTGAGGACAAGAAATTTTGGGAAGGGAGGAACATAATGTCCCTTTTTTTGAACTAGATGTTCAGAGAGGACCTCTTAGCCTATTTAATTCCTATAGGCTGATTCTGGGATTTGGAGAGGGAATAGTTTAATTGATTAAATTTAAGTTGTCTCACATTAATAGATTCTGGACAACTTTAGTTTAATAGATTACTTTATTTAAAAGATGACCTTATGAGTTAAAGTGACTTTTTAGGGACCCAAAGTGAATTAAAAATTGAAAGGTTCCCTTTATGCAGAGTAAAGTTAATCTTGAAAGTTACCAAGAGAGATATATAAGCAAAGAGCAAAAGGGAAATTTCACAGATTTGTTCATTTCATATTTTCTCATTCGGAATTTTGGATTGGATATTCAACTCAAACCCTAGGAGGAAAATCCTAAGGATACTTGTGTAATGTCCCCATTTCCTGCCCTTCACGAACATCAGCTATTTCTCTAGGGATTGGCCTATCAACATGGTCTAATAGGCCTATGATATGGATAGGGAACCCATCCAGAGGTTGCAAATTCATAGAGGACATCTTCTGACTGCAATTCGGGAGTTTATGTGATGTCGCCAGGGGTCAAGATAGTTTCCTAAGATTTAGGTGGGGCTCCTATTTTTTAGGTGGCCTAATTTTGTGGAGAATTGGCAGAAGTCTCCATGAGCCACTTTAGATGTTTGGAGACAGTTTCCTAAATTTTAGGGAGATCTCTATTTTTTAGGGGGCAACAAGCAATTGGCAAGTTACTTGCAAAACATCATCGGTTGACCATGTGCAACTTCAGTTCTCAATTTCAAGTGAACCGGTGAAGGGGTGGTTGGGAATAAATATTAAATATTAAAGTTAATAAGGAATTAACTTTAATGTTTAATTTAAATAAATAAATAAAAGTACTTTATAATAAGTACTTTATGAAGGAATAACAAAACTGCTTCGATATTATATTCTAAAGTGACTTTATTATTATAAAATAAAGTTTCTTTACTAAAGTACTTTATTATTATTTCAATAAAGTGATTAATAAAGGGGCTATACTTTATAATGTTTTAATAAAGCATTTTATTATAAAGTACTTCATAAATTTTTAATTAAGTGGCTTAATGAGAGGTCCACCAAGTGGTACGGCTACATAGGGAGGCATAAGGTTGTTTCTTAAAAGATCAAATTAAAATAAAGGAGCTCATGACTTGGATGCCATTTTTGGAGGGAGAATGTTTAAACTTTAAACTTTAAACAATAAAGTGCAAATATTTTATTAATAAAATAGAGTGAGTGCAACCCTAAAAGTGCTTCTTGGAGAGAATAAAAAGACCTTTTGGAGGCAAAAAAAAAGGAATTGATTCAACTATTCAATTTTTGGAGAACTTTCCTTTGGCTTGGAGAAGAGAAACTAGGGTTTCTCAGGTCAATAATCAGATAGGGACGATTTCCTTCCTGATTCAATTACTTGAAGGTGTGAAAGATCACCCAAGGGTGGCTCTACAAGAAACTTCACATAGGGTTTTCAGTTGTGCTTCAAATTCAGAGAAAATCAGTAGAAGATATTCACAAAGATATTCATTTTCAGATTGTTTCGGAAATTATTGGAAGGGATTTATTGGGAATTCAGAATTAGGAGATCTGATCATTTTTGACATCATACAGCAACTCCAAGAACATCTACAGCCAACCGCACTGAATTTCTGGCCAAATAATTATCTTAGGAGTAGGAGGGCGACATTGGAGTTTGTGCAGAACAGTAGTTCCAGATCAGAGCAGAATTATATAGTTTTAGAAACTGACAGTTTCATCAGCAATTTCCTTTATCAGCAAACTATTAATTTGCAATCTGTCATTGGGGTTTGGAGTGCCAGGCAACTTGAGGGTTTGAAGGGATCCTACTTATGACAGTAATTTCCAGATCTATGTCAAATTAATTTTTCTGTGTAAGGGTATGCACCAGATTTTCAATACTTGCAAATAAAGCCCCAAGTCTCTTGAATGATTATTAGTCTGCCTTTTGTAATTGTTTTAAGTTATCCCGTCCTTCAATTATTCCAGAATCCTTTGCATTATTTGTTCTACCCAATTCGAATTCAAAATTCAAAAAGAATAAAATTCAGAAACTTTCAAAAACCCCAAAAAATCAGAAAATTCAGAAAGTTCAAAATAATCAGAATTTTGCAATCACCAGTTGGGAGGTGGCCATCACAACTTGGCTTCAGAGAAGTGATTTATTACTGGTCAAATTTGCCAGTGGATTCACATAGAATTGACAATTGGGCCTAATGCTGAAGAACAAAAACTTTTTGCAAATTCAAGGAGCTTATCAAATATAAATTTATCGGACGCTTGTAGGAAAAAGGGAAATTTAGTGAGTGATGATTTGAGATTGGATATTGTGAAGAGTTCACTTATTTTATTTCACTGCATTCTAGCCACAAACTTCCAAAGATTTTCAAAAGTACTAACTTAGGCACCACTTTACTCATTGCCTTGTTTGAAGGTAATGACCAACTGCAATTTCTGCCACCCCCTGGAAGGAACATATCCGCCACTTCAACGAAGTTTCTAAGCATTCCCAAGGAGGTATATTATTTGTAGGGAGCATAGAGTATTGATTGGTACTCGCAGGAGAAGGGCAAAATTTTGGATGTGTGCGTGAAAAAGGAGGTCAGTGCTTGTTAGTGGAGGTTGACCCTCCCATACGGTGAGATTGACAGCATTTAGTGACAGTTCAGGGCCTATAAAAGGAATTCATTGAGCTCGCACAGCACTTTTGAATAAATGGGAATTTCCAGAAGAATAACAGCAGAAGTAACTGAAATCATAGTTCTATTTGCTAGATGCCTGGTGATTCATTTATCCAGGTATTGCTTAATAAAACTTTCTGCTATTGTAATGTCTGATATCACATGTATTCATCTGATTATTGGATATATTGATTTGATATAACTTCACTATGGTTGTTTATCTTCTATCACTGAATGACCATGTGGAATTTATAGTAAGCTCGTGCATTCTATGTAAAAGACGTTATTGAATGGAATTACATCAGTTGTGTCTATACTCTTAAAAACATACCAAGTTGCCTCTTCCTTTTGTTGACAAAAAAATAAAAGAAAGAAGAGAGAAAAGTGGAAAATCTGCCAGTTTGTCAGAATTACTGGACAGAGTTATTACATAAAGAGGTGACGTGTAATATCCCCAATTTATTAAAGTGACAATTAATTAAATTAATTTTTATTATGTTGTCGAAAATAAATGAAATATTTAAATGATGACTTAATATTAATTAATTTAATTAAATTAAAGTATTATTAAATGTCACTTTATAATTATTTCCCTCAAAGTTTAATTTTAAAATTAAAAGAGGGAAATGTAAAGACAAGCAAATGGAATTTCAAGAGTCTTATTGCAGGATTATTAAAACGTAGCTTAGGCTTCATTTTGGATATGCTTGGTTTTTATTATTCTCTCTTGGAGAATTTGGGAGTTCTGGCTTTTAACAGGTTTGAGGGCAGAACCCTCGAGCTTGGAGGCAGTGGACGAAAACCCATTGTCAGTTGGAGATATCAATCAAGTATCTCACTCTGCAATTACAGGTTTCACTATTGAACTTTATAGGAGATTAATTTATACTCTGAGATTTTTATACTTCTGAGCATTATTGGCAAAACATTTTAAAGGATATATCTTATTATTTATATGGTCTGGAGCTGGTTGCCTGCCTGCTGTTTCCAATTTCATATTTAATATTGTTCTGCTGACCCATTCAGATTTTATATAGTTGGCAAATAGATATTTTGGGGACTTGAATAAAGTGCCGTGGAAATGACTCATTAAATTAATTGAGGTTATGGTGAATGTCTAATATATTGCAATAAAACATTGGGCCAGTTAATTATTTGGAAGAATGGAGTTTATGGAGAAATTGTGGGTTGTAGCTTTGTCGTAATTGCCCACGTTGCTTGAATTTGTGGGTCCCAAAAATTAGTGGAGGATTAGTAATTGTTCAGCTACAAATATTTTGGCATTAATTATTATTACTGCCTGCTGAAGTTTATGTGGGGTCTGGTACATATTTGCAGCTCTTTTGATATTAAAGATTTTAATATTTGCCAGTTCTAGAGTTGGCACAAGGACAATAAACTGATAATCCAAGAAAGCCAAACTATATCAAAAGTTTTCTATTAAATATTAATGTTGCATGAGAACTATTGTAGGGCCGTTTGGGAAGCTATGCCATCAAATATTTGGGGTCCTGGCTTCAAAAACTATTGTAGTCGAGATCAAATATAATAGAAAATGAGCCCTCCTATTGGTTCACAGCCATTCTTGTAAATTAATATTGCACGGGCGAATATAGGCAAGCATCCTGGTTTGAACGGAGACTCCATCATTACCCTGGAGGAGCATCAAGTTCAGCGATACCCACTTCCAGAAGTAACAGGACTGCTATGTCATTGCCATGGGTTTATATATGCTACAGGAAATATCGCAGGGGTATTTGCTGGTGTTGAAATAACATTTTTGTAACAGTCTCCCTCTTCTCACCATTCATGGAGTATGAGGAGAGACATGCTTCCAACAAGGTAAATTATTGGAGGACACAATTTTCAGATTGAAGCAGAACATTATTGTCCACAGCAGCAGACATAGTTTTCATGATTGTCATCTATTACAGCAGGCTCAGATTGGAAGTGGCTGCTTGGTATGTAACAAGTTCCCATCTATAATATATTTGTTTCATGAACAGTAAACATCTGTGTTAGATATGGATATGATGAAGCTTGTAAATATGAAGGCATTTCAGTTTAGACCCCTGATTTAATAACAACAGTCATTCTGACTTGTAGTTACAATTATATTATCATGAAAACTGAATTGTCAAAATATCCACATGAATGTTATATTGTTTGACAAGTGTTTAATAACAGCTCATGTGTAATTGGTTCTAGTTTGGAACTGTTAATCGCTTGTTTTTTAAAATAAACACACTCAGAAAATAAACAGCACAGTTTGCATACAAAGTGCTTGACAAAATGTCAATCCACAAAAATTAGAAAATTCAGGAATATCAAGGCAATAAATGTCAGGGTATCTTACACGAAACACACACATTTTATGAATATTTCTAAGGCATTAAACCAATAGCTCATGTCTAATAAAGTAAAAATTAAAAAGTTATTACTCAATGATATTTGTGAAATTACATCAAGGTTCCATTTATTTTTTACAAATCACTATTCTATAAATCTTGATTTACACCATTTGGAGAAAAGATTGTATCAAAAAAGGATGTTGACTTTTTGCCTACAGCTGCACAGCATTAAACTTGCTAAACAGAAAATTTCATTTTGTTCGTCAAACACAAACATGGTAGAGAATATTAAAAACCTCAAACTCCATTCAAATAAACAAATATAGAACAATAAAACAAAAAGTTGGAAGAGAAAAAGTACCAAGGCTTTCAAGAATGCCTTTAATATTTGCTCGTGGGTCCTGCAAGAGCAATTGCTGTAAGTTGTTAAATATCTCAAGAGCACTGATCACTTAGTTTTGCATAAACTTTTCACACATAAGCAAAAGGCTTGCTTGATTTACATATTGACAGAATTATTTATCCAAAACATAAAGAACATTTTACCAAATGCAACAGAGTGATAGCAACTTACAGCAAGTACTATCATTGCTAATGGATTTGCATGGTTTGATGCTGATGATGTATAAGCCCCCACATCAGCCACAAAGGACTTAAGCTCGCCTTCCTACAAAGATTCCATACTTATAGAAGGATATAATTAACTAAAATCAACTTATCCATATATATATTTGATGTAAAAGAAAATTAAAAGAAAACAAGAATGAGGCAACTAAAATCACTCTGAGATTAATCTTTTTTAATTTATGGTCCAAATACAGAATTATGTTAGTCCCTCAATGGAAAAAAAAAACTGCAATACAACAACAAAAAAAAATCATTTCAATCACTATTATGCACGTTATCTGTTAATTCTTGCCAATGCATGATTTTCAATTTCCTTAAAATAAAAGCACTTGCCTTACACAAAACCATATTACTTGAATCCAAATCTAGTTGATCCCTTTTTTAACATTATCACAAAAAAAATTAACTTGGTGTATTTCAATAAAATTGCCTTCAAATTACTAGAATACCGAAATCCATAAAAACCGCAGTAAAACAAAAAGATTACAGTGTGTCTTCAGAATTAATCAAAACAGTGAAATAAAATCCATAGATATCACTTTATGATAGTATCAAAACTAACTGTGAAGTGTCATACTTAGAAGTTAGAACTCATTAATGCAATGAACATTTAAGTGTTGTATGAAGCACATATAGTACAAAAGATAATTAATGCTATCGGAATGTGCAACTGCTGGCTTCTGGAGCCAATATCTGATAGCTTAACCCTTGCTAATACATGTGCATATTCTAAACCACCAACCTAGGGATCTATTATATAAGCAAGTCCGAACCTAGAAACCATAAATGGTTTATGATACCATGTGCTAAAACCATGAAGTCAAAGTGGCATCCCAGCTCATGGCACAAATTCCAACACCCGATCATCATGGGTCAACATTCTAGGAATAGAATGTAACTACTTCATGTCATAGATTCCTCCACCAAACTTGGACACCATTTTGAGACTCTTCCGCCCTACAAGATGCTCTTACATGTCATAAGTTAGTCAAAAGTCTCTCATGGCATTTCTAGTCCATGGTGTAACTCCCTCTAACATGCTCTTACATGTCATAAGTTGCTCAAAAGTCTCTTATGACTTTTCTATCCCACTTTGTGACTCCCTCGTACATCCTCTTACGCATTATAGAATCTTTTACGCATTAAAGATGTTTACACATCCTAAATGACATACTTACATCTTATATGATATAGATATTCTTACAACACATCATACTACATTTTACAAGTGTAAAATAATGCCAGCTCAAATGGATGCCTGTATTTCAAATGGGCACATTAAAATACATAATACATAAATAAATATAAACATTAGGAATTGCAAGGTGTACCACAGCTAATCCTAACATTCTGCTACTTGCTGTTACATTGTAAAAGAAGAGGAAAACCAACAAAAGTGAACAAACTGCTAACGTAATGTCCCCATTCTGAGCGAGCATCAGAGTTTTTGGATTTAGCCTATTACCGGGTCCTTGTAGGCTAATACTAGTGTTTAGAGGACCTTGTTGAGGGTTATGGCTCTATTTGGTGGGACTTGCTATTTATAGTAAGTCAAGGGATGGTTCCGATGAGCTCAGGTGAGTTAGAGGAGTTGAATGATGCTCTCTGTTTATATTTTTGGCTTCCGGTTTGGGCTCCAAGAATCTTGGAGGGAGCGTCTATTTTTAGTAAGTCACCTCATCAGGTTCATTCATCATCTTTCTTCATTAGGATCACGCATGTGCTGTCAGATTTCGATTTTGATGCTTCTTCAGTCATTTTCACAAGATGGGTGAATTATGATTATTATTTAATTAAATTGGCTAAGGTTGCCATTTTTATTGGGATTGCATATTGGACACCTTGGTGTTATAGCTCGTTGGAACCGAGTTGAGAAGTTTTAAATCTTGAGCACATAAAACAGGGACCCTATGTGTCAGGATATCATTATATTAATGAAAAGATCATTTTTGGAGCAATGGGGGAGTTTAAATTAATAAAGTGACTTTATTATATGTCATCTTAAAGTTATAACATAAAGTTGCTTTATGAGAAATGAAATTAAAGTAAATTAAAGGAGATGAAGACAAATGAAAATTGAATATTATAAAAGGGGATTGAGATTTCATTTCATTCATTCCATTGTGCATTTGATATTATTGATTTGTGTGAAGAGAAATTTGGAACAAGGGTTTCAGAATTTCAAACTTGGAGAATTGTGAATTCAAAGTTTTTACAAGCATTTGAGGTGTTGAAATAAACATTGAGATTTGCTATAGTGTGGGCTTCATTTAGAAGTTCAATTTGAGCTTACAGGAAGAATTTTCGAAATTCTTGAAGAGAGCTAGGGTTTCATGTTTGGTCTTCAGAATTTTGGAGAAAACATTGAATTATATGCAAGGTTTGAAGAACTAGAATCGAATTTACAAGGTATACTGCAGATTTGATTGTGCATGAAGAAGAGACAATATTGTATGAATTTGCAAAGTTGCCGTACATACTTCAAGAGGCTGCCGTACAGATTAGTTGTTGGAGCCGTACTGTTTAGGCAGGACCGTACTTTGCTTGGATGGAAGTCTCAAGGGCTGCGTAAGGGTGCTGGAGATAGCATTGTTTTTTTGTGACTGTTTAGTTAATGTTTGAAGGCTACGTCAAACATATTCAGGGCTGCGTGCTCTTTCCTTTGGCTATGTATCAACATTGAATGGCTGCGTTTAAGTGTGGAGACAGAATTGTTTGCTGAGAAGGCTGCGTCCATTGGTGTAGAAGTGTTTCAGAACCATCCCTTAGTGTCTACGTTTTCCTTTAGGGAGTTTGCTGGGGCTATGTTGGAGTTAGTTAGCAGCTGCCTCAAAGGTGCTATATTCTATTGAATTATGTAATGTCTATAAATACTTCAGCATTGAATAAGCATTTGGATTAGAAAATTAATTTGCTTTTTGTTGTCAAGATATTTTAATGTTGAAAATTACAAAGGTTTTAAATATTTTGAAATTCAATAGAAATTTGCAAATAAAATTGAGCTAGAAGTCAGTTGACAGTTGAGAGCTGGTTGGGCTCATCACAGCTAAGGGACTAAACATTTGCATGCTCATGGACTTCATCAAACATCTGCAACACCCAAAAAGATGTCCACCATCTTTACCAAACCCTCTCATCCTCCGTCATGTCCAAACATGAAAAATAAGATCCCCAAGCTAATGACATACTGTCACATAGAATCACCCATGAGTCACGCTTCAACATGATGTCCAGACAGAATCATTGAAGTAAAATCTCCTCCAAAATAGGCCCAACTAGCTACTAGCCTATTGCTCACAAAACCAACTAAACAAATCACCAAACAGAGTACACAGATACCAGCTATTAGACCTCCTATTATGTACAATGTACATATCAATCTCAATCTACATCCACGAGTCCTTGTCTATCCAATTTTGTATAAAGCCTACCTAAACACCAATGCAGATTGGGTACAAGTGACCTATACTACTGGTACAGATCAGGACAAGTAAATTATACTATCAATACGAATTAGGTACAATGACCCTTGTCCATGGATAGAGATAGCTCCTTGGCACTCTCATTGCTTGAGCAATGTTTGGTATAGTAGACCATATCATACAAAATCCCAACTACACTCACATAAGACATCACTCATGTTCTCTATCTCATTTAGTGTCGACTAACCATCTATCATAGAAGAGAAAAGCAACTAATTTTCTATGAATCAAAAGAATTCATTAGATGAAACTAAATAATGATTGATTATTATTACAAAATACAATGAGAAACCTTTGTTATAAACACAAGGATGAAACTCTAGGATAGGAGTAAACTTGATACTGTCATGTGTTTTAAATTTTGATAGTATGACTTTAAACAAGAAAGTGCATGACCTAAGTAAGCTTAAGTGTGCTAATGTTAATAGGATGAACTAAAAATTAATTAAGTGATAAACCTTTTCCACACAAATCATCCCCATTTTTTTCTAAAGCACAAAACATACTCGAGACAAGTAAAGGTGTCCTTGACATAAAAAAAATCCCTTTGAACAATTTTCGAGTGACCCAAGTTTAAGGGTTGTTAAATGTATTTAATAGTTAAGGGGTTTGTTTGTAGGTCTATGTCCAAGTTGCAAAGACGAATCAATGATTTCATTAGGCAAGTTTTGTAGTTACCAGGGTTCGCCCCTGGCCCCTCCGAACTGGACCAAGTTCGAACTGGTCTGAAGTTCGGGTCCAGTTCGCCTATGGGTTCGAAGTGCTTTACTTGAACATTCTCTCTTTACGCTGCCACATTCTATCACATGGTAACATTCTCAAGTATGCCATGCAAGACACTGGGTTGCTGCGATGGGATAAGGAACATGGTCAGGTGAATATATTAAGCGATCTTTTCGCTGTTGGGTTATCTATCATACGCCCGAGAATGGCAAAGTGGACATTGCTTCCTTCGGTGAGGATAGTCAAATAGTCGGGATCGCTCACACACAATTTTCCTCATCGTATCGAGTCACACACAATTACAAGCTATCATATCAAGGGATAGAATGTTGGAAAGCATTTTTGCGGAGGTAGGTAGGTTGGGCTTTATTCACTCCGATTGATGGGGAAGCAAAGGAATATGTAAAGATATATGGGGGACATTTGAGTCAAGATCCATTTTTGTGCACCCGCCCAGATTTGCAAGCTAAGCAAGAAGATTAATATATTTAATATCTATATGTTAAAAAGTTTAGCATATGTTTAATATTTACGTATTTAATATTTACGTATTTAAGTTCGAACTATAAAAATAGGCTTCATAAATATGTATATATATATATTTTTTTTTTAAATCTTACATATTTTTTCGAACCCAAACCCAAACCCATTTTCAAAATTTTGTCGAACTTGCGAACCAGTTCTTCGAACCCGAACTTCAAACCGAACTCAAACCGGTAACTTAGTTCAAAAGAGTTCCATTCACTCAAAGACCATGTGAGCTATGTCACAAAGCTTAATGTAATTTGTCCCAAAGCCATTAGTTCCTCTCATTCATCAACTCTTGAGTTGCAAGTGAAGTGAACAAAAAATAGAAGAAAAAAACAAGTCTCTCTTATGTTTCAAAAGAATACTAAGACCTAGCTTTTTTTTTTCAAATCTTCCGTTTATAGAAACTTTGCATTTGTTTTACATATAGGTTTTAGAATTTAAATTAGAAATATTTATTAATAATTATAATTTTACAAATTATTACTAATTATTAAAAAAATTCAGAAGTTTCAATTTTAAAATTATTAAAATTTGATAATTTATTCAATTTATTTAATTTTAAATGTTTTTAAATTTATTTAAATATAAATCTTACAAAAATTTGAGCGTCCCTATTATGTTTTTAATAAATATATAATGTCATTGTACCCCCATTATCCATTAAAAAAATGTTCTTCGTCCCACCATGCCTGCAGTAAGTCCCCTATTCCTGATGGTCCCAAAAGTTGCTGAAACGGGAGGGGTGAATCAGCACCTATTAAAGCTTAAACAAATCTAATATAATATGCTACAATTGTAAGCAGAACAGATCTTAGAACAGAAATAGATATCACACAATCAACAATAAGCAACACCAGATTTATCACGAGGAAACCCAAATTGGGAGAAAACCACGGTGTGAGCAGACCTCACAAATTTCGCATTGTTCTAAAGTGCGCCCTGTAAGGAGCCTTCCCTATTAAAGGATTACGAACGCACTATTAGATGCGACCCGATTAAAAGATTTGATACAATAAGGCCTGTTAGAGCCTGCCTGGTTAGAGGACTTAGAACACCTAAACAGATGTCACCCGGTTAAGGGATTTAATACAAGAGACCTGTTAAAGTCCACCCAAAATACTGGGATTTGGCTATTGCAATTATCAGAGAGCAATAGAGGGTTTGATCTTTTGATGATGGTTTTGTTGAGCCTAATAAGATCGTTGTTCTGTTCAACTGAGAATCATCACCGGTCTCTGCAGGTATGTTCTCCTTCACTGTTGTGCTTCTCTGCACACTCTAGTTTCTTCTCTCTTCACCTTAGCTTCTTCAATGTATAGGTTCACTCTTTACTTTGGCACAATGAGGGCAAACTATATTCTTGTCAGGCAGAGGAATATATAGACTTTTTGCCCTATTTTCTTTTTACATGCATGACCTGTTTAAAGATCAGCTTCAAATCCATCACCCAATGGAGTATCAGTTCACTGAGGGAACATCCGATGCATGCTATGCTTTATCTGCTTTATAAAAGAAACGATACATGTGTGTCAAAAGCTTTCCTTCACAAGAGATATCTTCATGTTTTAATGCCTCAAACTCGGGCATTAAAACCTTCAATTGCGCCTTGTACCGATCTTCTTGATAACTCAAAGTCTACCGGATTTTGTGCAACAAATCCCGGTCAAAGAGTTAGATAAATATTTGTCGACTATGACTTTCCCCGGTTCATCAGTTGTGATGAAATCTTCACTAGATCGGTTAAGATCCTTAGGTTGTGCACAGGTAAGAGCTTTAACCTGTCACCATCCCATTCACTGGTTGTACCAATTGCATCCTTTCCTCAGTTCCTGTTATCGGTTACTGGTTGTATCCTTCCTTGGTGACCGGTTGCTCTAATGATCAATTAGAGCATTATTATAGTCTCACAATGACACCAGTTTCCAAACCAGTCTTTCCTCGCACTTACTATAGTTAGATATGTATGTCCTTGCTTCACACATCGAACACTGTGTCCTTAGTCATAAATGACAACACCTCTTTTTGCCAATCAATGACAATACCTCTTTTGCCATGTACCGGTTGCAATCTTATCGGTTATTCAACTAATGCCTACAATCTCCCCCTTTGGCATTGATGGCAAAACCATAACAAATCATGTCATACCGGATTTCTACCTCTACCTGTCATACTCTCCCCCTTTGACAATAATGCCAAAGGCTAGTCAGAAAGACTACCTTAATGAGTTCTGCTCCCCCTACAAGCAGCAATCTTATTCATCAATCCAGTCAAGATGAGGTTGATTCCTCTGTTGCAGCATAATGAATTGATGAACACCTTTGCCTATTTACAGATGATTAGAAAGGGGCATCACCCCTAATTTACCTCTGAGATACTCAAAAGTACTCTTCGGTAATGGCTTTGTGAATATGTAAGCAATCTGTTCTTTTGTGGGAACATACTCCAATCTAACTTCTTTATTTTGCACCTGCTCTCTCAAATAGTGATAATTTATTCAATGTGCTTTGTTTTTTAGTACATGACAGGATTCTTAGATATGTTTATTGCAATTGTATTGTCACAGTAAATTGCAATCGGTTCAGGTATCTATTCTTGGATTCCTTCCAATATCTGTGATGGAGCCTTAATTTGTAAAAATTAAGGCTTCCATTTGATTACTTTCTCTCATTTTCTTTCTTAAAATTATCATTAATAATTAATTAGATTATTCATGTGTTAAGATTTCTGCATATGTTTTACATACCCATAAGTTATGATAAATGGATTTTAGATTTTATATAAATTGCAAATTTTCATGCATTAATTTTGAAAGCATTTAAGTAACAAAGATTGATTATGATAATATGTTTTCGTTATATAAAGGTTAAAACTAAAAAAAGATAGACAATAATGTCACAGGCAATTGTTCTCAGTGTGATATAATGAAGTAATAATTTTTTATTTTTGTAGACTATTACGCAGCAATCATTGTATTGTAGGGCCCAAGAAAGATGCAATTCTGGAATGTCCCTGTCCAGAACAGTCAATAATGACAATCAATATCAGAAGGGATAGTAGACTGCCAGTTTCAAGGATAATCAGAGCTCTATGAAAGGAATTCTTTTTGAGATTCTGTGTGATGACTATCGCAAGTGACAGTGTATTTTCAAAAAGTGCAGAGCACAGTTGGAAGCGTGCTGTAGATGTTCAAAATAATGATTTCAGGTGCAATATAACAGCGCTATACAAAAGAATATCTGGTCTCAGAATTATCAAAGTATTAATGAAATACTCATGCCGTAGAGTAATACAATATGGTGATGGTCATGAGATTGTGAAGCATCATTATAAAAACAACAGTGAACCAAGTGTTGTTTCCAGCAATTAGACTCAACAGGACGGCTTGGATATATGATCAAGTATAATGGAACAAATATACTACACAGAGAAAGGCGGTAATTATAAGTTCTTCAGCGATACAATATAGTGGAATACCTTTTTTTTTATAGGACAGTGAAGATGAGAGTGTACTCGATGGTGAAGTGCTCCAATTAAAGTCTGAAGATTCCTGAATGTCTATTGGAAGTCCATCAAAAGTTTGATGCCAAGATATAAGCGCTAGCAGCCGAATCAATTGTTTTGGTTTAATTATCAATATTTAATAATGTTTTGTGCTTGTTACAGGTGTTCGCGCAGAGAAGATAAAGATACGCACATAGTGGATAGCCGTATCTCTTACCTTGCAATATAAAATGAAGCCTAAGGGAGTCGAGCCTTGACGATTTAGGGAGGAGCTATGCCTGAACAAAGAAGAATAAAAGCGGAAGAAGCATACGAACATGGTGCTAATGTGAATCACGGGAGTTTATATAATTGGAGCAACTGTTCAAATATTACATGAGTCATTGGTTTTATTGGCTCATATGCCCGCGTCACATGTGAAAAGAGGAAGTCACGCCAATGAAAGAATGTGAGAGCACAGGTGTGAATAAAAGCACAAGGAAGCAATATTACTCAACACGGGATAGTTCAGGCCACCGCAAATGAGTTGGCAAGTAAGACAATAGCGTTTCACCAAAGCAGAGGGTGTGAAGGAGACACGGGATATTCGAGAGGTGTCTGTTTGCGGAAACTAAAATACAATGGTGATACAGATTTCATAATATACCCAAAAGTGTGAATGAAACAAACACATCACAATCATCGCTGGCATTTAATTAATAACCGGTGTTATAAATTAACAAGTAGTAGTTACTTGTTATGAAGCAACGTGTTTCAACCGCCACCTGTTGCTTGCCTCCATGCCCGTAAGAGGAAGTTTGGTCCCGTTAAAGTCTAATTACAACAAAAACAGATAGAAGATATATTTTATGAAGCGGTGTGTCATTTAAAAGCACAACTGCATGCCTTTTCTTTCTAATATAAATACATGATATAAATCAAAGCAAAGAGGGACAATGGATTCATGTAAAAAATAACTTTCAAAATTATTCAAAAACCTGTGTACTTGGATGTATTATTTTTCATTGGCAGAGGAATGAATTTTTGAACTAAGCCCGTGAATTCTGGATTATAAAGTAAATATATTTATATGTGATTCTGAAGTCAAACTGCACTGGATAGATCATCCGTAAGGAGTGTCTCTAGTGCAATTTTATTTCCGGCAAAATCTGTAAGCGTATCTATTTTATTTGTGCGTATTGGAGTTTTTTAAAATTATTATTAAGTTGTGTCCTTTATAAATATTTTATTGATTTCTATAAATATTTTAATATTCGGATAAGTGGACTCGATCATTATCGCATTTTAAACTTGATAAACATAGATATTGTGAAATATTTAAGTGTTCCTATATTTATGTCTAGTTTGTCTCTGCACTACAGGAGTTAAAATACATCCTAGACTAGTTTAAAATAGCATTCATATAATTGATCCATCGCGTCTGGGTTATTAATTTATTTATAGTTTTAAATTCATTAAAATTTTATAAAGTTGTACATAGTAACCTTATAATATTGACTCTGTTTGCCCATTTAATTAGACACTGGTCTTTTTATTACTCTTAATTTGTAATTCATATGCTGGCAATTATTTCTCTCCTTTGAAGATTTAATATATTCATTTGTGACATTAATTCATAATTATTATTTAAAATATTCTTATATTTATACAATTATTTACTCTTGTTATTATTTAACAATTTACAAAGCTTTCTATAATTCTTGCCATTTCGTAAGTTTTCATTATATTTGCAATTTAACCATTTTGCTATAAGAGTCCTGGGCTTGAGTATTTTGGTTCAGGAACAGGTGCACCCGCCTTGGCCTTGCAGAGCCAGAAGTGCAAGGAACCGGAATAATATCCCTTGGTTCCGTCAAGTTGGCCACAACCAGTTGGATATCCTATCATCGAGTTGGTGAGATTCGTAGGATTCCAATCCATCGGTTTTGGGAACCAACAATCTGTTTCATCCAGATTACCTGTGTGCAATTGATTGCTGCAGCTACATATTTGGCTTTTGTTGTGGACTCTGAAATGCAATTTTGCTTCTTGCTTGTCCGTGACACAATCCTTTCTCCAAGAAAGAATGCTCCCCCACTTGTGCTCTTTTTGTCATCAATATTACCAGCCCAATCTGCATCAATGAATACCTTTATTTGGAAGCCTCCCTTGTGAGGAAACCATAGGCCATACTCCTCAGTGCCCTTCAGATATCTGAAGATTCTCTTCACTGCTATCAAGTGTGTCTTTGGAAATTGCAGAGAATCTTTCTACAATGCCTACTACATGTGCTATGTCTAGTCTACTGTGTACTGCATACTGTAATTTGCCTATCATAGACCGATATAGTCTCTCATTTACTTCCTTTGCATCATCTTCCTTTGATAACTTGAGGTTAGTTATCATAGGTGTACCAACCGGTTTGGATTCTTCTAACCCAAAGGTTTTAAGAATTTCTTTTACATACTTGGACTGAGAAATAAAAATACCTTCTTTTAGCTGATGGACTTGTAGTCCAATGAAGAATTCTATGGCTCCTATCATCATAGACATTTCAAACTCTTTCTTCATCTCTTCAGCAAAGGCTTTGCTCCTCTTGTCATCTCCTCCAAACATGATGTCATCCGCAAAAAATTTCAGCAATCAGGTTCCCTTCTTTTCCAGTCTTGAGATACATATTGCTATTATCTCTGGTTCTTGTGAATCCTATTGTCAGGAGGTATGAATGCAGTCTTTCTTATCATGCCCTTGGGGCCCGTTTTAGCCCATAAATAGCCTTCTTCAGTTTACAAACCATACTACTCTTCTCTGTGGATGAGAAGCCTTCCGGTTGTTCAATTTAAACTTCCTCCTCTAGTATGCCATTCACGAATGCAAATTTTACATCCATCTGGTATACTTTGAATCTTTTGTGAGCAGCATAAGCCAATAGGATTCTCACTCCTTCCAGTCTGGCCACAGGTGCAAAAGTTTCACCATAATCCAATCCAGCCTCCTATGCATATCCTTTGCAGACCAATCTTGCTTTGTTCCTTATCACTTTCCCTTCTTCATTTAATTTGTTTCTGTAGACCCACTTGGTCCCAATGACATTCTTGTCCTATGGTCTTGGTACGAGAATCCATGTGTCATTCTTCTCTATTTTCTCAATCTCTTCTTCCATGGCCTTGACCCATTTTTCATCTTCCAGAGCCTCCCTGGTGGTTTTTGGCTCTACTGGAAAGCAAACAAATACTTTCTCTAGCCTTTCTTCTGGTAAGAACATTAGCATGCTTGTCACCTATAATGTTATCAGTGGAATGATATGTGACATACCTTGGAAGAACCGGTCAGTGTTCCCGGTCTAATTCTTCCAGTTGAGCAATTTCTTCAACATGGTCATGAACAACTTCTTGTTCATCTTCTTGAGTTGGTTTGTCATCTTCAGGTACAGCATCCTGCTCCAGAGGTCTGTTTTCATGCTCATTGAATCCCAAAAGATTTCCAGCATTCTGATCTTGCAGACTGTCATATTCATTATGACTGATCTTTTCTCTTGCTTCTGAATATTCATCAACCTTCACATTGATACTATTATTCCTAACCGGTTACTAAGAGGGGGGGTGAATCAGTAAATACTATTTCTATCTCAATTAAACCTTGTATAAAGATTCTTGCAAAATAAAAAGAATGTAATTAACCATTCATAAACAGAAATAGAAATACTCAGATCATTACAGCAAATGTACGTGGAAACCCTCGGTTCGAAGGAAAAAACCACGATGAGACAGAGCTCACAACTTCACTATTGCAGTAACAAAGGTGCCCTGTTAAGAGCTTACAAAGAACTTGCAAGAGTGCTACCCGGTAAAGGGATTTGGTAAAAGATCAATTAAGATCTTGACTCTGTTAGGAGTCGCCTTGTTAAAGGACTTTGAACACCAATAAAGATGTTACCCGGTTAAAGGATTTATACAAAGAACCTATTAGGGTTCACCCTGATAGAGGGATTTGGATATGCTTTAACCATATAAAATCAATGATCCGAATTGACACTTTCTGTCTAATTAGATCATACCTATTAACCTTTCTGCTCTGCTTGGCTGTTGAACCTCTCTTCCTTTCACCTCTTGTGACTGTAGCTTCTCTCAAAAGATATCTCTCTCTTGCTCTATATTTTCAACAACACTTATTTTGTGTCCTATGACCTGTATTTATAAGAAATTAATCTTAATAAAAAAACTTAACTCATAGTTCCGCCAAGCTGTAAACTTACCCATAAATCATGTAGCAAAAAAAAGCTTTGCGGGATGATCTTGAGTTTGCCTTGAAACATCCGCATAGAAATAAAACTAACTCTTGTTAAAAATCTAACTCCAATTCTAAACGGTGGATGCCTCGTATTATCTGATTTTAACTCAGACAACTCCATATAATCCAATGTGGATTATTATGCAGTCGACCGGTATCAATCTTGTACCCGATTGTGTATTATAAGACCGGTTCTATGTATACTGTTTGATATACCGGTGCATCTCTTCTGTTTAGTCTACCGGTACCTATAATGAGTATGAGTGGTCTACCGATGTACCGGTGTGAATGATGTTTGCATCTAACTTAACCAGTGACAACTTAAATATGCCAGCAATCTTCCCCTTTGGCATTGGTGGCAAAACATCACTCTCTCATCACAGTGACTTCCCCTGTGCACTGTTGCCTATTGCTCTGTTGCTGAATCTACTCTGTATCCTTTCTGATCTTCTTCCCTCGTCTGACCTTCTGACCTTCTCTTATGACTTTGTTGTTGAATCTACTCTGTATCCTTTCTGATATTCTTCCCTCGTCTGACCTTCTGACCTTCTCTTATGACTTGTTCCCCTTTTTGCCTCCATAGGACAAAGGGTTATGCTTTATTGACTGATTTACATCTGTAACTTTCTGAAGATGTCCTTGTAAACTTTCTTTGATGAATGAAGAAAAGGATTCCATTGACCAGTGACATGTTCTAGATTTTTATGTGCTGCTTTCAAAGAGACAATTATGTTTTCCATGTCCTCTACAATCTTGTAGGTCAGTTCACTGATCAAATTCTCAGCTTTTGTAGCAGTCCGTTGCATTAAATCAAACATTGGGGCCGGAAATAATTGAAATCCAATAAGATCTTGGATTCTTTTAGTTTTCTCGTCAGATGTCTTTCTCAGAATGAGAGCTAGGCTAGTCATTTCCCTGCTAAAATCAGTTGCTGATGTGTTCTTTACATCAAATCGGGAAGACAGAACTCTTATGTCTTCAGAAGTCTTTGATGACTTCTCTGTAATATCTTGCACAAAAGTATCAAAATTTGAAGTCCTTGTCATTATACTTCCTGCAACTTGCAACTATTGTTGGAGTACCCTTATATTGGTAGATACTATTACCTTTATCTCTTCAACCTGTTTGTGGAGAATTTTTGTTCTCTTCTTTTCATAGTGATCAATGGCAATTGTCTCCGGATCGGTGACATCTTCTCCTATAGCTTGCGCCAAAATGTCCAATTGATCAATGACAGGTTTATCTTCATCAATGTCTGCATCCGGTACAAAGTTGTATAGGATGTTCTATACACTTGTTAGGACCATGTCTTGTTTCCTCTTTGTCAACTCCTTTAGTTGCCTAGTTGACATTTTTCTTATGTCAACTACAGTCTCGCTAACCTTGCTCCTTTTGGCTTATGTGCCTGCTACAAAGGTTACTTCCTCTTGGATGAGGATGACCTTGGAACATCTACTTGTTCCTTTTGCCTTGGCTCCTGTATTGGTTGTTCTTGTTCAATATGTACAGGTAACACTTGTTCCTATTTGTTGTGCTATTTTTTATTTTCTTCATGTGCTGGTTGAACAATCTCTTCCGGTATTACCACCTCTTCTGGATGTGCCACTTCTTCGGGTAGGACCTCTTCTACTGGTCTTTCTACCTCTTGTTATACTTCCCCTTCCGGTAGTACCTCTACTTCTGATTGTGCATCTTCTTCCTATTGCACTTGCTCTTCAAGTGGGGATTCCTCTTTGTGCTGCTCTTCAACTGTATGTAGCTCACCCATGGCAATTTCTTCTTCAGCAGTGGTATTGTCAGTAGTCATCTTGACCGATGACTCTCCCAGTATTTGTTAGAACTTGTTCTTCCAAATTTATTTGTTCACCGGTTGTCAGTTCTTCACGAGTAGTGAATTGAACCCATGGTTCTAGTACTGGTTCAGGTTGATCCTGTGGACCTATTGCTTTGAGAGCATTGAAGTCATATTGTTGCCAGAAATTTAGTCTCTTTATAGACTTCCTTCTCATAACCATTTACTATCTTGGCAACCCTATTCTGTCTATCCAGATTCATGGATACTTCATTAGAAGTTTAATTGTTTCTTCACTGAGACCAGGTTGCACCTGTGACAGTGTCTCCCTAACAATTCTATTGTTTGTCCCTAGACCGGTTCTCCATTTGTCCATAAGTCTAGTATTTAGTTCAGGAGGAAATTTTGACCTATAGTCTCTTGGACTTCTGTAGAAATCCACGAAGGTTTCTAACAGCGCCACCATCACTGCTTGTTTATCTTCCTCTCCTAGCACACTAAACCATTTAGCCGCATTGGCTACTTCTCCAAATGCCATTACTTCATCTACAATATCATTAACAATCATAGTACGAGCCTTACCTTTTTTTGGAGAAACAAGAATGGTTGGTGGAGTTGGATCGCCACCTTTGTCGTCAGTGATATCGACGATGACCGGTTTAGTTGATACCTTAGCTTTGACTTGAGCCGTAGCTCCCAGAATTCCCTTTCCTTTACCGATATCTTTGACCGGTGGCTCAGTGGTCCTTTGGCATGCTTCTTTTGCCTGTTGTTGGGTTTGAAGAAGCTATGTCGATGTTGCAACACCTTCTTCGTGTACCTTGTCCACTTCTCCAACAAGCATCTGACTAACCCTATTCATTAACAGAAAGTTTTGTTTGTGCAATTCTGCTTGATGAGTGGCCTCGTCCAGAGTGAGATGATTTTAAACCTCAAGCAGAGCCCTAATCCTTGGCTCCTTTTCTCTTTCCATTCAAGCTATCCATCTTGCTCCAAGAATTTCTTGGAGATCGTCAGGAACGACCTTATGAAGTTCGGTAGGAGTAAGATTGAACTTGTGAATGCAATAGACTACCGCTTCTTCTATTTTCCTCCTGTCTTGTTCATTCGCCAGATCATACCTCCTTCCTACTGATGCCATACCACTTGCTTCTTTTTGACTTCTTACAAATTCATCAATTGTGGGTTTTCTTGCTCTCGGTGCATCTTCCTTCACCGGTTTAGCAGATTTCTTCTTGCGGACCAGAGGAGTTGGGTCTTCAGGTTCCATTCCTTCTGTTTCTTCCCCTTGAGCATTGGTCGTTTGTTGTGCTCTCTTCTTTTGAGCTTTGGGTTGTTCTGCTACCGGTTTCTTCTTTGGTGTAGGGGCCCTTTTGACATAAACATTCTTTATCGGTGCCTTTTTCTTCAGATTCTCCTGAATCTCTTCAAAGGCCCCAAACCGGTAAGCCGACAAGTCAAGATCACTTTCTTGCAGGGCATCTGCATATGCCTTTGCTATTTTTGCAGAGATTTCATACCCCAGTTCTGTAGCATACCCGGTTCATGGTTCCACTACCTGAATGATGTAGTGATCGATGGAGACTAGAAAACACACGTCGTCTTTGTAGGAGTCAACAATAGTTGATGGAACCCTTTCCCTGGTGTGCATTCTTAGATGGAATGCCTCAAAGTAGTCAATCATGACTTTACCGAGCTGGTTTCCCAGTTGGTTGGCCATATCACTGATCTGGATCATGACTGGTCGATCGGTTCCCCAAGTCACCTTGCCTATTCCCGAAAAGAAGTTAGAATAATAAAAGAAAACGCATACCAGTAGGGTTCCATATTTTAGGGACTTCTTGACGATACCAAGCTTCTTAAGATTCTCAAAAATCTGTCCTCGAAGCATTGTGCATAAATCATACTATGCATTGTCGTGCATGATCCGGTCAACGGCATGAATGGCTCCTCCCGGTACGCTATTCAGGTTGCTTGATTGATAGATTTTGTAACCTATCAATGGAAAGGCGAATCGAACTCCATCTTCAATGTCGTTGACGATCATTAGCTGACTGTCAGATTTCGAGTTTGTCAATTTAGCGGCCATAGCATTGGAGATGGTTCTTAGGGTGAGAGGTTCCCCCTTGTTGTTGTACCCAGTCACTCTATGCATGTCCTCCTTCGTGATTTGAGTGCATGCTCCTTTAGCAAGACAGAAGCTAGGTTCATGCACACGACTGAGAACCAGTTGTATCCAGTCTGGTCGAAAAACAATTGGGTAACAGACTCCATTTATCAACCATGAGGACACCAGCTTCACGTATTTGTCTTGAAGCTTTCCGTCTGTGCATAGCGAGAGGTACTCGCTTTGGATGAAAGTTTCACCCATTTCTTCTTGTTTCGCATGAATGAAAGCGGTGACATCTTCAATCATTAGAACTCCATCAGGCACAGATGACAGTGCACCAGACATGTAGTTCTCCCTGTTCTGAACTTTCATGATGTCGTAGACAAGTCAGGCAAATTGATTACCTTGAATCAACTTGGCGACCGATGACGATGATGCCATTGTTATCAACAGGTTTACACAGGAAGTTGCTTGATCGGTCTTACAGAAATATCTTATCGATGATTAAAGCACGAGAATATTACTTAAGCATAAGAAATTGTAAATCACAAATCGCAAAGTAAAAGAAAATGAGTAATCCTCCTTTCTTTATATAGATTTAGGGCATAACGGTAATTACCAAACGGTAACTATTTGTGGGAACAATAAACAAGCTACCGGTTCCCTCTAAGCCTTTTAGGCTCAGTTTGCTAAAGAGATATCACCATCAGCAGACGATGATCTTCCCTCTATCTTCTCCTCAGCGGGGCTCTTTGATTCTTTCTTGAACCAAATCTTCTTGACTTCTTTCTTGGTTTCTTTTCCCTTGTTGTCCTTATGATTTGGAGACAAGGTCTTCTCCACCGGTTTGATCGATCCTCTCCTTTTGTTCACTGACCAATTCCTACAATCTTTGGGCATGTGTCCAACTTTGTTGCAGGTGTAACACACTTTCCCAGATGCCTTCCATGGATTTACCCATCTTTTGTTCAGTGAATTACACCAGGAGTCATCATGGCTATGAATGCCGCAGTTAGCACAATTGGTTGTGCTCCAGTTCTCATTCCTCTTTGGGAATATTGGTCTCAGTGGGAATCTGAAAGCTATTGTTTTGGATCTGCATTCATTAGCCTAGTGTCCAAACTTGTTGCATGCATAGCAATAGCCCTTGAAGCTTCCCATGCTTCCATTGGACACACTTGTGTGGCGAGACCAGCATTCAGTGATCTTGTGGCCATCCTTGTAACAGTTTTTGCAATAACTGTTAGCTGGCTTTACCGATGCATTTCTCCAGTTACTTGTTTTATGGCCCGGTTTTCCACAGTGATTGCAAGAAGTGTTGAAGGTCTTTTTACCCTTTTGTTCTACCAGTTTCTTCTTATCCTTCTTGCTTTTCTTGGCTCTTGATGACTCACCGATTTCCTTGTTTTTTTGACCAGTGAACCCACGTCATGTGGGATCTTTGTGCTTTCTTTCAGCTTTTAGTTGCTCATCAAGCTTTACTAAGCTTTCATTGTATCTTCTGAGGGTTTCATTCCTTTCTTCGAGTTCTTTCATTTGTTCCTTCAGTTGATACAGCTCAATTGTCAGCCTCTTGCATGCATCATCCTTTTCAAGCCAATTCTTTTGGATGTTGGCATTTTCTTGAGTGACTATTTGCATGTCTTCTTGGAGTTGCAGAACGACAAGATCACTTTCCCTTACAGCTTCTTCTACCAGATTTCTTGCTCTCTCAAAGGCTGCTAGAGATTTCACTGCAGTGTTTCTTTCATCTTTAGCCTTCCTCTTTTTCTCAATTAATTCAGTCATCCTTAGGGCATTATCTTCCTATTCCCTTTTCAGGTTGGAGATCTAATCAATTAGAATCCGATTCTTCTCCATGAGCTCAAAGACTGCCTCTTCAGCTTCATCTGATCCACTTTTCCTAGAGAGTTCATCAATTGATTCATTTCTCTCACTCAACTGCAGAGCCGGCTCCTTTCTTTTAGCAAGGGATCTTCTCAACCTATTCTCAATAGAGGCAAATGATGTCATTGGCTTCCTCAAGCTGCTTCTGATACCTGTAACCCTCCATGATTTTTTTCTCAAGCGGTTAAGCTTTATATCTTCGAGAACCTAGGGCTCTGATACCAATTGTTATTCCTAACCGGTTACTGAGTGGGGGGGGGGGTTAATCAGTAAATACTATTTCTATCTCAATTAAACCTTGTATAAAGATTCTTGCAAAATAAACAAAATCTAATTAACCATTCATAAACAAAAATAGAAATACTCAGATCAACACAGCAAATGTACGTGGAAACCCTCAATTAGAAGGAAAAAACCACGGTGAGACAGAGCTCACAACTTCACTACTGTAGTAACAAAGGTGCCCTGTTAAGAACTTACAAAGCACTTGCAAGAGTGCTACTCGGTAAGGGATTTGGTAGATCGGTTAAGATCTTGACTCAGTTAGGAATCGCCTTGTTAAAGGACTTTGAACACCAATAAAGATGTTTCCTGTTGAAAGGATTTATAAAAAGAACCTATTAGGGTTCACCCTGATCGAGAGATTTGGATATGCTTTAACCATATAAAATCAATGATCTAAATTGACACTTTCGGTCTGATTAGATCATACATGTTAACCTTTCTGCTCTGCTTGGTTGTTAAACCTCTCTGCCTTCCACCTCTTGTGACTGTAGCTTCTCTCAGAAGATATCTCTCTCCTCCTCTGTATTTTCAACAACACTTCTTTTGTGTCCTATGACCTGTATTTATAACAAAATAATCTTAATAAAAAAACTTAACTCATAGTTTCGCTAACCTATAAACATACCCATAAATCATGCAACAAAAAAAAGCTTTGCGAGATGATCTTGAGTTTACCTTAAAACATCTGCGTAGAAATAAAACTAACTCCTGTTAAAAAGCTAACTCCAATTCTAAACGGTGGATGCCCCGTATTATCCGTTTTTAACTCAGACAGCTCTGTATAATCCGGTGCGGATTATTATGCAGTCGACCAGTATGAATCCGGTATCAATCTTGTTCCCGGTTGTGTATTACAAGATCGGTTCTATGTATTTTGTTTGATCTACCGGTGCATCTTCTCTGTTTAGTCTACCGGTGCCTATTCATGAGTATGAGTGGTCTACCGGTGTGAATGATGTTTGCATCTAACTTAACTAATGACAACTTAAATATGCCAACAGATACCTTCTACTATTTTTCCTAATCTCTTATTCAGCCACCAATAGGCTTTACTCTTGGTAGAATAGCCCAGAAATATGTCTTCATCACTCTTTGGCTCAAACTTGCCAGAATACATATCTCTTTTAATGTAACATTTACTACCAAAAATTCTGAAATAGCCTACACTAGGAGTGTGACCTGGTGGTACCCTAAATTTTGAGAATTTAGGAGTCCTAATCCATTATCAAGAATCAAGTTTCTCCATACTAAATAAATCAAATAAAGGAAACTTTATGACACGAATAAATAGAACAGAGCCTGAAGATGGTGCCGAGAGAGCCTAAAGATGGTCAAATTTTAAATATCTAAAAACGACCCAATTTGGAAATGCAGACCTCCATCCTCTGATCTATTCAATAGAATGCAAGAACTAGGCCTCTTGTATAATCATCAGTTTCTTACGTTTCTCAAACTTATGAATAATGAAATGGTTGAAAAGGAGAATGAGTGCAGAACTGAAATAACATATGAGTCAAGTAAAGTTTCAGATTTGAATGGAGAAGAATTTTTTGGACAGTCTGAGGAAAGACTTTTCCACGATGATAATTGTATTATATCAAACATAAGTGAATGTGAAAATGCTGCAGAGGATCTTCTCAGCTTGGAAGAGATTTCAGCCTTATTAGACATAGAATACCAAAGAAACGTTGAGAAGAATGATCCAAATTTTTTCTCAATCCACCACGGTAAGGAGGTTGACATATCAGTGCATATTCATGAGGTACTAGACGAAGGAAATGATAATTCCCAGGAATCAAATTGTGGAAATGAAATAGAACTGCATGAACAGGGAGAAGTTTCAGGAGATAATGTCAATAAAGATATTACTCTTGTTGATGAAACACTTGATGATCCAAATGAAAATTCTCATGAATGTATGCCTGAATTCTCTATGATCTTGAACCCATTGTTTGAAGAGGAAGCAGATGAAGATATGTCTGATTTCTCTATGTTCTCGAATCCATTGTTTGAAGAGGATTCTTTATGCAATGGAATCCATTTGCATCATAATGAAGATAGCGGTCCTAATTATAAAGTGGATGAAACTTGTAAAGTGCATTCAAGGGGTGAGATATCTTTCAATTCATCCTTTGAGCCAACGGTACACAAAATATGTGAAGATGAGATTGAATCAGCCAAGAATGATGGGGGAAATAGATCAAAGGATAGTCTTGAAGATTGCTCAAATATCACACCTGACCATAGCCCTGCTATATGTGAAGAAGTGTCTCATAGACATGAACCATCTTTAAAACCATTATATGAACAAGTGTTACACCATAGGCCTAAAGAAAAGATTGGATTAGACAAACGTAATCTACATTCTAAATGTGGAGACAGAAAATTATATACAAAAGGACAATCAAGCAATGAAAAAATTTTCTAATGCTCTTGTAATTAGTCAGGTGCATAACTCTAAGAATCCTGCATTCAGCAGTGACCACAATGCACCTACTAATTTCCCAAAGGCTAAGGCAGAAACTAAAGAGTGCATTGATGAAGCAGAACCCATATATATTGTCCATAGGGATAATGCATCTAATACAGAAAAGGATATGATGTTGGGGCTAAAAAATTATGGAATTTATTTCTTTTCAAATACTCTTACAGATAAAGAAAGGACCAATTCTGATCCTAAGAAGGTGATAATGGGAACGCATACCATGATCAGAAGGAATGAGTTGTCACATGATCAGAATCAAGTGTTCAATAGAGGAAAGGATCAATGTTCACTTTTGGGGGGCCTAGGGCCACCCAATTTTACTTTGCATCAGATTAAGTATCGATACTTGTAAAGAGCCTTTGTAGCTCTTTATTTTGCAACAATGAAATTCAAAAGAAAACTAATAATTCGAATTCTTATGCTTCTCAAAAACAACAATTTCACTATCCTTGAATTTCAGTTCAGATCATAATGATAAGGAAATTAATTGAATTGACTTCCATTACAATCAAACATTCACACTTCCAATTTATCGATTTATATAAAACTGATTGCAATTATTTAAGCACCTGATAATTACACCAGCTGCAAACATGAGACTCCAAGCTAATGTCCTCACGCGACTTTCTTCCTGGAACGCGGTTGTTGCTGTAGTTAACGCTGGGTGTCCAGATTTCATGCGTGAGCCTTGCATATGGAAGTAAACCTCAGACAACACACAACCCATGTGCAAACAGCCAGCAAACACAACCGTACGGCCCTACTAGCACTCGTACGACCCAGGAATAATAACTGCAGGCTGCAAACTTACTACGCTGGCATTCTATCACCATTCAATAGCATACAAATCCATCTCACAGTGAATTCTCGGGAGAAAGGACGTTTCTCCAAAGCTTCGTACAAACCCTTGCTTCACAATATTTCGAACTTCTTCTAGAATTCCACAAATTCAATAATCATAGCATGAGACAAAAAATGCAAGTCCTTGGCTTTTATTAACAAACACCAAATCTTCTTCCATACACCACCATTCAGCTTCAAGAACACACTTTAAAACTTAAGTGTTGTAAATCGTCAAGCTCACACTTTTAAATTAAAACACTTAAAGTAACATATTAAAAATAAGCCAAGCTCATTCATTCCATAAAATATGAGGAAGGTGGTAATTCAAGAACGAACACCAAAGAAGATTGTAGACCAAATCCAACGCCCAACTACCTTACCCAAAATAGAAACTGGGCATAACTGACTTACTAAAAACAGTAAGTGTGACACAGAGATCCCCTAATCATACCATTAGCTCACAGGGATTGCATTGATGAGATGACAATAACAAGCACAGGTACCTGCTAAATTGGGGACATTACAGTCCTCCCTCCCCAAGATTGTTTGTCCTCAAGCAATTGCAAACCAGGATACTGTAAAATATCCTCTGACTCCCAAGTAGCATCCTCATCCGGAAGACCATTCCACTTAACCAAAAACTCTCGAATAACTCGTCTGCGCAAATGTCTTTCCCTGGTATCCAAAATCACTTCAGGAACCAATTCCAGCTTCCCCTCATCATCCAATGGCTGTAAAACAAACAATGGAATAAAATGCCTCCCTAATGCTTTCTTCAGACGAGACACGTGAAATACATTGTGCACCGTACTATCAACAAGTAAATCCAGCTCATAAGCAACCTCGCCAACTCGCCGAACCACACAAAAGGGACCATAATACTAAGGTTTAAGTTTTTCAGCCCCACTTCTCCGAATGGACGACTGCCTGTAAAGCTACAGCATCAAATACACCATGTCCCCAACCTCAAAGGAATGGGCCACTCTCCTCTGATCAGCATACTGCTTCTGTTGATTCTGTGCTCGCTATATATTATTCCGCAAAATGCCTAAAACATCCTAACTATCCTGTAATAAATACCCTGCACTAGGTACTCTACTATCGCTGAGCATCAAATCAAAAAAACTAGGAGGGTCATATCCATACAAAGCTCGAAAAGGAGTCATACAGATGGACATATGATGAGTCGAATTATAGCAGTACTCACATAAATAATTCACTTCACCCAAGCCCTCTGCTGAGTGGAAACATAGTTACGCAGATAGCCCTCTACCCATTTATTAACAATCTCAGTCTGATCGTTAGTTTGTGGGTGATAGCTAGTGCTAGGAGTCAGTTCTGTACCACATAACCTGAACAACTCCTGCCAAAAGTGACTCATGAAACGGCTATCCCGGTCACTCACAATACTTTGCGGTAACCCATGTAACCGAAAAATCTCCCTGAAAAACAACTCGGCCACCTATACTGCTGAAAAAGTAGTAGTAATAGGAAAGAAGTGAACAAATTTTGTAAGGCGATCCACTACCACATAAATACAGTCTCTACCTTGGACCTTAGGTAGGCCCACAATAAAATCCATAGAAATGCACTCCCACTTCCAGTCAGGAATAGGCAGTGGCTGCAATAAACCTGCTGGATACGTATGTTCCTGCTTGTTCTGTTGACAAACAGAACATTCTCTGACATAACTCTAAACATCATGTTTGAGACCCCTCCATGTGAAACGTTCACGCACCTACCTATAGGTTTTAAAGAACCCCGGATGTCCAGCCAAGGGAGAATCATGAAAATCTCTCAGCACCAACTGTATAACACTCGAACCGACCACGAACCAAACCCTTCCCTTGTAAATGATCAACTCATTCACAAGAGCATACCTGTCATCCTGGATGGTCCCATCAAGATAGTCAGTGGCCCACTGATCCTTCGCATAATTAGCGACAATCAAATGTTTCCAATCCTCAGAAACCTCTGTCAAAACACACAAATGTGGTCTCTTAGAGAGAGCATCAGCAACAACATCCTGCGTCCCTTTGATATAGGCAATATCAAAATCATAAGACTAAAGCTTGCTGACCCATTTCTGTTGCCGCTCATTCAAATCATGCTGCCCCAAGAAATATTTCAGACTATCATGATCAGTTTTAATACAAAATTTGTTGCCAACCAAGTACTGTCTGAATTTAGTCAAAGCATGCATGATGGCTAACATCTCCTTATCATAAACACTGAAAGCCCTCTCAAGACCCCTGAGCTTCCTGCTCTCATACACAATAGGATGATAGTCCTATGAAAGAAAGGCACCAATGCCCTCACTTGATGCGTCACAATACAAATAAAAAGGTCTGGAGAAATCAGGCATAGCCAAAACCAGGCAAGAAGTCATAATCACTTTGAACTTCTCAAAACATTCCTGTGCCTGCGGAGTCCACTGAAAAGCACCGTTACGAGTCAAATTAGTAAGGGGAGCTAGATGTCAGGAAAAGCCTACAATAAACCCTCTAAGCCAAGTCAAACTCTCTGGAACTGGCCAATCAATGATAGCGCGAACCTTATCCGGATCCATATGAACTCCCTCTACCCTAATAATGTGCCCCAGATACAATAACTCAGACATGCCCAAAGCACACTTAGACTCCTTAGCAAACAAAGAAGACTCAGCCAAAATACCCAGCACGGTGTCCAAATGAATCAGGTGATCCTCCCACGTCCTGCTGTAAACCAAGATATCATCAAAAAAAACCAACACAAACTTCCTCAACTGCCTGTGGAAGACCCTATTCATGGTAGATTGAAATGTTGCCGGAGTGTTAGTCAACCCAAAAGGCATGACCAAAAACTCAAAGTGTCCATAATGACATCTGAAGGCTGTCTTCTCTATATCTTCCTCCCAAACCCGAATCTGATGGTATCCAGATCTTAAATCTATCTTAGAAAAGAAGGCAGCTCCGTGCAACTCATCAATCAGCTCATCAATACGAGGAATAGGATACTTGTTCTTAATTGTTTTACAATTCAGCATTCTATAATCAATACACATCCTCATGGTGCCATCATTCTTCTTCACCAATACTACTGATGAAGCAAAAGGGGACTTACTCGGCATGATGTGACCAATAGAGAGCAGCTCCTCAATAGTCTTCTCGATCTCATTTTTCAACCACTTGGGATGCCGGTAGGGAGTGATCATAATATGCTCTATGCCTCCATCAGATGGTCTGCCATGTGATAAATCACTAAACACTTTGGAGTGTTTAGCCCGAAGTTCCTATATATCAGGCTGATAGACTAGGTTCTCAGCCCCCTCAAATGTGGGTAACATCTTGCACTCTACTGCCCATTCCACTGCATCATGATTAATAAGACGCTGCATAGTCTGAATGTAATCGTTTTCAAGTTCTCTTCCTTGATGGCTTTCAAAATATGCTTCTTTCCATCCACCTCAAAACTCATTTCCATATCCTTAAGGCTGAGGTAAAAAGCCTCAATGGAATGCAACCAACTCATGCCTAGAACCAATTCTGTCCCGCCCATATCAACCACATAGAAATCAGATTTAAAGTCATAATTATTTAACCTGAGGGGTAGATTCAAAATCATTTTGTCACACTTAAGAGTTTAACCATCAGCAACCTTGACACTGATTCCCTCAAAATCTTCAATCTACAAACCTCTCCGGGATACTAATTTTGAATCAATAAAATTATGTGTAGCCCCTGTATCTAATAAGGCAATGACACGCTGTCCTGCTAAGAGCCCACGTAATCTAAAAGATCCCTCCTTCTGCATGCTAGAAAGATAAACCACCTTAAGCTTAGGATCTTCACCAGCTTTCCTCTCTATAGTTATTCCTTCTTCATTGTCAACCTACTGTCCTGAAAAATCAGACATATGCTCATCCTCATAAAACCATTTCATAAGCCTATTTCTACCCTTAGGCCTCAAAGGACACTCATGTTTCTCATCATAGGGTCCCCTGCAATAAAAACATAACCTCTTCCTCCTCAAATGATTAAGAGTATGTTGATCCAGTGGTCCAATCATAGGACGTTTAGAATCTGATCCGTCCTCTTTCTTTGGGGCAGAACTATTGTCATGTGAAGAACCAGATGGTCTCGAAGGGAACCGAGTGCATGGAGCTGAAAACTCTAAGTCCCGTGCTTTCTTCATCGCTGCCTGCAAGGAGGGGGGGTCAAAAGACTTAACCCATCCTCTGAGAGGTTCAACTAATCCTTCTGTAAACAGCATCACCCGTCTTCTCTCTGAAATATCATAAACCATCACTAAGACCTTCTGAAAATCATTAATAAAAGTCTCCAAACTACCAAACTGTCTAAGTTGAGCCAAAACCAAAATAAGATTCAGGATCCTTCCTGTCAAATCTCTCAACCAGATTATGCACAAACTCCTGATAGGTTCTAACCCGATCATGCTGTAAAGAAACGAGACCATGATACCACCAGTTGTGAGCAGCTCCATATAAATGCAATACAGCAAATTGAACAGCGTCCTCTTCAGACATAGGACGTAATGCAAGATATGTATCCAACTTATGGATCCAGGCCCTGGCTGTCATCTTTCCACTTCTATCAAAATGGGTCATGGTGAGTTTACTAGTTGCCTGTTTGAGTTCAGTTTGTCTAGGTCTCTGTATCATATCTGGACTAGGCCTGCCTCTGTAATGCTCTCCTTTTTGAGTCAGGAACTTATCAAAATTCAAGTTCCTCTTAATGGCTTCAGGCAATGCATCTCATTCAGCATAGTGAGCTACCATGTCATCAACAAAAGGAGTCGGCTCAGAATCAACACTAATCACGTCCTCTTCAGGCCTCAAGAACGTAGGACGTAATGGTCTATCACAAGTGCCTGTAGGATCATCTCTAGTCTCCTTTCTATCCACAATCCTGGATCTGTGTGAACCAACCGATGCACCTCTAGTGCCCCTGTCACGATCTCCTGGTATATTCATGCGCTGCAAAGTGTCAGATAGCTGTTGCAATACAGTTGCAACATGATGTTGTCCGTCTGCAATATTTCGAAAAGCATCTCTGGTTTCCCTGTCCATGTCATTACCAATATTATCTCTATCCCTATTACCTGTGTGATCAACCTACGGACCCTGTTCATTCCCTTCAGGAGGTGGCGAAGCTCTACCCCTACGGGCATATTGGAAACCTGGTGCAAATCTCTCTGCCATAGCTGGACCCAAACTTCAGGCTGGCAGGATCAAAGCTCTGATACCACTGTAAAGAGCCTTTGTAGCTCTTTATTTTGCAGCAATGAAATTCAAAAGAAAACTGATAATTCGAATTCTTATGCTTCTCAAAAACAACAATTTCAATATCCTTGAATTTCAGTTCAAATCATGATGATAAGGAAATTAATTGAATTGACTTCCATTACAATCAAACATTAACACTTCTAGTTTATCGATTTATATAAAACTGATTGCAATTACTTAAGCACCTGATAATTACACCAGCTGCAAACGTGAGACTCCAAGCTAATGTCCTCACGCGACTTTCTTCCTAGAACACAATTGCTGTTGTAGTTAACGTTGGGTGTCCAGATTTCATGCGTGAGCTTTGCGTATGGAAGTAAACCTCAGACAGCACACAGCCCGTGTGCAGACAGCCAGCAAACACAACCATATGGCACTGCTATCACTCGTACGGCCCAGGAATAATAACTGCAGGCTGCAAACTTACTACGCTGGCATTCTATCACCATTCAATAGCATAAAAATCCATCTCACAGTGCATTCTCGGGAGAAAGGACGTTTCTCCAAAGCTTCGTACAAACCCTTGCTTCACAATATTTCGAACTTCTCCCAGAATTCCACAAATTCGATAATCATAGAATGAGACAAAAAACGCAAGTCCTTGGCTTTTATTAACAAACACCAAATCTTCTTCCATACACCACCATTCAGCTTCAAGAACACACTTTAAAACTTAAGTGTTGTAAATCGTCAAGCTCACACTTTTAAATTAAAACACTTAAAGTAACATATTAAAAATAAGCCAAACTCATTCATTCCATAAAATATGAGGAAGGTGGTAATTCAAAAACGAACACCAAAAAAAATTGTAGACCAAATCCAACGCCCAACTACCTTACCAAAAATAGAAACCGTGCATAACTGACTTACTAAAAATAGTATGTGTGACACAGAGATCCCCTAATCATACCGTCAGCTCATAGGGATCACATTGATGAACTGACAATAACAAGCACAGGTACCTGCTAAATTGAGGACATTACAATACTTGGTTTGCTTCTCCAGAGATAGCTGGAATCTTGCTATACTCACAAAGAGAATACGTCCCCAAAAAGAGGCATTGGTGCTACCCTAAATTTTGAGAATTTAGGAGTCCCAATCCATTATCAAGAATCAAGTTTCTCCATACTAAATAAATCAAATAAAGGAAGCTTTATGACACAAATAAATAGAACTAACTAATCGAAGCCTTCAAAAATGCTGGAATTTCGACCTGCTGCAAAGATGATGCTGACAGAGCTTGAAGATGGTCAAATTTTAAAAATCTAAAAACGACCCAATTTGGGAAATCAAATTTCCTATCTCTAGTAAAATTCTTAGCTTTCCACGAGGTGTTTTGGTTTTTCGACGAGACCCAAACCCGAAAGTTAGGTAGTTATTTTTTAGTTAGTTTATTGTTTTTCAAAATAATTTGTAATAAGGGTTGTGTCTTTTCACCCTAAATAGGTGTGAAAGCCACTCAAACACATATATATACTTAATGTAAAATGTAGAGAGAGGGACATGTTAAAAGAAGCATTATAATTAGAAGAAGAATATTTGTAAGGAGGAATAAGGAGCTTAAAGCATGACTTTGTAATATAAATTTCAGTATTATATTTTAATAATAAATAAAAAGCCCCTTTTGTTTATTTTCAAGGCAAAGAGATTACAACTAGCATGTGGATTTGTCCTTTATGATCAATAAAGAGATTATTGGATTATTCTGGCAAGCTTTATTTTTGCATTGGATATTTTCCTGCATTCTTTGTTCGACAATTAGGATAGTGTGAAATATGTATGTGTTTCCTTATCTCTGTCTAATCGAACTTCCAGCCGGAGAAGTTAAATTCCTTTTGGACTAACGGAGAATTGCATATAAGATTTGTCTTTTGCAGAGCTTAGGAGTAATTGATGATATTTTTGATAAATATTGTCTTATAAAGTTGTACGTAATAATCCTTGTTATAGTTGACTCTATCGCCCAGATAAACAAAGGCAGTGGTCATTTAAAATCATTGGAATATAATTATTGGAGTTATTAATTGAAGTCATAAATCTATATACTTCTTGCAAGCATCAAATCCATTATTAAAAAACCTTACATAGACATACAATCATTTCAAGCATTCACAATACTTTATATTGATCGAGTTTTGAGGACTTTGCCAATAGGAGAACTCACCAAGTCTAAATTTGCTATATAAAAGCTTTGAGCAAGGTGATTGGGTTCAAAGTAAAGGTTTACCCACCTAGGTATAGCAAAGCCTAAAGTGCAGGGGAAATTGGATTATTCCCGTTCATTGGCCAAAACTAATTTGGAATCCTATTTGAGAATTGGCAAGCTCTTGAATTTCCAGTCTGTGGTTATGGGAACCAACAGATTGGTGACTCTATTGGGGAGAGTTGCTCAAAATATATTTTGTGAAGTTACCTGGAATTTCAGATTTCGCAGATCAGAATAAGAAAGTAGTTATATTAGTTTGTTTGGAAGCACACTCTACTGGAAGAAAGAACCCAGAAGCAAGACATTCCTCGAATGAGGTGGTGAATCTATTCAATAAAGCATTTCAAACAGTGACTCTACTAAGGAAGAAGACCCAGAAGGAGATAAGTAATGTTTCCCTCTTTGAAAGAGGTGGCGACTCTATTGACAAGAACTTAATGTATAAAGAAACAACTTACTACTGATTTAGATATTCAGAATGTATCAGAATAAACAACCATTTCAAAAAAAATCATTTATTCCAGATGGTATCAGGCCATTGGATCTGAGGGGATTCCATTGTATTCCTTTTAAGTTGCTCCCTAAGTTTTCACAACTTGTACCAAAGTTCCATGGAGAATGGGATGTATCAGCAGTTGAACATTTGGATGCATTTGATGAATTTATAGAGAACTATAAGATTTGTGCAGAAGATCGGGCAATGAAATTATTTGTCAAGACATTAAAAGATAATGCAAGAGAAGCATATGAATCATTACCTACACAAAGTATTTCATCTTGGAAAGAATTTGAACAATGGTTTCTATATGAATTCCATGATGCAAGTGATGAAGATAACACGTGTTATGAACAGTGTGAAGACCAAAGCTGCAGCATGGAGGAGGATCATAGTATATCTCTACTTGATGCATTTTTCAGTTTGGAAAGATTTGAAGGGGAGTCTTCTGCACACTTATTCTTGAGGATGGCGAATATGTATCAGAGGATACCTGTAACAATTATGCCTTCACGAAAAGAATTAATGAGAAAGGTCAAAAACTTGGGAATCTCGCTAGATGACCCTGATCTGAAGCTTCTTTTTAAGATATTAGAAGAAGATGACGAAGATAGAGAAGAGGAGGCTTATGATCAGATTGAACAAGGCCTTGTGCTTAATGGAAATCGCAGTGATGATGAGGAAGATCCAAATTACATATCCCCTGTGGATGCATTTTTTAACTTAGAGAAACAAGAAGAAGAATCTGCAGTACAATTCTTCATGAGGATGTTTAATATCTGTCAAAAAAAACCTTCAGAATGCAGACCTCCATCCTTTGATCTATTCAACAAAATGCGAGAACTAGGCCTCTTATATGATCATCAGTTTCTTACGTTTCTCAAACTTATGAATAATGAATTGGTTGCAGAGGAGAATGAATGCAGAACTGAAATAATATATGAGTCAAGTGAAGTTTCAGATTTGAATGGAGAAGAATTTTTTGGATAGTCTAAGGAAAGACTTTTCCATGATGATACTTGTATGATATCAAACATAAGTGAATGTGAAAATGAGGAAGAGGATCTTCTCAGCTTGGAAGAGATTTCAGCCTTATTAGACATAGAATACCAAAGAAACGTTGAGAAGAATGATCCAATTTTTTTCTCAATCCACCATGGTAAGGTGGTTGACATATCAGCGCATATTCAAGAGGTACTAGACGAAGGAAATGATAATTCCCAGGAATCAAATTGTGGAGATGAAATAGAACTGCATGAATAGGAAGAAGTTTCAGGAGATAATGTCAATGAAGATATTACTCTTGTTGATGAAACACTTGATGATCCAAATGAAAATTCTCATGAATGTATGCCTGAATTCTCTATGATCTTGAACCCATTGTTTGAAGAGGAAGCAGATGAAGATATGTCTGATTTCTCTATGTTCTCGAATCCATTGTTTGAAGAGGATTCTTTATGCAATGGAATCCATTTGCATCATAATGAAGATAGCGGTCCTCATTTTAAAGTTGATGAAACTCATAAAGTGCATTCAGGGGGTGAGATATCTTTCAATTCATTCTTTGAGCCAAAGGTACACCAAATATGTGAAGATGAGATTGAATCAGCCAAGAATGATGAGGGAAATAGGTCAAAGGATAGTCTTGAAGATTGCTCAAATATCACATCTGACCATAGCCCTGGTATATGTGAAGAAGTGTCTCCTAGACATGAACCATCTTTAAAACCATTATATGAGCAAGTGTTATACCATAGGCCTGAAGAAAAGATTGGATTAGACAAACATAATCCGCATTCTAAATGTGGAGATAGAGAAATTTATATACAAAAGGACAATCAAGCAATGAAAAAATTTTCTAATGCTCTTGTAACTAGTCAGGTGCATAACTCTAGGAATCCTCCATTCAGCAGTGACCACAGTGCACCTACTAAGCGAAGCGTATCCTGTGCTACATCGAGGGAACTTCCGACTCTGGAATCCTCTATGGACATACCAAAGATCCCAAACTCATTAGGTACACAGATTCGGGTTTGGGAGGCTCTGTTGATGACAGAAAGTCCACTTCTGGGTATGTCTTTAGTTTAGGCATAGGTGCTATCACTTGGACCAATAAGAAGCAACAGGTTGTATCTCTTTCCTTGACCGAAGCTGGATATCAAGGAATAGTCAAAGTAGCTTATGAGGCAGTTTGGCTTCAAAGGATGCTTCCCAACATTCAGATGTCTCAAACAAGCCCTTTAACCCTCTTCTGCAACAATGAAGGGGTGATCAAACTCACCAAAAATCTAGTCTTCCATGAATGAACCAAGCATATTGAGCTTCATTGTCACTTCATCCGTCAGCTTGTTGAAGAAGGATATGTCGATTTGCAATATGTTCCTACAGAAGACCAGACTTCGTATTTTCTCACCAAGTCCCTACTTCAAGAGAAGATTGTTAAGTTCAAGGGGCTCCTTGGTGTAACTGACAGATTGACCATTAAGGAAGGGTATTAGAATAATATCTCTATAATATCTTGTTTATTATTACTTTAATGGTCAATATTGTACAATCTTGTAAATATTAGGATGTTTCTAATATTGCTATTACTCTTTCTAATAACAACGATTGTTTCGTAATAGAAACACCATCTTTGTAAACTATAAATGAGTGTCTTGCTCATTTATTAATTCATCCAATACTTTACCAATTACCTGTATAACAAGGTATTAGACTTAGAAATAATATACTTCACCTAGGATAGTGATTAAGTGTAATATTGCGGTTAGTTAATTAAATTTAGTTAGGAAATTAAAAAATTTAGTTTCCCTCACTTAGTTAATAAAAATGAGTACATCTTGACTCCATTGTCTCACCTACCTTTGATTGATAGTAGTTAGGTACTACCTTTGTTTAGTCAAGGATACCTTACTTTAGTCAAAGCTACCTCTAACTCAGTTTGATTCATTTAACTCCCGATTAGGAATGACTGAGAGAAAACTCATGACCTCTTAGACATGTCACTTCCTTGAGTCATGCATCCAAGAGGCCCACTGATTTGTACTTTACTCCTTATAATTCGCTCCATTATATTGAATATTGACTATCCTTATTCTACAAAGTGGATTTTTTATTAGCTATAGTGAAGAGCGCTCAGTTATACTAAGAGTTGGGGGCCAAGATGGTGGTGGTGAGAATTAGTATAACATCAATCTTTTACTTTTTCAAATCTTAGTTAACTATAGCAATAATACACATGCAAGATCTAGCAATAAGCTAAATTGTCGATCCTAGTTATACAAATTCGGGTTTGAATTCAAGTTCACAGATTCGGCGAAAAAAATTGAGGTGGGTTCCGATACCATGGGTATCTATATAGATATTTTCAAATATATATTTATAAATTTATATATACATCATAAATTCATACATGTAACATGTACAATGTTCATTCATCATTGGTTCAAAACATCAAACATATAATAATAATAAGTTAAAAGTGTGATACTTATAAATCCATAATTGCCAATAAAATTATAAATAAAATACCTCATATATCATATTCATACTTTGCAAAAGTCTCAAAATGTCATTACACAATGAAAATTTAAATTACAAGCCATATTTCATATTCAATATTCAAATTCATCTTCATTATCCTCATGGGAATCAAGGTCAACATTTAGCCATCTTCATGCTTTATGGCTGAAACTAGGGTTTTGGAAGGTTTTTAGATTTAAAAAAATTAAAAATGGCATGTGTGGCCCATTTTTGGACGCCCACAACCTTGGGTGCCTGTGGATTCTGTCAGATTCCGCCTGCGAGGGACCTTGCCAAAATCCAAGAAGACTTTGTGAAGAATCGGAACCAGAACAGTACCGGAATTACATTCTGGGCCCATTTAGAGGAATCTGATAACTTAGGCAATAAGTAACACAAAACAAACACACGACTTACATGAAAAACCTTGTGGGAGAAAACCATGGCAAATATTGCTTATATAAATCTTCTTGTAGGCACCAACCTACTACATTAACAAAGCCTATTTCATAGGCACCAACCTATAGAAAACACCAATCCAGCAAGGCACCAATCTCTTTCAATGAGAGGCATGTTGTCGTTAATTTCGTGTTAGTGAGATTGTCGACCCCACAAAATTTAATTGTAATTTCATTTAAGGACATGATTTAATACTCTAAGTATGTTTTTGTAAACATTCTACGTCGAAGGTTTAGTTTTAGTTTCCATTTCATTTATTTTTTAATATTTTTAATATTGTTTTTCTTAATTTAGATGTTAAAAGATTTTATTGTGAATATATTATATATAAAAATAAACTCATAATGGGGTCTAAAAAAATTTGAAATACTCCAATAGTGAATATTTTTATTACCATTACAAGTTTATTTACATATAATATATTGTGTTAAACATTTTAAAAGCCCCGAGTCTTCTTAGTGGTCAAGCTTTAGGTCTAAAATTACATTTTATATGTAATATGCAATACAAAATAAATAAAGCACGCGATAACTTAGGTCATTAGGCATTTTGGTTGCTTTTACAATATACTATTACATGCAACAAAATATGTCAATTCAAGAAAAATTCCCGACAGTCTAAAGTTACAACTTTTTTAGGTGATATTACATGTTTTTAACATTAAAATATCAACCAGGATGTTCTTGTGTGGAGCCCTGAAGCCAGTGGTAAATTTTCAGTTTCTTTTGCTTTTGCTCTCTTTTTTAAGGAGAAAAATCATCCGGTTTTCTCTCAGGTTTGGATAGCTAATCTTATCCCTAAGGTTAACATGTTCTACTGGTTACTTGTCCAAAATAAGATTCTTACTATGGACAACCTTTGTAAAAGAGGTTTCCACATGCCTAATAGGTGTTTTTTATGCTGTGCTGAAGCTTAAACTACTAACCATATGATGATGCACTGTCAACACACAAGAAAAGTGTGGGAAACTATATTCAAAAAAATCCAACTGGATTGGGTTAACCCTCAGAATTTTCAAGACCTTGTTAACCAATGGATCTGCCCTTTCCCAGGGAAAGAGATCAAAATCATATCGAAAATGTTTCTCCCTCATTTCACATGGAGAATCTGGAAAGAAAGAAACAACAGAGTTTTTAGAGACAAACAAACCTCCTTTGAGATTGTGGCTGACCAAATCTGTAGAAGCCTAATGGAAAACATTAGAAACAACTGCTTGAATGACTCTCCTTTCCTGAACAATTATCAAGATTTCAAAGAAATCCACAATTGGGACTTGTCTGGAAAAAGACCTATAGCTTCCAACCCTAGAGATAACATCATATGGACTGCCCCACCGAATGGATGGCATAAAGGAAATTTTGATGGCTCGGCCAAAGGAAATCCTGGTAGGGCTGGGATTGGAGGTTTAGTGAGAGATTGGGCTGGTAATTGTCTAGGATCCATTGCTATGCCTCTAGGAATTCAAACAAATTATGTAGCAAAAGCTATGGCGGCTCTCCAAGTTGTGATGTTGGCTAAAGATCTGGGAAATACGAAGCTTTGGCTGGAGGGAGATTCTCTAAACATAATTAATTGTATTAAAGGTAAGAATATGGTCTCATGGACTATAGTTCATATCATTGACAAAATCAAATCTATTTTAGGTACTTTTCAAGAAATGTATATTTCCCATGTGTATCGGGAAGGTAACAAGGCAGCGGATGGATTAGCTAATGTGGGGGCCCATAAAGAAGCTATCATTATTTGGAAAGAGGAAGTTAATCTCCATAAAGAGATCACAAGTCTAATCAAATTCAAATGAAACCCATTCAAGAGCTAACACGAAACCCATAATGCAAATTCTTAAAAGCTCCTAGGTGCTGTTATAAAGTTTCCAAGAAGGCTGCAATTTAGTTTTTTCCTTTCAATACATTGCAAGTTGTGTGAAAATTGTGCTTACCACAAGTTCTTCCCCTCACTTGCGAGCTGCAACCCATATGTTCTTCCCCTCAAACGTTGCAAATTTGTGTTGCAAGAAGCAAAAAGATCTTCCCAAAATGATGTAATGATCCCTTTTTGGACCCTTACTTGATTTGTTCTAAAATCCCTTATAGGGTTTGGTTTATGTTTAGGAATGACAAATCGTAATGTTTCATACTAGGAGGATCCCAATTCCCAATAATTATCATACGTCATTATGCATATAACTTATATTATATTAGGAATAATATCTAATTCATAACATATGCTTAAGCTCTAATTCCTTACTTCACTCCTAACCACGGATCTTAAAAAAGATGGTAGATTTATTGTGCTAGGACGCATGCACAGTCTACAAGTGGATTCCCTCAAGGTTCTACCTATCTCAGGATCTTTCCATCATGTGACCGATTTACCCGCCTCTTCCTACACACACTCCCTATCCCCTTTATAGTGATTAGTGAGTTATTAAGGAATTGACCAAGTATATATTAATAATTTATATTACAAAAATATAAATAAATATATATAACACAACTCATATAATTTCATTCTTATTAACATATATAAATCGTATATATAATTCTGATTGTCAATAATAATATATATATATATAGAATTCTAATTATTAATAATTAAACATATTCAATATATATGTATATAATACTTTACTTTAAATGTATTTATTATACAACATATATAATTGTATCATTTTAATATCTATGTATATAAATCTTTGTCCTCCATATGATTTCATCACCAATCGAAGTATATAAGTTTCTCTGGTTCATTTCTTATATATAGTATTCCCTCCTTGATATAATATATATTTCTTAGTCTTTTGAAGATATCCATTTTATATTATAATATTATTTTATCTTTCATTCCATAACTATTCATCTTTTCTGATCGGAATATATATATTTATTTTCTTCCCTTGAGTTCCTCCTACATTTCCTCCTTTATTTTCTCCTATCTTTTCTCCTTCATTTTCTCATATCTTTTCTCCTATATTATTTTCTCCCAAGTTTTCCATATTATTTCTTAATGTTTCTCCCTTTTCCCCCCATGATATAATGTCTTTGCCCACTCAATATATATGTGATATTTGTAAATTATAACTTTCCCCTTATTTACAATGTAGGAGACTTTAATATTAATTATTTATTAAATAGGAAACTATTACAATTATTAATATAGGGAATCTAATCATTTATTAATATGCTTAATATTTATAGGAGATAATATAAGAGACACATTTAATTATCAATTTAATATTAAATAATTATCATTATTTTAATACATATAGATTATTGATTAATTAATTTAATTAGTCTAATAATACATTATATCATTATTTTTAACAATTATATTAATTGTATATGAATTAATATATATGGCACCTATTTAAGATGACATTTGCATCAATTACACATACACATTAGAAAATAATATATTTGTACATACATTGATTATGGCTCATGACAAATGGTTCTTCCCATGGCACATATAATTTTTCAAAAGTTTTTCCCCTCACTTGCGAGCTGTAACAAATATGTTCTTCCCCTCAAATGTTGCAAATTCGTGTTGCAAGAAGCAAAATGATCTTCCCAAGTTTGGTTCTTCTCATGGCTCGTATGTTCTTCCCATGTTTTTCCAACTTGCGTTATGTCTTTTAGGATCTGAATTATGCATCATATTCATAATCTCGGGTTTTGGAAAAATTATTGCATATCCTACATGTGCAATATAATGAACTTCCAATGTTCTTCCCAAGTTTGTAATGGATCTTCCAAGGCCCAAATTTGGCAATAAGAGACATTTTACATGTGTAAAATATAAAGTACTTCCCAAATTTGCAGTTGATTTTCCAAAACCCAAATTTGGATTAAAATGCACTAAAAGATCACTTAAAATCAGGTCTCTAAGACACAATTGCATGTGCAAGTCAAAGTACTTCCCATGTATATATGCAAAGTGCAATAATATCTTCCCCTTTGTGAATGAAATTCACATGTTCTTCCCCACTTGCAATGTACTTTTCAAATCCCGAAATTCACTGTTGGTATCATTTTGAAGTCATTCTCATGGTCGTCTTTCCAAGATGGTATCACTGTGCTTTGCAAATTTCTTCTCTTGAAGAATGTTTTATGGCTTCTCCTGTTTGCATGTATGATCTACCCAATCAACAAATCAAGGCATTGGTCTTATTTTGCAAGCAGACTCCAAGATTGAGGACACAAAGCAAGAACAACCACATGACAAAGCCATACAAGAAAGTGAAAAAGTGATATAATGATTGTGAGCATAGAATGCTTTCAAGACTGAAATGGTCATGAAACATTGAGAATATCCTTTCCCAATAAAGGCCATTGTGATGTGGGACAATCAAGGTTGCAAGTTCCTATTCCGATTCAAGATGCTTCCACCAAATCTGAGTACTTCAATCACCGAGCATACTGTAGAAGCATAAGGAATGTGACAAAGGATGAAGTAAATAGAATCGTGTCTTGTCAGACACTTAGAATAGTTTTCAATTAGGCACATGTAATTTCTTTTTGACAAATTACATGTAAAATGAAAAGATATAATTGCAAGTGATCATATCACTTGCAAAATTGTAACTTATAATTACATGTAAACAAATTGCAAGTCAACTCACATTAGGATTGCAATTGGAATAAGTCATAGTTGTGGAAAAAGCCAAAGATAGTTGGACTTCTCCCACCTTTTTCTCTTAGCTTCTCACCTATATAGAGAGAGGATGCTTATTGTATTTTTTATCTTTTGGCAAGGCAATAAACCTCTACCGATTTGTATATGCACTATAAGACTTTGAGTTTAGATGTAAATTGGATTGCTTTCAATAAAAGAGGCAGGTTGTTTTGAGACTTTGTGCCAATCCAAACTGTCATGTGGCGACATTTTCTAGAGTTAATTGTGAGTTTTGTGCTTTTGTTCAAAAGGGAACTAAACTCAATCTTGCAGACTTTGATCTGCATATTGCGTTCAAAGTTATAATTTGGTTTCAGATTTGGTCTTGCAAACTTTGAGTTGCTTATCAAGAAAATAGCTTCCAAATTTTGTGTTGTTTTGTTTTCTTCATTTGTACATGCAAAGTGAAATACGTGTTGGAAACTTTGAGCTGCACATATGTTTCATTCTTGTTCTCATAATCTCATAAGGGGTCATTGAAAGACTTTAAGCTTTTATGAACTCCTAAGTTACTGAAAGTTGCTGGTATGCTGAAGGTTATTCTTACATCTAATCTTCTATTTATCAGGATTATTGCCCAATGAATACTGTGTAAGTGAAATACATCATTGATTAAAGATCGTATTGTAATGGTAACACCTATTCTGAAATAAGAGAGTAAAATGAATGTCCCGCCCTAATTTAGCTTAGTGTAAATAGTAGTTAAGTGTTTTGTTGATTCTAGTAGCACTAAGAAGGGGGAGCATTCCCTTATAACTAGGAGAAACTGTGTCTCACACAGTGTGGCTAGAACCACTGTTTTGCAATTGATCCTTAAAACTGTTGGTTGCAAAATATCCCCCCAACAAGGCACCAACCTCCCAATTTCTAAATATATAAGGCACCCATCTTCGAAATACAATATGAAAAATACTTGAGAACTTTTCCTTGATTCTGCTCTAAAATGTCTTTGCATATCTGCTCATAACCTCATCCAAATCTGCTTATAATCTTGAACACTTTCTACTCATAGATCTGCAATATTTCGCCTTAAGGTCTGTTCATAAATCTTCCATTATTCGCCTCATAAATCTGCAAAAATTTGCCTTATGGTTCGCTCCAAAAATTTCTAATTTTTACTCACAAATTTGCTCTGAAAATAGGAAAGATATTCAATAAAATATTAATTATAATACCACCAATATCCCTTCTTAAATACCCCCCACAAGCACCTCTTCACCCAAGATGGGTGACCCATGAAAGGAGGTTGGTCAAGCATAAATCAAATAAATTTAATAAACTTGCCATATTTGTGTACCCATACCAAAAGAGGTCGTCCCTTGGAAATTTATATTTTGGTATGTCGTCCCTTGGAAATTTATATATTTTTTTAAATGCATGTTGGAAAGAGGGTCGGCCTTAATGAACATGCACATATTTATTTTCCAAATTTAAATCGTCCAAAATGGGGTGCCACAAGGAGGAAGGTTAGCCTCATCAATTGAAGAATTATTTTGCAATGTTTAAACTTTAAACTCCTCCAAAGGGGCACTAGACCTTGGTTGGCTCATGTATGCAATAAACTAAGTCGGTTATATATGCAATTTAATTATCTCCTTCTTGCCCAACAAAATCTCAATAATAGTGAATGATCTAATTTCTGCCTTTTGACATCAATGACAATGATTTTCAACATATAGCCATTCGGTCTTAGTAGATTTGTTGTGTTTATGACAAATTCTAACAAAGGGGACAAATGGAACTCTATATGCTCAAGTGGGCCATGTTTCAATTGCAACCTTCTTTGATATATAGATAGATAGATAGATTCATCCCTTCTTTTTAATTTTGAATATTTATGATTATTCTTTCAACAGAAACAGAATACTAGAGAACATAAGTTACCAAATCCAAGAGAAAATTCACTTTATTCACCTAGTAGCAACACTTGCTGATGAAGTAGTTGATGCTGAATTAAGTACTTACAGCCAATGAATTGCATAAAGGAATTGCCTCTATCTTTAAACCAGGAAAATGTCCAATTGTGACAACAAGACCATGTTGTTCATTAATAATCCTACGACGAGCAGCTCCGCTTGTCTCATAAGTTGGTTGCCTCCACTTTATCTAGACATGAAATAAAAATCAATCAATATCATACTTGAAACTTGCAACCAACAATTCATTGAAAAGTTAAACCATCTTGCATGAAACATGAAGTTATTTGATTATTTGGGAATAAGAACATCCACCTCCTTTTGTTCATTACTGATTGAATCTGGACCAATTATACCAGTAGCAAAACATGCAACTGTAGGGATTCTTGAACCTAAAATCCTTTTTAGCTGCATAAATTCAACAAAATCACATTTATCATAGAAAGGAAACAACCAGAATATAATAGAATCCTCAATGACAGCGAGCATGGGTAATCCCAAACATAAACTCAACTTCACAAACAACAGTTTGCAAGTTGTCAGAACAATTGAAGTCACCCTAGCATAGCACAGAAAATGGCCAATTAAGATTAAAATCAAAATGAAAATGTGAATAACACTTCCATACAAGATACAGATTCATGACAAAAGTATTTTCTACTTCTTTTATAAATTTGGAAAAACATACTAGGATGGATATCCTTGACAAGTCGAACTTTTGGCCTGCAAAGGCAATTGCGAAGTTTGGCCGAATTGGTTTTGAAAGTAGCTTGTCCATAATCTCATCAATGGCTGCCTATAGTAAAACCCGAAAAAATAATTATTTTAAAATGATAAAAAAAAATTTAAAAATTAACATGCTAAACATCACAGAATTAATCAAAAAAACACTCATGAAAGAAAACATTTAACATGAAATGAATGAATTCAATCGACTCCAACAGCTTGCCCAGAAAAATCTAGAATAAGAACACTGTAAATTCAAAGACTACATTATGTCTTGCCTTACACTCTTGTGAAGATCTCAGGACCTCTCTGATTAATACATCTAGACAAATGCCACTACTCTCAGGAATTATTAATATTTAATTTTGTCAAAAAGTATGTATCTTTTATTTTTGAGCCAAGGAAACAAGCACTTGACTCCAATAAAGCCATGAAACATGCCTCCAAAACATTGTATGAAAGGAAAATCATATATCAATTATTATAATTTTATTCCTAGTTGCCACTATAATGCATTACACACCATGCAGCACTAATTACAAGCACTTATGCTGCAAGAAGGCCAGGAATGTGATATGATTTGTGAAACTGTATTGGTAGCTTATTCCCACAACTATCAACTCTTGATCAGCAACAAGTGTTAGCTTCAAAGAGGTTTCACTTGTATATATTCTAGTCATACATTTTGGCTTCCATACTTCATTGAAAACCACGCACTGTGCTTATCATTCACCAAACAAATGGCCTTACACCAAGACATGGGCATTTACAAGAATAAGCTTTCACCATGCTTAGTAAGTGGGATTTCCAAACTGTGATTTTTTGTAAAATATTGCAGTTATCATTCACCCAGCAAATGCCCTTGCACCAAAATGTGTACTTTTGTCAAAATGATATGTACTTTTGCATTTTGATGAAGATATGAGACTTGCCATCACCACTTGTCTCAGTGACATTATGAGGATCTCGGCTCCTAAAGTACCCTACAAACATGACATAATGAGGAAGTCTCTACAGCTGATTATTGACAGTTTTCATGGGTTAGGTGATACCAAGAGCTCTTCCTATGGTAAGAGGGTGAAGATTTTAGAAATGATGGCTAGGATCAGGACATGTTTTCTCCAAATTGATTTGGAATGTGATGATCTCATTCTTCACATGTTTCAAGTTTTCTTAGCTACAATCAGTAAGGATCATGAAGAAACTATAGCTTCTTGAGTGGCCACAGAGTGGGCTTTCCTAGCTTTTTCCATGTGTCCTCCGGAAGGACGTTTACCCCGGAACCGCCGTCTACTATAGTGTCCGTGAGGATGGTGCCCAGAATGCCCATCACCACCACGGCTGGATGTCTGCCATTGTTAAGGGTAAGCACAACTGGATGTGTTGCGGAGCTTCCTGGTATGGAAGCATCCGTGTGTCTCGGTTTGGGTTTATCAACCTTTGTACCCAACAATACTGTCCCCAATTGAGGCATGGTGTGTAGGAGGTCCTCCAGTTTCACAGGTACCTCTAGTTGAAGCATCTGCCGTACGATGTTTCTCTCCGCGTCTGTGCAGTAGGGTCCAGATGACTCGTGTGTCTCTCCCCGTTGGGCTTTCATGGCCCTTTCTATTTCCTCCCTTGCTTTCGCCATTCTTTGCTTCTCCGTATGGGGGTGGGGGTATCGGGCTTCCTTTGCTTGCCCTTGGGTAAGAGCAAGGATGGCTTCTTTAACCCGTGTGTTGCTTTCGATATCAATCAGATTGGCCCCTACGCCAGACTTCGAACAATCGGCATCTTCGTGGTCACCGGGGCCACACCACCAACATAACTTTTGGGGGGCATCATTATTATTACACTCTCGTGCATAATGACCCCATTGGTTGCAAGCCCTACATTGAATCATCGGGCGTCCCTTCGCATCGTATTGGACCCTGCTTCGGGTGGAATTATTATTATTCCCCTGTCCGCCTCGTCGGTTTCCTCGGTAGCCTCCGGAAGATGCATTATTGTTTGAATCCGATGTGGAAGGCTGCTCCTGTGCAAAGAGCACTTGCTGGTTACGTGCCTTCAGATTGTATGGGCATTCCTTCGTAGAATGTCCCATGATCTGGCAGATGTCACAGAATGCCTTCTTGGGACAGGCAGCCTTTGTGTGGCCGTTCTCCTTACAATCCGTGCACCACAGCTCATCATCCTTGCTTGTGTTCCCCTTCATTGACTTGAATTCTTTTAACATCCGTTCCATATCCTTCTGAAGGGCCGTGACTTTCTTCTTCGGCTTCTCGTCGCTGCTACTCTCTTCTTCCGACGTATCGTCTTCAGAGGATGACGAAGATCTATTCTTCTTCTTTTTGGCCGTCTTGTTTTCGCTTTCCAGGTCCATGGCCCGGTTGTATGCATTATCGTAGGATGTCGGAGGCACAATTTTCATCTTTCGTCGTAACTTAGGGTTCAGGCCTTCGACGAACCTCTTCTTTAGGCCATCAGCCAGTTGGCTTTCCATCTTTCCAACTAATTCCTTAAGTCGGCGGCCATACGCCCGTACGGTCTCCTTCTTACCTTGCTTTGTTCCGTAGATTTCGGAGACTATCTCGTTATCATCTCGGAGAAGCCGGAATTCCTTCTCAAATGCTTTCTTCAGTTCATCCCACGTAGTTACCTTGGTTTTATCCAAGTCTGAATACCAGTCAATAGCCACTCCTCTCAGTGTGGCGGGGAACTGCTTCATCCATTCATCCTGGTCAGTCACCCCGTTGGCTGACCAGATGGTTTCGCATGTACGACAATGCCGTGCTGGGTCGTCCTTTCCATCATCATGGAACTTTGGCAACTTTTCTTTATGAGTCGCCATAGGTGGTTGGGTTGTGTGTATGATATTTACTAGTGGCACTTGTGCCTGTGTCACCGGTGGAACTGTGTTATGTGGAGTCGTGGGCTCCAACGGAGGGTTCCCGTGTGTCTCCGCTCCGTCAACGTCACCCTCAGCCGTACGTCTCCCTTCGTGATCACGGTCTTCCGTACGTGGTGTACGGACCTAGTCTTCAAACCGGTTTCGTTCGTCCTAGAGGAAGGTCTTCAACGCTCGCGTTTCCTCGATTAATTCTTCACTACTCCGCACCCTTCGATGTTCCGGCAAAATGAACTGCTCCAATTTGGCTTATGCACCTTCCGTGCCACTTCCGAGGTCCCCTTCGGGCAACCCTCCGGCAAGCTGGTCCTTGGCAAGTTGCCTGAGCCTATACCGACGTTCACGTTGCTGCGCGGATATCAAAGCCTTCTGTGCGGCTTCCCCTTCGTCATCTATCACTTTCTTATTTCGATCTTTATTTAAATTATTGGGCATCAAGACAGACTATACACATTGCTCAAAAAAAAGAACACTTATTTTTTATTAATTCATGTTGCTTTACAACATTCTCAGTTGAACTACAATTGAATTTTTGTGTTCCGTTCCCCTTCGTCTCAAACTTCAAGAACTTTACTGTTTGTCATTTCCCTCCTCCCGACGGCGACGAAGATGCTCTCGAGTGTGGAATGCACGGAGGATCTCCTGGCGGCGGTTCTCACGGTCAATTTCCTCTTGCCGAATACGTCGTGCAAGTGCTGCTTGTGCCAACAACCGTGGAAGTTGGTTCAACAACCGATTCGCTGCAGGGTTCACCCCAATCGCGTCCCACACTACGCCTGCAGGGACGTCTCCGTTCGTTGCCTCCCTTCGGACGTGAGTTTCAAGGGCTACTTGAAACAAAATTCGGAAGTCACGTGCCAGATTATCCTCTCCGTCGTACAACTCGGTACGGGCTTCCTCGGCTTCTGGGTTTATCGCACTAACGGGTAAGCCCATTATGCCTACTCGCCATCCGGGTATGTCTAGGCAACGGCGCCAGATGTTTACCCTCGTGGGGTAACAGACAGATACACAACTAGATACCCAAATACGTAGCATAGACGACAATAAGTTGTTTCATTCATAAACATAAGAGCTTGTACATTTCATTCGTGTCCACAACACAAGAACAAGTGTATACATATAATCCCCGAAGGGTCTCGACCAATCGTCGCATCGTAACGGTCTCGGTTACTAACTGCCGAGATTAACCTAACATAACATAACTTTATTACACCCATACATTCATTTATGCCGACAACAGTCGTGACTCATAATCATTGATGAGTGTGATGCTATTTCCAGCCCCTTTTATCTATGTTGTTGGCTGTTTTGAAGCAAGAACAAGGTATTTCTACAACTACATATGAGCTGGTCAGTAGTGTATTCAAACAATGTGAGAAGCTGTTACCTTACTTGAATAATGAAAAGGCTAATGCAGCAAAAATTGGGAGATTGTCTTGGAATATGAGGACCTTGTGACAAAACTTCAGGATGATTCTTTGATTATGTATGCTGCTACTAGGAATGAGGAAGTGTAAAATGGAGTGTCATAAGAGCAGTATTTGATCCAATATCAGATTTATCAAATGATGCTATTAACACTAATGATTTCCATGGTGTATCTTGTGATGAGTACACTAATATTCTTTGAGATGAAGAGCATGGTGAAAACAAACTTTCAGATAAAGGGCTTGGTAACTTCAAATCACCTTTGGGTGATAGATTCTTTTCACATTCTAGCAAAGAAGATTCAGATGACTTTTGGTTTGATTTCTAAACCGAACCTGTGGAGAGTGACTTATTCGAAAGTCAACCATTCATTAGGAACATAGTAAAAACACTATCTTTGAAAAATGCAATCAGCCTATCAACATATGGAATCCGGTATGTTGACACCTAAGTATGATGAGGACCATAAAAGTTGAAGTAATAGCTTTGGTTGGATCTGATATCAGTATGTAGAACAAATATATACATACATATATGTATGTATATGTATATATATACATACACATACATATATATATGTGATTGATTTGCCCTATATACTAATATCTGATGCTTCTAAATTACTTATGATCCTGCCCAGATCGGGCTTCTTACATAATCAATCTGTAACGAATATCCTTATCTTCCATCATACTCTCACCCAGTGATCGGGTTTGAGAACTGCATGTTAATATTGTATATATGCAAATCAATACATAAGTATTAGTGTTGCCAAATCATGCTCGGGCTCGATGACCATTGTATCGGAAGTTTACATCAGAAATTGCATGCATGGTGTCGCAGTCGAAACTGCCATATATGATCGGTGCTGTATATACTTGACCGGCGGTCTTCTAAATATCATGACATATATTAAAGTCACTAACACATGATTAGTTAAAGTCATGGCCACGTAAGGCCTTGACCCTTCGTGAATCATACCACGTAAGGGTCATGTCCTTGTGTAGACATGACTATTCAATATGATATATATTGCAGAAGTATCGATGGAGAATGGAATCAATAAAAACGGCAATTCCTCTTCTACATTCGATACTTACTCATTCAAAGCTTTGTTTATTTTCTGGCAAGAATAAATTCATCACGGTCAAGGTCAGAATAAATATATAATTGTTCTCTATCTTAGATCCCACCTTCCTTAACGTGGTATCAAAGCAAGGTTGGTAGATAGAGGTTAAAACAAATTGTGAAAATACCTTCAAAAGTTCTTGAATTATTCAATCTACTCATAAGAGCAATTATGGTGAACGCTGTCAAGCTAGAAGACAGACTTGATGGAGCATCAAACTTCGTATCCTGGAGAATACGAATCATGATAATTCTTAGAGAACTCGAATTAGAGCAATATGTGGAAGAGAACAAAACTATGCCTGAAAATGACCCTAATAAAACAGTATGGAAAAGACATAACAATGAGGCCATGAAGATTATAATTGATTCTGTAAAAGATCACATTCTTCCATATATAGAAAAAGCTTCAAATGCATATGAGATGTTTATGACTATTCAAAACTCATATGAAATCAATAATACAAGTAGATTGCTTACTCTAAAACCACAACTTCTTCACATCAAGATGAACAAAGGAGAAACTGTCACATCATATTTTTCGAGGATGTCAGAATTAAGAGACCAGCTTTCTACTCTCGGAAATATTGTAAATGATGAGGAATTATCAATGATAGCTCTTGAAGGGTTACCAATCACATGGGAATCCTTCATCCAAGGGATTAGTGCTCTTCCTACTCCAACAAAATTTGATCAACTCAAGAATGATTGTACTCAGGAGGAGTAACGATTGATTACAAGAGGAATCATACCTAATAAAGAAGAGGAAGTTCAAGATTTACATGTGAACTCAAACAATAAAAGGAAGAGACATTTTAAGAAAAGAGGGAAGAAAAATCAAAATTATAAGAAAAGAGATTTGTCAAAAGTTCAATGTTACAAGTGTGACAAATTTGGACATACACACATGTATTGTCCAGAAAGAAAGAAAGCCCTTGTCAACATCTCTGAAGTCAAGGAACTTAAAAACCTACTATTCTTCCTTGCCTTATCAAGTGAGCTAAACTCCAATAAGAATGCCTAGATAATTGACAGTGGAGCATCCAAACACATAATTGGATTTAGAGACCAATTTGAAACCTTCAAAGGACACCTTACCAAAGAAGTCACAATGGGGGATAACTCCACTTACCCTGCGAAAGGAATTGGGACCTGCTCAGTCCAACTAAAAACTGGAGTTACCTTAAAATTAAAAGATGTTCTATATGTGCCAGGTATCAAGAGAAATCTAGTCTCTATTTTAGGTCTAGCAGATCAAGGGTATCGCATTACCTTCCAAGAAAATAAGGTTCTATCTTGGCCTAAAAATTCAAACATTAAAAATGCAATCTCTATTGGATTCAGAGACGGGAGTCTATATAAATTATGCAACACTCAAAATTCAGCCCTAAATCATGAAGTCATAAAGAATAATGAGATCCGGCACAGAAGACTAGGTCACTTACATTTCCGAGCTCTACCTTCCATAGAGAAAATTGTGAAAGGCATACCTACCCTAAAATCTGAACATGAAGGAACATGCAAAGGGTGTGCATTAGGAGAGAACTCCAAAACATCTTTTCCTCATAGTGAACATAAATCTAAGATTATACTTGAACTCATTCATACTGACTTATGTGGACCTATGTCGGTACCTTCCCTAGGAGGATACTTGTATTATATCATCTTTGTCGATGATTATTCTAGGAAAACATGGATCTACTTCCTAAAACTAAAAGAATCAAATGAAGTTCTATCTAAATTCAAAGAGTTTAAAGCCTTAGTCGAAAATCAAATAGGGAAGAAAATTAAAATCCTAAGATCTAACAATGGAGGAGAATATACTTTTGAAAACTTCAAAGAATTTTGCATATCTGTTGGGATTAAGAGGGAGTATACAGTACCATATAATCCTCAACAAAATGGTGTAGCCGAAAGAAAGAATAGAACTATTATTGAAGCAGCTAAGGCTATGATGCATGACCAAAATCTCCACATAACATTCTGGGTTGAAGCCTTGAATACTGCAGTATACATTCAAAACAGATGTCCTTATTCATTTCTAGAAAATATAACACCTGAAGAAGTTTTCTCAAGAATCAAACTTGATCTAAGCCACCTAAGAATCTTTGGGTGCCCTGTATAGTAGTATACATTCATATACCTAAAGAGAAAAGGACTAAACTAGAGCCCTCGGGAAAGAAAGGCATATTTGTCGGCTATAATGAATCTTCCAAAGCTTACAAAGTATTCAAGCATGAGTTGGATATGGTGGTTGGTTGCCCCGGCCCCATTCTAGAGTAGGGGATTCGCCCCTGTCCCCGGCCTCCCCGAACTATATAAAGTTGGTACCCCTACTATAAGCTTCAACACCAGGGCCCGAATTATAGAAAGTTGGTTACCTTATTATTATTATTAGATTATTGGGGTAGATCCCTACTATTCTAAAGGGTGGGGGACATAGTATGGCAATGGGTGGGAATCAACTATAGCTGGGCGGGTGCGAACAACTATAGGGTGCGGTGCCCCTGCATGTGAACAGGGTGGATATAGTGCATTAGGATACCAGGGTCAAGGACAATTGAAATCAGTAGAGATGTTAAGTTTGAAGAAGATGTTGCATATAAACATTCCAAAAATATAGAAGAATCAAATGATGACCTCATCCCAGAGTTAGATGAAAGTTCTATGATTGAGAGGGAGAGTTGTACAAAAGATAATGGACCCAGAACCCCTAATCCTAAGTATGACTCAAATCCACTCAACAAGAAAAGACCATTGTGGGCAAGGAAAATGATTGAATAAAATAATGTGGCTTCTAATGAAATCCTAAGAGAAAATAAGAAAACTAGAAGTCACTCATGTTATGTCACTCATATAAATGAGCCCACTCAATCAGAACCTTCAAATGTTGAACAAGCCTTGAAATCTCAAGTCTGGAAAGATGCCATGATTGAGGAATATCAATCCATATTAAAAAATGATGTTTGGGACATTATACCAAGACCCAAAGACAAATCTGTTGTTTCATCAAAGTGGCTATTCAAAATTAAACAAGCACCTAATGGCAGTATTGAAAAACATAAAGCTAGATTTGTGGCCAGAGGTTTCTCCCAAAAGGCTAGAATTGATTATGAAGAAACATTTGCTCATGTTGCTCGATATACATCTTTCAGAACCATCATTGCCATTGTTGGTTCCAAAGGGTGGATAATACTTCAGATGGATGTAAAGACAGCATTTCTAAATGGTGTCATTGAAGAAGAAGTATACCTGGAACAACCAGAAGGGTTTGTTATCCATGACAAGAACACACATGTATGTAAACTAAAGAAAGCTCTTTATGGTATTAAACAAGCCCCCAAGGCATGGTATGAGAGAATTGACAGTTATCTTATCAAATTGGGATACTCAAGAAATGAAGCTGATCCTAACATGTACTTCAAAGAATCAAAGGGTGATATGATAATATCTCTATGTTGATGATCTTCTAATAATAGGTGAAGAACACCTTATTGCAAAGTGTAAACAAGATCTTACATCTGAATTTGAAATGAAAGATTTAGGTCTCCTACACTACTTTTTGGGGTTAGAAGTATGGCAGAAGGAAAACTATATTTTCCTGAATCAAGGCAAGTATACTATTGATATATTAAACAAATTTGGCATGATGGATTGCAAACCATTGTCCACACCAATGGAGACAAATCTCCTTAAGCTCAAAAGTGAAGCATCTGAATCCAAAGCTACTGATCCTACATACTATAGACAGATAATTGGATCTCTAATATACTTGGTGAATACTCGCCCTGATATTTGTTATGCTACAAACGCATTAAGTCAATTTATGTGTAAACCTAAAAAGATCCATCTCATGGCAGCTAAGCACATTTTGAGATACTTACGAGGCACTATTGGATTTGGTCTAAAATATGACCATGTTGAGCTACGACTTCTTGGATATTCAGATTTTGACTGGGCCGGCAATTCTACTGATCGAAAGAGCACTACAGGATGTTTTAGTCTTGGATCTACGATGGTATCTTGATTTAACAAGAAGCAATTTGTAGTTTCTCATAGTTCTACTGAAGCAAAATACATAGCAGCATCTATGGGAGCTCGAGAAGCAGTGTGGTTACGGAAGTGATTGGTCGGACTATTTGGGAAACCCCTGAATCCCACAATTATCCATTGTGATAATCAAAGCTGCATTAAACTCTCTATAAATCCAGTCTTCCATAACGGGTCCAAGCACATAGAAATTCCCTATCACTGTATCAAAGATGTGGTCAATAGAAATGTTATCAAATTGATATATATCAGCATTGAAGAGCAGACAGCCGATATATTTACCAAATCTCTTGCAAAATTAAAGGTGGAATATTTCAAAGGTAAACTTGGTATGGCTAAATGTAACTCCTGAGATTAAAATTAGTTTTGTTTAATATATATATATATATATATATATATATATATATATTGATTGTTGTTATTACTCTTCTGCACATGTGTTGTTTTATGAAAGATGACGATCTTTCTTTTGGGTGTAAGGTCTCTATAGTAAGGTGACGACCTTCACAATAGATCGACCTATTATCATATGACTTCATTAAGTTGTTGTCCCGGATTGTGCCGGTTATCATGATAACAAAAGCATCATGATCAACTTCATTAAGTTGTTGACCCGAAATGAGCCAGAAATCATGATGCTACTTGTGTTGTTTCTTTTGAGTTCTTGATTCATTGTCATGATAGACTACATTAACTTGCTGTCCCGGATTGTGCCGGAAGTCGTGACAATAACTTAATCATGATGGACTACTTCAGTCCCGAAGTGAGCCGAAGATCATGATTGTTGGCTAAATATTTTGTAGGTAGTCGTAGACACGCTACTTGCAAAATGGGATATTTAGACACAGTGGATGAGAAATAATCTCGCCTCTCAACTTAGGGGAGGCTCCCTTCTTATTACAACTAATTCAACTAAAACTTAACAAGAAACTCAAATTTAATCTAAAATTGGGTGTTCACGTATCACTTCCTCTTTCTTCAGGAAGGATTTCACTTTCATAAAGATGCACTCTACGAACTGAAGACTTTTACAATTTCACCTCTAAGTACTAGTTGGGGCAATAATACCAATAAACTCAAAATCAACCAAAAGACTAATTGTTGAGTGTACTAGTTGACTATAGACTAAGGAATATATATAAGCTCACAGACTTATACACTATCCTAAAAAGGGTTTTAAACTATGAAGCAACAATATGATAAGCACAAAGACTTAAACACATGAAACTTCTTTTCTATCCTTAATATCAATATGAACCACAGCTCAAAGTCTATGCATTCACTCTTAACTAACTCAAATTGACAATTATAGAACAAAGTCTAGGGTCTCTCTATAACAACGCAAATAATTCCACAAATCTCCTCAACTCAAAGATTGAAAAATACTTGTTTTTTATTCACTCAAAAATGAACTTGCACAAATTAAAGCAAAGTTTGAACTTGCACAATTTCTCCAGAGTTTTCTTGCAATACATAAAGATAAATATTTACAATGAACCCTCTTGTATTTATAGGAGAGAGGCTATGAGAAAAATATGGAAAACTAACTAACTAGGGTTGACTTATTCACCATTACAGTCCTTTGTAATGTGATTACATGTAGCAAGATGCGTAATTGCAAATTTTTACTTTACATATGCCATTACATATGTAATTGCAATTTTATGCTTTACATGTAACTTGTCAAAATGCATAATGAAAAATAACTAAGTGTCTGACAAGACATGACTGCTATTACATTAACCTCTATCAAAGAGGTTTTCTTGTCACCAAAATACCAAGTGCTGAAAATCTTCAAATCTGTACATGGGTGGGAACATCTGCAAAAAATAACACTTTGAGCTCTGCATTTGGTGGTATCAACAAATCACTGATTTTCGTTATCACCCATAAGTGGAAAATTGTTCACGATCCCTCTTATTGATCCTGCTACCACCTTCTTGGAATCAGTCTTGAAAGCATTCTAATATTTAAGAAACTTGAGTTTCATCTTTTTCTGTAAAAAGTCTGCCTGGCTCTTTGCTGAAGATACTGAATTGTTTGCAAATTTTGTGTTTTGTTTTGATAATATTTGATTTTTTAATTCTTTTCCAGAATATAAATAACAATAACAGCAGATAATTTCTAACTTCCAATTCACAAAATGAACAATTTCAGTAATAAATCCTTGCTCAAATCACATTACATAAATCTAAAATCATATTGGCACCTTTTTAAAGGAACGTAGCATGCCAGCAAGAAATCGCAACCACCTAACAAGGGACACAAGCCTCCAAAATCAGTACGCAGCCTTCAAGGCAATTACGCAGCCCTGCAAAACACCTCTATCTGGCTCTTGAGATAAACGCAGCCTATGGGAAATGGCCGTAGCTTCTATGGCATGAATCGTAACTTCTTCTGAAGATAATTCAGCCTCCAAGAATATATGAACTTTGAAGAATTTCGAACCAGAATATTAAAACCCTCAATGTTAGTTGTAGTTGCTTAAATCTTCTCAAATTTGGTATACAACAGCACCAAATTGAATTTTCAGAATTCAATAGCAAAATTCACCACCACAAATGATGATTCAAATTGCAAAAGAGAGGAATCAGTCCTCAAACCCTTGCCAAACTTCTCCACATCAAAAACTTCATAAAAATTGCATATGTCAAGAATGAGGTTCGAATTCTCATAAGATTGTAGATATAATATTTTCCATGGCTTCTCAATGACACTTTTCACTTAAAAGCCACTTGCTTTATGGTTGCACATTTGAAATATAATAAACAATTATATTTCTTTCCACTTTAATGATGAAAAAAAGACCCTTTCATTAAAATAACCATATTCTGACACATAGGGTCCTTGTTTTATGAGCTCAGGATTTAAAACTTCTCAACCCAGTTCCAACGAGCTATAACACTAAGATGTCCAAAATAGATTCCCAATAAAAATGGCAACCTTAGCCGTTTTAATTAAATAATAAACATAATTCACCCATCTTGCGAAAACGACTGAGGAAGCATCAGAATCAAAATCTAATAGCACAAGAGTGATCCTAATGATGAAAGATGATGAATGAACCTGACGGGGTGACTTACTAAAAATAGACGCTCCCTCCAAGAATCTTGGAGTCCAAACCGAAAGCCGAAAATAAAATCTGAAAGCATCATATAACTCCTCTAAATCATTTGAGCTCGATAGAACCATATGATGACTTACTCTAAATAGTAAGTCCCTCAAAATGGGTCCAAAACCCACAACAGGGTCCTCTAATCACCAGAATTAGCTTACAAGGACCTAATGATAGGCTAAATCCACTAACTCCAATGCTCGCTCAAAATGGGGACATTACATTTTCTCATCCGTGATGGTTGGCCCTTCTGACTTTGGATGAACGCTTGTAGCACCGAGATGTTGGCGGCTCATGTCTGCAAGGTATGCTTTAATCAAGGCTGAAAAAGGTTGCATTAGTGATCCATGGATGCAATTCGGGGATTTTGGGGTGCACTGTAGATTTGACTGCATGTAGTTCAACATTTAATAGTTTACGTAGTTGGACCAAAAAGTTCCTACTACATGGGAAAAACATGTGACTTTAAGTGAAATTAGGGTTTTTGGACCCAACTGCACTTAGGATTGCATGTGTAGTTGCATATGTAGTTCGTTTTGCAATCAGGTCAAAAATCCCCGATTTGCACTTGGAATTGCTTTTTCAACTTGGGTATTGTAGGAGATTTTAGATGCAATTGTGCATTTGACTGCATGTTGTTGTACATGTAGTTGGTGTAAAAATCTCTGATTTGGGTAAACTTAGCATGGAGATTTTTGGGGTAGTTACACTTTTGATTACATGTTATAGTACATGTAATGGGTCTCAAAAATCCCGATTTTGGAATTATAGTGGATTTGGAAGAAACTTTTGTCGGGAATTTTTAAGGTGACTGCATATTTGATTACATGCAACAAAACATGTAATAGGTACTAAAAATCCCGATTTTGAACAAAGAAGGATTTAGGCAAAAATGTAATCAGGGATTTTTGAGGTGATTACATTTTGCATTACATGTGGAATGACATGTAAAAACATATGCAATGGAAATGGAAAATCCCGAAATTTGTGAAATGGATTTTATTTTTTTTTCCTATGGGGGGAATTTTGGATTTCTCAAGGTAATGATATGTATATGAAATTTCCGGTTATGGCTACAAATGGATGAGGGATTCAATTTTTCAACACTATTTTGGAAATGGTGGCATATGTATTGGGAATATTTTCCATCATATATGTTGAATGCAAGATGGAAAGAATTCATTGAGAAGAAATTTGTTTATAACTTTATACTTTCAACCAAATTTGAATTAATCTTTTGCCATGATCATGAATATGGAAATATATCATACAAATCCCATTTTTGACAAAAAACATATATAGAAAACCCCAGACGCAGCCAAAAAATGAAGTCAAACTCAAAAAACGTCTAACATAGGGCATACAAAAACTATTGAAGATCAAAAACGACTACAAATAAGGCAAAAATGATAATTACAAGGGCAAATACAAACACATTTTCCATAAAAATGACCATTACAAATAAACATTAAAAGACACATTTTTAAATAAATAATTTTATTTACGAAAAATGTTTATAATCGAAATCATGATTAAATTTTTGTGTAGTCAAAATTTACGACAATAGCTGGCTCTAGTTGGGGAACGTCTCTTGTTCATCCTTGGAAACGACAAGAGATGTAGAATCCAGTTCTCTAAGTGCCTTCTTCCATTACATTGGGCTATAAAGTCAGGCGATCAAAACGACAAAAGACACCAAAAAGACACAAAAGACTCAAAAACTTGGACTTTGTATGTACAATGGTACTTATCTGGAGTTTATTCAAAATAATGCTTCAGATGTTGCCCACTATAGGGCAGCGCAAATGGTGTTCCATCTCAGTAAGCCAACATGAAACTATTCTCGCCAGAGATTTGATGGATTGTGAAAGGACCATGCCAAAGAGTATCGCACTTCCCATGCATGCCTTTGGGTTCTCTTCATTTATCCCAAAGTAGTACACGATCACCAACTTGAAACTCTCTTTGCTTTGCTTTCTTATTAAAGAGGACCTTCACCTTCTTTTGATATTCCGCAATGCAATCCATCACTTGGGTACATTGTTCCTCTAATGCTGACAGGAACATGATTCTTTTGTCCAAGGCACCTTCAAAAGTATCATCTTCAATGGCCTTGGCTAACTTTAGAGCAAGGAGCTCCAGAGTGAGGGGAATTTCAGCATTCACACCATACAACAATTGGAAAGGGGACATACCAATTGCTCGTTTGGGTGTAATTCAATCAGCCCACAATGCATCATACAATGCCTTGTGCCACGATCTTTGATTTTCATCTACTAACTTATTGATAATCGCAACTAGGTTCTTGTTACTGGATTCTGCTTGACCATTACCTTGGGGATAATAGTCGGACGAGTGCACCAAGTGATCCCAAAATCATAACAAAACTGTGTTATGTCATGTGATGAAAACACCACTGCATTATCTGTGACAATCTTATGAGGAACACCAAAATGTGAAATGATGTTCTCCTTCAAGAAATCACATACCACTTCAGATGTAGCGTGCTTTGTTGGTATTGCCTCCACCCATTTGGTGAAGTAATCTGTTGCCATAAGAACATATGTATGTCCTCTACTTGAAGACGGATTGATTACGCCGATGAAATCAACCCCCCACTGCTGAAATGGTTCCTCAATTACTACCGGCTTTAATGGTAGAGAAGCAATCTTTTGCTTACCTACGAATTGTTGACACAACTCGTATTTTCCCACCCAATGGTATGCATCTTGAAACATAGTAGGCCAATAATACTTTGCCCTCAGGATTTTATGCGTTATGACTGGTGTGGAGAAATGACCACCACATGCGAGATTGTGAAAAGATTCAAGCAGTCGTACCTGTTGCACTTTATCCACACAAAGAAGAAATGTCCCATCTATGCCTCACTTATACAAACCATTATTCCAAAGAATAAAATTTGCAACCTTCAATTTAATACTTCTTCTTTCTTTATATGACAAATGTGGAGGACACTCGCCATATGTGAGAAAATGAGCAATATTAGAATACCACTCATCCGTTGTGCTAACGAACAAAACAGTTGGAAGAGATTGTGGAATTTCTACTTCCACTTCAGTTGGTTTATTTTCAGCCATAAAATGACATACACCTTTGCCACGAATAAGTTTTGTGGGCTTAATCTCCATGTCATATTCTTGAATCTTAGCTATCCAATTTCCTCTTTTAGTACCAAAATCCTGTTGTGTCAAAATTGTCTTGACAGTCGTATCTGGAACCAAAGCAATGCCATGTGAATTTAGAATGTAGAACCTAAAATGCTTTACCACCTTGACAACAGCAAATGCATGCTTTTCCATTTGGGTGTACTTTAGCTCATGGGCTTTCAAAGGACAACTCATAAATGAGATAGGAGACTCAACTCCTTCATCGCTCCTTTGCATTAAAATTGCAAACATAGTATGCTTGGAAGCATAACTATACATGATGAAATCCTTTGTGTAATCTGGGCAAACTAACACTGGAGCTTGCGCGATTGCTTCTTTGATCTTTACAAACGCCGCTTTCCCTTCTGGACTCCATCAAAAGGTATTTTTACCTTTCATCATATCCACGATATGACGAGTTTTCTCAGCAAAGTTAGGAAGAAATCTTCGCTAGAAATTTACCTTTCCGAAGAAAGAATGAACTTTTGTTTTACTTGAGGGCAGCAAAAGACTTTGGATTGATTTTACCCTTTCAAGTTCAATCTTTATACCTTATTTTGACACAATCTGTCCCACAAGCTTTCCTTCAGTCACACCAAAAACTGATTTCTTGGTATTAAGAGAAACACCATGTTGCCTACATCTTTCGAGAACTTGCTGAAGGTGATAAAAATGATCTTGCTGTTTTTTGGAAAATATGGTCAAGTCATCTAAATAAACAACAATGAATTTATCAATAATTTCTCGGAAGCAAGGTTCATTGCTCGCTAAAAAGTTGCTCCCGCATTGATGAGACCAAAAGGCATCCTACGATAAGCAAAAGTACCCCATGGCATGGTAAATGAGATCTTGTGTTGATCCTCTTCACTGACTTCAATCTGATTGTAACCAAAGAATTAATCAAGCATGGACAGCATTTCAGAACCTATCACTATCTGCAAAACTTGGTCCATTACTGGAAGTGGGTAATTGTCCTTTAGTGACAACTGATTGAGATTCTTGAAATCCACGCAAATTTCTCCATTCTTTTTACGCACTGGAACTATATTTGCTATCCACGTTGAATGGTGAATAGGAAAGATAATCCGAGCATCCAACATCTTCTGGATTTCGAAGACTATTGTCACTGAGATTTTTGGATTATATTGCCTTTGCTTTTGTCGAAATGGAACAGAACCAAGCTTGAGAGGAATTTCATGTTGTACCTCCTTTGAACGGAAAGATTTGTGGTCATCATAAGAATATGCCAAGACATCCATGTATTGACACAACAATGAAATGAACTTGTCCCTTTCTACCGGAGTGCAACATTTTCCAATGTTTACCATTTTTGGATCAGCCTCTGATCCAAGGTTATATTTCTCATATTCCATGGTAAAATTGGCCCTTGATTGTTGTTGTTCTTTGACATATCTGTCATGCTTGTCAAACAACTTCTCCAAAGAAACTAAGCCTTTACGAATTTTATTTCCCTTCAATTGAATGAATTCTTCTCTAGTTTCGGGATCAATATCTGGGATTGATTCTCTAGATGATGACTCGCTGCCCTCAAAGTAGAGCTCATCAAAGTTATCCTTTGTTTCTAGGAAATTGATGATCTACTTGTTATCATTGAAGACTTGCCACTGATCTGAATTGTCTAGAACACTAGTCGAAAAATCATCTCAATTTGATAAAGATGATCAACAAAATCTTTATGTGTCGGAAACTAGATAGACTAAAGTATTAAAAGGATATCACTGTGGATATTGAGAAATTGATCATATTCTCCCTCGCTAAGAGGTAGTGTTGAAGTAATAGCTTCGGTTGGATCTGATATCAGTATGTAGAACAAATATACACATACATATATGTATGTATATGTATATATATCCATATACATACATATATATATATATATATATATATATATATATATATGTGTGATTGATTTGCCCTAGATACTAATATTTGAAGCTACTAAATTACTTATGATCTTGCCCAGATCGGGCTTCTTACATAATCAATCTGTAACTAATATCCTTATCTGCCATCGTACTCTCACCCAGTGATCGAGTTTGAGAACTGCATGTTAATATTGTATATATTCGAATCAATACATAAGTTGTGAAGAACCGAATCGGCTCTTCCTAGATGTTAATTAATAATTGCGAAAAACAACTGCAACTATTTTCAAAAATAATCTTGCAAGGCAAATTCCGATAATACTCCCACCAATATTTAATTATCTAATTCAAACAAATAATGTTCTGGATAAACATTTACTAATCCAACTTCTTATTACAACAAGCTTTTGTAATAATCACATATCAAATTAAATGTATGCACCTGAACTACCGCAAATTCCCATTCAGACTTCACGTCTTCACACAATTGTTTGCTGCCACCTTATTGGCTGTTATAATATCATGTATCGGATAGCTATCCTGCAAAGTCCCTCACGTGAATACTCCTAAACAATGCCGTGACTGATCCTAGCATGTACAGCACCCACAAAATTGACAGACGGCCCTGTGCTGAATACTCACGTGTCCCAAAATGCAACTGCAAGTCTCTAACGAGGCACGTGCCAGAATTCAATTATTGACACAGCCTGTAGTAAAATCACGCCATCAAATAGACGCCTTCCATTAAAGTGCGATCATAGCATGGAAGATTGCATAGCAATCTACATTCTACGTTAATTCCCTCATCAATATTTTCGAAAATCAGGAAACAATTACTTTGACCTCCGAGAATTATAATTCAGAACTTCATTGCATTGTATTAATAAATACAATTTCATTAGTAAACCACGAATCTTCAGATTTGAAACTTTCACAATTCCGATATACAACAGCACCGAATTGTGATCTCAGAAACAATCAACTATAAAATTCACCATTTACAGATAATGGCTCAAATTACGAGAAGAGGAATCAGTCCTCAAAACCCTAGCCAGGTTTGTCTTTTTCATGAACTTCAATAAAAAATGATTTCAACAATAGATGAGTAAAGTGCTTTTTCGAGTAGAATAGATAGGCTTTTTTGGAAAAAGCACTTTACATTATTTTTCACTTAATTGGCTTTTAATATAACTCCACTTTATAACATAAAGTTATAAAGTCGTAAGTTATTAAATTAAATCAAAATAATTTAATTTAATAACAACATTTAAATTATAAGCCACAGGAAAAACTAACTGAGATCAACAAACTTCTGACAAAGCCCAGATCCAACTGCCCAACCAGGGATAGGCACTGCCTTGCCAAAAATAGCCACTACTAAAAATAATAAGTCTCTCAAACTGGAGATTCTCTGAAACTCGATCCTGAGACATCTGACACTCCATGCAGACACCCTGCTAATCCTGGCCATACCCAAAATACCACTTACTAAAAATAGTAAGTTGACCAAAATGATAGGAACGAAGAGCAGACTTGATAATCTGAACCTCCAGAATGGAATCCCAACACTGGCTCCACCATCTAACCCCCTCTGATCGCCTGATTAGCTTGTGAGGGTCGCCAAACCAAGCTAATCCCTTAAGTCTAAAAAACGGGGACATTACATAAGTATCGGTGTTTCAAAATCATGCTCGGGCTCGATGACCATTGTATCGGAAGTTTACATCAGAAATTGCATGCATGGTGTCGCAGTCGAAACTGCCGTATATGATCGGTGTCGTATATACTTGACCGGCAGTCTTCTAAATATCGTGACATATATTAAAGTCACTAACACATGATTAGTTAAAGTCATGGCCACGTAAGGCCATGACCCTTCGTGAGTCATACCACGTAAGGGTCATGTCCATACATAGACATGACTATTCAATATGATATATATTGCAGAAGTATCGATGAAGAATGGAATCAATAAAAACGGCAATTCCTCTTCTACATTCGATACTTACTCATTCAAAGTTTTGTTTATTTTCTGGCAAGAATAAATTCATCACAGTCAAGGTCAGAATAAATATATAATTGTTCTCTATCTTAGATCCCACCTTCCTTAACAATAAATGGGATGAATTTCCTTTTGATTCTGATAATGCTCTGGTTTTAGAGCACAAAATTTCAATGAAGTACGGCCTTGATGGTGCTGATGACAAAATTGACATTTCATTGCATGCAGATGATCTTGGGCCAAGGCCTAGAGACTTGGTTAATTGGGATCTTCAGCCTAGTGCTGAAAATGATATGGGAGAGGCACAAATTATTTGTGACAGCTTTGGAGACCTTGACGATAGGTATGAGTCCAAATTGAATTTTACATGCAACAAAACAGCAATTTGTCACCTTTGTTTGACCATGATTGGAAAAGACTATAGTTGGTATCGCTGAAAATGAACTGCAGGTTTTATCAAGTTTGGGTGGAACACGTAGGCAAGTTGAAAGCATATGCATCAAGAGGACAAAATTAACTTAATATCTCCCTTGCTGATTTGCAAACAATGGAGAAGACTATGGAAGAAACTAAAACAGCCTTCTTGCATATGGTTCATGATAGAGATGTAGCTATCAAGATTGCAGATGAGGCCTTTACTTTGTACAAAGAAACTAAGGACAAGGTGGATGAGCTTACTTTTGAGCTTAGAAGAAACTTTGGAGAAGACTCATATGTCACTACTAGAAGCTGAAATATCAGAATTCTATTATCAAACAAAGCAAGGAATAAGAAAACAAAGAAAGGGCAATTGAACTCAATCAGGTGATTGATGAACTTAATTGCATCCATGAGGATTTTTTCCTGCACATTGCCCCAAAAAATCTGAAAATAAGAGTTTGGATCGGCACGATGTTTGGGTGGAGCATATGGACTATGTTGATCTTCAGTTGATTCATAACCCATTATTTGAGATGAGTGTTGATTAGACAATTGATAATCCACTCTACAAGTTGAATGATGGGCTTTTTCTCATCTCAATAATGAGATTGAAATCAATTATAGGATTTGGGATCCAAGTGTAGTTTCCACCGATGAGGCTTTGTCTCAAGTTTCCAACATCAGTACTACCACCCACTTTCCGATCAGTCCACACATGACTTCAATTCTTGGTCCACAGTTGAATTGGCTTGTCTTTTTAGGCCAACAATGGAGTATTTGGGGATTGGAGTTGGTTGCTAGAGATGATCTAATCATAAGAGATGTCTTTTCAGTGACCTCCATGTTTACATTTCCTATGTTTTATGAGGGATTAGAAAATGATTATCGCTATCCTTACATTTCCACATTGGTTATGGTGACAACTTTTAATGAGTAGATTGATTTTGAGCCTCGGCAGCCTTCAGAGAAGCTGGTTGTGAATGTTTTTCTACACACAAATAAATTTATTTATTGCTTCTACTCCGGAAAGTAACAATCAATGTAGAACTTCATGGAGATAATATGCATGCTTTCTGATGATGCCTTATTGATTGCAATGAGTTGTGTCTATTTGCATGTTCAGAACCGTTCCTTTGACACTTGGACATTAAGTGTCAATGATATGATTTTGTTTGGCGACAGCCAAGGCATTCCTTGGTTGACAATTACAGAGTTGTGACAGTGATTGATCTGCTTCCTTATGGGATTGTCATGAGGGATATGCAGAATTTAATTCTTTATGGTGGAGCAGATCATGTTTGACGATGAAATTGTGATGTGGTCTTCTCAAAGATGCCTTCGCATGTTATATTTCATGGCACTGATTTCAGCCCTTTCAGGGATTTCAGCATAGGTTTTGATGATGTTTACTTTGGGGGGTTCTAGGAGAGGAGAGTGCAGTTTGAGCACAATGGAGTGACAGTTTTGATCAGAGTAGCGCACAGTCAACATGGAGGTTACTTTCTGAGATTGTTTGGGAACCTTGGGATCACAATGGTTCACTATTAATGAGTATATCCACAGGAACAGCGACGCATTCTCTGTGTTTTATTATTAGCTACAGCTAATTAAATATTACATCTTCATCACATAATACAAAAGTTTTGAAGCCACCAAAATATGAAGAGACGGCAAGAAGAATCGAGAATGCAAAATAAGACAAAAGGGTGGAGTCCGTTGGACTTCACATCCTCAACACTTTCAACTTCGAGCTGCCTGTGTTTATTAGTTCTAGACGATGACAAACATAACACTCATGGAATGGCATACACTACACCTTAAGGAAATAATTTTACATAGGTTTATGCTATAACTCCATTTACATATATATGAACAAACATCTACAGAATTTTTTTTACTTACCCAGACTGCATGAATTCTTTTTAAAGTCGAGATTTTCAAATTTTATTTTTTTCATATAACAGATCTGGATTTCCTATCTTGTTACCTTTGGTTACATGGGACAATAATCATAATATTAGTTGAAAGATAGAGCTTTTTGTAGTTTTTTAAGGTGTCTTTTACCTAAACAGGAAGAGGAAACCCTGCAAAAACTTTTCCTTATTACAACTTTGTAAAGGAAGTCCTGTAAGTATTCTATTTCAAGCTGATATCAACAGAAATATGTTGGACGAAATAGATTCCCATGCCTAATATAAATGACAAAGTGAACTGGCTTACCAGAAAGGAGGGGCTGGTTTATCAATATCAAAACAGATAAGGGGTATGTCGTGGTAGAATACTTGGATTGATAAAAGTTCGAGGTTTTGTACAAAAGGGTGGAAACAAAGAAGGGATGGTTATAATTAAAGCTGAAAAAACCTTCGATATATTTGGAATATTAACAGCAATAAAGTCCTCTTGGTGATTTGTTTATTAACTTTATTTTGTCATTTAATAATTAGTTATATTCTCGTAAACAGGTAGTTCAAGAAGTTATATTTGAGAAACTTAATAAAAGCCATGTTATAATGCATTTTCAAATTATAGTCAGTGTACAATGTCTATGGTTATGTTCAATAATATTGGTTAACCAACTATGCATTAATTGTTCGTGTTAAGTTGTTTGTCATTCTCAGGTAGTTATAAACATTGGTTGGTTGACAGTTGTCGTCCTCTTCGAAAACGTTGGGTCCTTTAAAGATATTGTGTATCGTCAAGGAATGTAGTAAGGAGTAGTCAGATCAACTCCAATCCTTGGCATCATCTTGGATCTTCTTCAATAATAATTTCATGTGTGAATTAAGATATATTTTACTCCTGTATCTAGTATGCATTGTCATCTTTATTATTACTTCATGTATTTAATTTATCAAATATAGCAGTACACATTTTGCATTGTTGCCTTAACAGAAATCGGATCGGATTTGAGAGATCAATGCCCTTAGAACCCTATAAAGGCAAGATGAGACCACAAGGTGGTCAAGATCAAGTGATCAAGCAATCTTTGCGGATCATAGAATAAAGAGAACGATGAAGATTACGAGAAACATTCAAGGAAACTCTAGTCGGATGATTCCCAACTCGAAGCCCTTCTCAAGGACAAAGTAAAAGCTAAAGCATCAATTGAAGCTGTAATCAAGAAGAGAGGGAAACCTTCATTGAAGAACTCTCCAAGGGAGAGTGCAAAGAAATTGCCATACACTTACCACTCCATGACAAAGCGTACGAATATATTGCCGACCAAACAATCAACCCATCTGTATGAACAACATAAGATGAAGAGGAGGAAGAAAAAAAATTTCAGAAAGAGTGCACTAAGATAGGCTAGTGTAATTTACACCGCATAGAACAGCTATCCACCCCAGAAGAAATGAAAATTGGGGGAACTGAGCCAAATACTCTAGGGGAAAGAGAGTCCAAGAACGAAGTGGAAGGTAATTGGAGTGCAAGTGATGCTCAAAGTGGACATGTAGAGGACTCATACATGACCGTGAGTGCAAGTGAAGCACCGAAACACTGAGAGAAAAACAATCCAACTAAGTCCAAGGCACTAAGTGTATACCAACTGAGAAATATGGTCTTCCCCAAAGAATCCAAACATCAACAAGTGAAAAACTTCCTAAGTTCATCTGAAATGGATCAAAGGACCCAATAAGGCACTACAAGACATCCAAAAATAGTTAGATAGCAAGCACTTAGAAGCAAATTCTATTGGCTGAGAGCATTTGCAGCAATGCTGCAGGGTATAGACATTGAGTGGTTCACAGAGCTTGATGATGAATCTATAGTCTCTTGGGACACATTGAAGAAGGCATTTGAGGCGGAGTTTTAATTGCTATAGGATGACAATGAGATTGTCGCAAAGATTTACAACAGCAAACAAGGGAAGAATGAGAACTACAATCTTACAATCACAGGCTCAAGCAGTTGCTAGTTAAGTTGAAGAACCAGCCAACCGATGGACTAAAGAAGCAGTATTTCATCGAAGGACTAATTGTAATGTTCCCAACCACAACTCAACTAGAAACAGGCCTTTGTCTGTTGTTTCTAATATGGACCGTGCGGAGGACAAGCCGCACACTAAATCGGAAGGTCGTACGGAGGCAGGTAGGCAGGCCGTACGGAGCCAAGCAGGCAGGTCGGAGGCGAACAGGCAAGCCGAAGGCAGGCAGGCTGTCCGAAGGTAGACAAACCGGAGGCAGGAAGGCCGGAGGCAGGCAGGCAGACAGGCCGAGAGCAAACACGCCGAAGGCAAACACGCCAAAGGCAGACAGGCAAGCCATACAGAGGCAGGTAGGCTGGAGGCATACAGGCAGGCCGGAGGCAGGCAAGCCGTCCAGAGGCAGCCAGGTCGAAGGCAGGCAGGCCAGAGGCAGACTAGCAAGCCAGAGGCAGGCAGGCTGTCCGGAGGCAGACAGACCAGATGCCAGCAGGCTGGAGGCAGACAGGTCATACGGAGGCAGGCAGGTAGGCCGGAGGCAGGCAGGCCGGAGGCAGACAGGCAGGTCGGAGGCAGGCAGGCAGGCAGGCCGTCCGAAGGCAAACAGGCTGGAGGTAGGTAGGCCGGAGGCAGACAAGCAGACCGGAGGCAAGCAAGCCGGAGGCAGACAGGCAAACCAGAGGCAGGCAGGTCGTCCGGAGGCAAGCAGACCGTACGGTGTTTGGAAGTTGGCCACACGGTGGAGACTGAGATGACCGTACGGGTCTGGGAGTGTCGTACGGTGGAGCAGGCTGGGCCATACGATGAAGTTTCAGGTCGTATGGAGGAACATGGCTGACGCCGTACGGTGATGGTCTAGTCGTACGGTAGCTAGGGAGGACCGTACAGGAGCTGGTTTGGCCGTACAGTGACTGAGAGGAGCAGTTCGGGGGTGGTGAGTGGAGGATGCCGAAGGGTGTGTTTCGTGGTATCTCTCAGATGTTTCTATGACGTCTTTGCTTCTTTGCCAAAGATAGAATATGACTTCTGAAGGCACAGAACAACTCGTAAGCCAGATATGTTTACCAGAAAGAACTTATTGAATTTATTGACGGAACTTCGGATTTGCCAGATCCGATACAAGCAGAAACAAGCAGAGTAGGGTGAGGGTTGAATCCCACCGAAACTGCAACAAACCAAATAGGGAGGGTCTTTCACCTCCGAAATGGCTAAAAGCAGAATCCCAACAGGTATTCGCAAATACAAATCAAATATAAATCTCAACATGAAAAACAATTCCTATGTGCCAGTCATAAATACCCCTTCGGAGAAACTCCCGAGAGTTTACAAAAGAATGCCAACACGGCAAACACCTACGGACAATAATAATAAAAATGGGCCCCCTTTTATTAATTAAAGGTCCATTTATAATATTATTTAAATTCTGGGACCAATGATTAATAAGAACTAATTTATTAAAAATGGGGACATTACACTAATCCCCTCATTGTACAAGAAGATGAAAGTGGTGCCTAGATCCTCATACATCCATGTCTGCAATCAGATGATGAACATCAAGAGTGAAAATAAAATATCCCACCAAGGGAAGAGGACAAACAATGACAAGAGCATCAAAGGTAGCAGTCATTATGAGTCAAGAACAATCCAAGCCCTATGGTGACATATGATGAGAATGATGAAACAATTTAAGGCATGGAGAGGAACCAATAAAGAAACTAATGAACAATGGTGTACTAAGTACGAAATTGAGGGGCACACAAAAGGTAATTGTCCTAGAAAAATGTTATGTGAGATTTGCCAGGTGATGGGTCATTCAATAAATGAGTGTCCATGTAATTTAAAGAATAGAAGTACACAAGTACTCTTCACACGGGGAGAATCCACTCCATCGAAGCCACATAATGCATTGCCAACTGGTTATTGAAGTCAAGGAGGGCAAAATTAAATATAGTATGACTCCAAATGACATCCTATCATATAGTGCCCACAATTAGCAAATAGGGACACTTTGCAAGAGACTACCAAAACAATAAAAGACAACATACAATTATTATGCAAATGGTATGGACCAAGTGACCATGAAGACACCGACTACCCGAAGCAAAAGGGTATTAATATGGTGGTCGTAGAGGAACAAGACGAGGCAATTTGAGCAATCACAAGAGCACAAACAAAGAAGGCAGTGTACTAGGATCCTCGTATAGAGAAAGAACGACTTTGAGAAGCCAAAGAAAAAGTAGAACAAGTGATGGCAAAGGAACAAAGAACCTCCAACATTTTGTGACCTTTTCACACCATCGCCCCATTGTAAATGGGGACCCTCTTTTTTGCTTCGTAGTGTAGTGGTTTTCTTCAGTTGACTTTATCTTGGCAACAATTTTGAAGTCTCGGATGTTGATAAGGTATACAAATAGGCAACGATAGAGGTGCATGATGTGAGAGATTGAAGACTCAAGGAGATGGGGAATGAGGAGTGCAAAGAGAATCCCAATTTGCAAGTCAAAATCCTTAGGAAAGTTTGGAAATTCAATTGAGTACTTGGTGAGAATCCTAACAATTGTGAAATTTCCGATCTACTTGCAATCAAATTCCTAACAACGCTAGAATTTATGGTCTGTACTGGGGTTGTCCTAAGGCATGTCGAATTTCTAATCTCCTTTGATAGACTTTTCCTTGCAAATTTTCCGACTTGCAATCAACATTTTGATCAAGTTCCTTAAGTACAAGTGAACGCACTCAACCTTAAAGGAAATTCCTAACAGCCCTTGCATTTTCAACCTGCCTTGTGTGCAAAATCCAAACACATGTTTGAAATCTGACCACACTAAATGACTTGACCAAACACATGTTTGATTTCCAACTTGCACTTTGAGGGTTGTCCTTATACACTCAAGAATTCCGATCTTCTTTCCAGGTGTTAATCCTAACAAGGTTAGAAATTCCGACCTCCTTTGGCAAGGAATGCTTAGAAAATTTCAAGTGTTCAATGAAATTCCTAGCAAGGGTCGAATTTCCGACCTATCTTTTGGAGGTATTCCTAACAGCCAACAAATTTCTGACATAGAAGAGGTGTTTATCCTAAAGAACAAGAGATTTCCGACCACTTCTTGGGACTTATCCTTGTGCAATTTTAAAGTGAGCTCAACATTTTGAACAAATTTGGAAATGCAATTGAATATGCAATGAAAGTTCCCAATCTATGGCAAAATTCTAACCTCTGTTTAAGGGGTAATCCAAATGATTATGGAATTTTCCATTTAGCTTTAAGCAAATACCCAACCAAAGGCAAAAATCCGACCTCTTGTTGGATGAAATTCCTAACATTTAGCGAAATTCCAATCTGCCTTGTGAAGAAATTACAAATGAGCATCAAATTTCTGACCTGCATGAGGCAATTTATCTTAAGAATTGTCTAAATTCTGACCTCCTTTAGGGGATTTGTCCAAAAAGTGTGAAATTTCCAATCACCTTCCAAGCATTTGTCCTAACAAGCAATGAATTTCCAACCTCAATTTGGAGAGAAATCCTAAGGCAAGGTGAATTTTCGACTTGTATTTAATAGAAAATCCTAAGATTAGGTGAAATTATGACCTAGGTTATGAAGAAAATCCTAAGACAAGCTGGATTTCCAATCTATATTTGAGAAAAATTCCAAACACTTTTAAATTTCTGACCTCTACTATGGGAAAATCCAAACAAAGGCCAAAATTCCAATCTGTATTTGATGAAAGAATTCAAATAGAGGGTGAATCTCTGAATTCATTTGAGATCCTCATGTGCAAATTAAAAACGCTAAAGGCAAATTCCTTATGAGGGTCGGATTTCCGGCCTCTCATAGGACAAATTTCAAAGCAATTCATTAATAAAATCGCCTTAAAATTGAAATGAAATTCGAACTTGTTATGAGGTCGCCCTGTTTGTGTAATGTCCCCTATTTTCAGCAATTGGCAGGTTGTCAATGAGGCCAATCCATCATTGTGATCCTCGAGGCGGCAGGTTGTTTAGAGGGTTCATGGAGATCAACTTGCTATTTGTAATAAGTCAGTGTGGCAGTTTCCATTTATGGCAGGCACCTAGGGGCTATATTCAGTACAGTGATGACATTGGCACTTTCAGTGGTATATATTGAATTAAGATTATAAATTGCTTTTGGGTGCCTAGTGGGGGTTTTAATTATTAATTCACATGAAATATAATCCTAAGTCTTAAAAGCAATGTTTTTAAGTGAAAGGTGTGTTGAAGAAGCCTTTTAAGTGAAAAGTGTCTTCATGAAGCTTTAGCTTTGGATTTATTAATTATTAAGTTATTAAATGAATGCTTCTAATTGAAAAGTGTATTGATGAAGGCTTTTAAGTGAAAACTGTGTGAGAGAAGCTATTTGCTTTTGGTGTCTTGAAGAAGATATCTTTATTATAAAAGCAATGCTTTGTGGAAAAGCAATTCATTATTGGCTTTGCTTTTTACTTGTTTGGAGAAATAGCTGAAGAGTTTTTCAACTAGGGTTTGAGAGGACTGATTCCTCCCCTTTTACACTTTGAATCACTAAAATAAGTGTTGAATTGTGTTCTGATTATCTAGAAAGTAATTCTAATCACACTCGTAATTTTGGTGCTGTTGTAAACTGAAATTGAGCATTATTGAGCATTTTCAGTACATTTTGTGGCCGTAGCTGCTGGTGCGATTTTCTTAGTGGCTTACGTGAGAGATATTTATTCTGGTGTGTCTTGTTGTGACTCACGTGGGGGAGTTACAAGGCTGCGAAATACAATTTAGAGGTTGCGTCATCATCCAAAGAAGCTGCGATAATAAACATAGAGGCTGCGTTATCATTTAAGGAGCTGCAACTACATTCCTGAGAGCTGTGTCCATACTTGTGGCCTGCGATTTACATGCAGAGGCTGCCATTTGTTTCAGGAAGGCTGTGTTTCTACTACAGCAGCAAATGTGCATTAAAGGCTGTGTTTTTTTTGTAACCCCCAGGTAACAGTGATTTATATCTATGATAAGGTGCACATTATTTATAGTTGATGTTGAAATTGTAATTGCACATTATCTACCAGCATTGTATATATTTGCAAAATTGAATAAATTTGCAAATAAGATTTTAGTTATTGAGATTGTGCATTTAAAGTTGAAGTTAATTTCTTTGTTATCAAATATTGTCAAAAAACAAAAAAATTCAAGTTGCAAATCAATATATTCAGCTAGAATCAGAATTTGAACATTACATGTCAACTGTTTGACGAAATGTCAAACAAGCAAAACTAAGCTTTAGAGGTATAACCCAGCAGGTGTTCATACAGTTTGGTGATACTAATTTGCAAAATCAAGTGTTTAAGTGTTTGAGAAGGTCGGCCTTGTAAATCCAATGGGTGTGTCTTTTAATGTGGAGCCTATAAAAGAACATCAAGTGAATGCACTCTAATCACAGTTCAAAAGCAAATTAGCAATTGCAAAAGCAGAGCAGCGAATTAATCTATTAAGGGACAGATTTGAGGATAAGCACCAGCGAATGTCAGAACATTTTCAGGAGAAGTGAACAAATATGTCATTATAAGAGCAAACTTGGGGACAAAATCAGAGGCAAAACACAGAAATCTGCCTTAGAGGAGGTGCAAAATGTGACAGATCTGGGCGAATCTTTAGAAAATCAGAAGGATCTTGACACATACAGCTAGGACTTGAATTTGCAATCATCTCAATATAAAATTTTGTCACAAGGTTGAAATTATATCCCAAGACTTAAAATCAGAAACTTGGTGATTTAAATTCAAGATACATTCAGGTCTGTAAATGTGCAAAATCAGAAATAAAACTTAGAAATTTCTTATGTCTGAATTTTGCAAATGCACGAGGTGAGGGGTGATGATGTGAATAAGTTTGGGTTCTTAAAATTTGCAGATTGTAAAGAGAGACTTTTGTGAAAGTGTTGCCGAAATATTGCCAAACTAATTGCAAATTCATTGAAGCTTGGTGAAGATTTGTGTTATTTTGGGTGTTAGCATTGTTCATTATTTCTCACTTGATTAGAATTTGTTTAAATTGAGTAGTTAAATGAAAGGAATTGTTGTTGATCAATGGTGAAACCTCTTATGTTCATACCTTTTATTACTTGTTGATTGCAAGTCACAGTGTAAGGTTAGGCTGAACTCATTGAAAGACATAACTTCAATTGCTTCATGCACATTCATCCGCATGTTCTATGGTTTTAATGTGTATAAGTGGTTTGAAAATCATTCATGCACCCTTAGAAGATTTGCATCATCTTTGCATAGTTGTTCTACTTGGCGAAGCAGAGTTTGGTTTGGTTTCACTTCATCATCAATAGTCTCTTGCATTGGTAGAAGTAGATTAGATCCCTAAACCCAATCTCTTTTGCATTTTGTTTCAAAACCATTGTTAGGATTAGTTGAAGAGCCTAGATTGCAAAATCATTTGCCCTTTGCAAAATCATAGATTTCCATGAATGAATAGTGTAAGTCCCCTCGTGATTACCAACAAATCCCATCATTAAATTGAGGTGTGTCCAACATAAAGTTGCATGTTCGCATTGTAAACCTTGGGGTCGCTTCACTTGATCACACAATTGCCATATTCTTTAGCATTTGGAGTTTCCTACGGATACGCTAATTGGAGGAGGGCTAGCAAGTTGATGCCATTACCCTACAATTCGCTAGGTAGGTGAGGTAGATCAATTGTTCCAGTAAACCTCTAGAGGTCAGTGATGAGTTTGAGAGGGCTGGGTGAACTATACAACTATACACCTCCCACAATATAAGTCGCAACAGCCCTCTAACATTAATCTAGCAGGCAATAAATAGAAGTCCCCGTCCAACATAAAGTTGCATGTTCGCATTGTAAACCTTGGGGTCGCTTCACTTGATCACACAATTGCCATATTCTTTAGCATTTGGAGTTTCCTACGGATAGGCTAATTGGAGGGCTAGCAAGTTGATGCCATTACCCTACAATTCGCTAGGTAGGTGAGGTAGATCAATTGTTCCAGTAAACCTCCAAAGGTCAGTGATGAGTTTGAGAGGGCCGGGTGAACTATACAACTATACACCTCCCACAATATAAGTCGCAGCAGCCCTCTAACATTAATCTAGCAGGCAATAAATAGAAGCCCCCACCCCCCCTCTAGTAATTCCCCAATCGACTATCTGGCTAGGAATAGCTCGCCATCCATGAAGTCACTACCAATGTTTTTTAACTCTGAGCCATCCTTTAATATATAATTGCGCTTTAGAAATCATTCATCTATTATTTTTTTATGTATTTAAAATACTACAAATTGAATTGTTTTCAAACCTGTATGAATAATATTTTGTAGTATCTTAATAGTTTCCTTTGAATCTAAATTCAAATATTTTATGAATCTTTTCTAATACAACCTTAATGATATTAACAAGAGTAATATTGTATCCTACAAATGTTTTCCACCCATTTTTTTCATGAAAAAATTCAAAGTAAAAATATTTGTCATAAATTACTTTGTACAATAAAGTTGAGACCCTTTGAACCATTTTAACGTCAAATGTCACGTCTTTTTCTCTAAAACATGTATACTAGAAAAATTCATATCCGTAGGCCACCAAGTGGCATTATCAATTAATAATTCAATTCGCTCTGAACTAGTCATCTGCAGTGTTGCACTGCATTCCACACAAACACCTTTTTGTTCTAAAAAAGATTTCTTATATATAAGGGTCTCACAATTCTCACAAAAAAACCACAAATGCTTAAAATGTTCCGAATTAAATTGTAATGTCCCCTTTTTTTAGCACATTATTTCTTGTTGCATCGTTAGCCATTTTATCATGGTCCTGTGGGCTAACCAGGACTTTACATGAGTCAGTGTGATATTTGGGCTAGGTAATTCCAGTTTCAGGCCAATCAGAGTAGTTTCCACAGGGTTTCCAAATACTTACTATTTATAGTAAGTCAACAAAGCTCAGTATTCTTGGCATTTCAGTGTTGGACTTGGAACGTATCGCCGAGAGCTTTTCGGAAAGCTATCACACATCGTCTTCCGAGTTCGTTTGATCATCCATTTTAATGTCAGAAGATTTCATAGTCTATTATTATGCCACTTTATTATTAAATGGGTATATTAATTTGAAGTGGTTTAATTAAGTCATAAAGTGGAAATATGAAAGGACGGAGAAAGGGAAACTAAGGAGTCACAACTTGTTTCTTTAAAAGAGGGAAAGGAGACTCCTTTGGTTCATGCTTGATTTTATGAATTTATCTCTCTTCTCTTGGAGAATCCAGGAAGCTTCCAACTTTCGATTTTGAAACCTGAGGATGGAAACCTTCAGGCTTTCTCGGTGGATTGGATGGAAACCCAGTTCATCTCTGAGGTGGATTCGCGACGGAGTTCACCATTGCACTTCCAGGTTCATGTTATCTGATCTCACTGTTGCATACTATATTTCAAATTGGATTGTCTTGTAATTCCATTGTTGTTGTATTGTTGTTGCATAATGCAATAACAATTTCTAAGGGTTTTATTGGAGCATATTGCTGGTTTATCTCTATTGAATCGGTAGTTTATTGCATGCAATTATTTGTTTAAATTTCTGAGATATCTTTTGAGAAACATTGGGGAAAATATCCATCAAGGATATTACATAAATATATCTTCTACAGGTTTGGTTTTGTCAATATGTTCAAAATCTTTGTTTTCCTGACACATTTTCTCAGAATCTTTGTCTTCCTCACACATTTTCCTATGTTTTTTCTCTATATTATTATTAATGTACAACTTTTAATAGACACAAATACAAACCATCATACTTTAACTCACTTTGGAAGAAACAAAAACCTTGGTTGATGGATGGTAAAAGCAGGTGGCTCGTTGGACTGTCTTGCCACTTCTTATTCCCACCCCACTATATCTCCCACCCAACCCGATTAATTACCCTATGACTCCCGATGAATGTACACCTAGATATAGCATGAGTATGCACTAGAGTGAGTGGGTCATTCGGCTCTAGTCTTCACTAGGTGGAGTGGGTAGAGTTTCAATTATTCAATGTTGGAGGCGAATCGACAAGGGAATGATTGGTGGACTGCAAGGCTTGGATCCAATTCTCGAGTACTTCGGCCCATCACTAGAAGCGAAGGCTTGAGCACCACCAATATTGAGTAGATGCTACGCTTTAAGAAAGAGGCGGGTTCAACCAGCACCGGAGACAAGACAAAAGGCATCCCATCTTCTCACATTCTTCGGCAATGGAACTAGAGCAGATTCTATCTCATCTCGCAACGAATGACTCCTCCGAACAATAGAAAAGAGGAGCCCCCTACCCCTACTATTTTAAGGTAAGGCAGATGGAATTAGATAGAAAGATCTACTTTCTCGATAGCCCACTATAGAAAAGAAAGGGGGGCCGGGAGAAACAATTATAAAAGGGGGGTCGGGAAAACCCCTAGAGTGGCCCCATGCAAGGTGGGATTCCCAGGTTGGAGGGGATTAAAAGGAATTATAGATTTTAGGTAGTTAGTTATAGTAGGGTCATCCATTATAAACGTGATATGACCCATTATAGAACGAAAGAGACTTCTATTGCCTACAGATCAAGAACCGGGAGAAAGAAGCCAATTCCCAACAAAGGGCAAATAGCTACCATAGAACTACTATTCTATCATTGGGGAACCACATTTTTTCAAATAGCTATAATTTCCCCACCCCCACCCAGAAGGTGGGTTCATCGTATTATGTAGATAGTAGTGATGCCACCATCTATTCAGATACAACTGATAGGAGTTGTATCGGGTGATGCACTATCTATTATATACATGATACAGTCCCCAAGGAATCAATCAATCTAGAGTCGCCAAGGTTAAGAGACAATAGAATACTAAGTATTTTATTCTACATGTTGGTGGTCACAAAACTCACATCAACACAATGGAACTGCAAGTGCATCATTGTGGTCGAAGTTAGAGAACATAGTTCGACATGTGCTACAAACAACCGTATCCATCAAAGTAGTAAACCTTCTTCAAACCATGCCGCAATTAAAAGTGACAATTACCACAATGGTCAATGATGACCAAAGTCGGTCACAAAAAGACCCAAGTACAGACATGATAGTAGAGCCACCACCCAAGGGCGAACAAGTCATTAACCCAATGTTGTTGGCGATGAACATCGAGAAGCAATCAACGGAAATCATCGGAAAAAACCTCATAAGTACCATCAATAATGGAGGCTCGCGAGTAAACTTGTTGCCAGAATACACCTTGAGGTGCCCAGGGAAACCAACCCTCTACCCACCAACATTTCACCTAGTAAGTGCCAACCAATGTGGAATCAAGAGGTTGGAGACATTGATGGCGTAGAAGGTAACGATTGGGACCCAACAATTCGTCATGGATTTTGCATTCATCCTGTTGTAGAAGAAAGCGTACAATGCATAACTTGGGAGAGGATAGCTAATAGCAAGCAAAGTCGATCACGGTTGGAAAGAAAATACAATCTCCATTGAGAACAAGGGTTAGAAATACATAATTGATCAAAAGAAGCAAGCTATCAGTGAGGAAGCAACTTCCTTGGATTCACAAAATTCAGATTCAAATTTCAAAGAAGAATGGAAGGAGAGTCAAGGTCGGATGTAACCAAACAACGAAGAAATTTTGGAGTTAGAGTCATACTTGGAGGATGAAACAAATTCTCTTTGTGGCCTATTTCACTAACAAATGGAGGACTATGAGGTATTTTTGTCAAAGTGTAATTTTCTTGAAGCTACAACTCTCAATGAAGAGCAACCAATGAAAGCACGTCAAATTATGGACAATATATCTAAGAGTAGAATATGTAATGTGGAGCATATAGATAATTGCCAGGTGAAACTAACTTCACTGAAAATTTACAAATAAAGAAAGAGGAAATTAGGAGGGATGAAAATGGAAAGAAAAAGCAAAAAATAATGGAGTCATAAAAAATTAAAAAATGTAAAGGGAAGTCGATGAGTGAGAAAAAAAGTTTAAAAGGAGTTATTACAATATTACGGCCAGGCAAAATTCAATTAAAAGGAAACAAAATTGGGAAGTGGAGAAAAACGGTTCTTAAAATATTAGAGTTTGAGGATATCAAAAAGTGCAAAGGCTAATCTATTAAAGTACCGAGAAAAAAAATTATGAAGGGGGTTGAATTAAAAAAAATTAAGTTGGGGGGAATAAAAAAGCAATAAAAAGCCAAAAATATAAAGGTGAATATTAAAAAAAATTGAAAAAATGGAGATACATTCTATATCTTTTAATCTCAGCCACATTGTATTTTTTACTCTCAGCCACATGGTATTTGTCATGCTCGGCCACATCATGTTTCTTATTCTTGGTGACATTATAATTTTTACACTCAGTGGCCTTATATCTCTAATTCTTAGTGGTAGAAGAGTCAATTCATTCTAGCCAGCACTAAGTCCCAGCATATTGACAAGAGTTGTATTTTACTCAAGGAAAAATCCAATTTACCGTCAACAAAATGCATTTTACTCTCGGTCGAATTCAATTTACTCTTGGTGGAATTCATATCTCTCAGCAGAATTCAGTTTACTCTTGGTCGAATTTAGTTTACTACATAGAATTCATTTTACTTTTGGCGAATTCAGTTTACACTTAACAGAATTCCTCTTGCAAGTACAGCTTCTATTGGTGCATATTGTACAAGTCTTTTCCAAGCCACATACAGACTCTTCAAAGTGATATCGTAATACACTTATTTGGGGACATTGTACAATGCTATCATAGCATACTATTTAGTAGACATTTCCTTATCAAATGGCTATTTCCACACCCATCGTATGGCAATTTCAAGGATTCATTATACGGAGTCTCCTCAATAGCACAGTACAACGATTTAGTCATCCAGTTGTACAGTAATTTCATTGTGGCATAATACGGTTGTAGTCAGCATACGATGCCTATTGTTATGTTTGATAATATTGGTTATCCATCAATAGATTAATTGTTGTCAATGTATTAATGGTCCATTGGTTGTCACTCTCAAGTAGTTGCAAGTGTCACTTGGTTGACGATTGTCTCTCTTGGCAACTGTCGAGTCCTTTAAATATGTTGTGTACAACCAAGGAAGGGAGTAGTATATAGTCAAATGAATTGCAATCCTTGGCCGACTATCTCTGGTCTTCTTCTTTGTTATCATAAGTGAATAAAGATATATGCTACTCCTATATCTAGTATGCATTGTCGTCTGTATTATTTCATATATGTAATTTACCAGGGCTAGCAGTAAACATTTGGCGTCGTTGCTTGAAAAGAAATCGGGTTAGCATTACGTGATTCATGCCCTTAAATCCCGACAAAGACGAGAAGAGGACAAAAGGTAGTCAAGACCAAGTGACCAAATGATCTTTGACGATTGTAGAGCAAAGAGAATGAAGGAGAAGATTACGAGAAACATTTGAGGAAAATCTAGTCGAAGGATTCCCAAGTCAAAGCCCTTTCATACAGTCAATGTCGAATGACAAGTGCAAAAAAGGAAATCTTGGACTAACAGAGATATTGCACAGCATTGAGAATCTATCCATGTTAGGAGAGCCCATAATTAAACGATGCGAACTGATGACGCTCAGTCGAAGGGAGTACAAGTCAGAGCCTGAAACTACCCGAGGTGTTGGGGATGCTAAAGGTGTACGCGTAGAAGACATGCACGTGGCCGAGAGTGCAAGGAAAGCACTGCAACATAGCAGTCAGAGCAGTCCATCCAGGTCCGACACACAAGGGAGCAAGTAGGCAAGAAGGATTGTGACTCCTCTAACAAGTACAAAGGTGGATTGGAAAAAAACTGTCGAAGTCCATGGGTAACAGGTGAGAAGATCCTACAAGGCACTGGAAGACGAGTGAGACTATCTAGGTAGTAAACAGCCAAGTTGACAAGGGCTATTGGTTGGGAGCGTTTTCAACAACACTACGGGGTACATCCATTGGCTAGTTCATAGAATTGGATGCTTCATCCATAGCCTCTTGGGATGTGCTCAAGAGAGATTTTGAGGCCAAGTTTAAACTGCTTCAAGATGATAATGAGATTTTCATTGAAATTTATAATACCAAACAAGGGAAGAATGAGAATGCACGGGCTTACCATCGTAGGCTCAAGAATTGCTATTTAAGTTGGAGAATCAACCAGTCGATGAGTTGAAGAGGTGATTCATCGAGGGGTTGACTCCCTCATTGCACAAAAAGATGAAAGTGGTGCCCCCATCCTCGTACGTTGATGCCTACAATTGGGTGATGGACATTGAGAGTGAAAACAAGACATCTTGTCCAGGGATGAGAAAGATAGAGGATGACAAGAGCATTGAGGGTAGTAGCAATGACGGATCGTTGACAGTGTCAGAACCCCTGTGGTTCTATCACTGTTCAATTGTCTCTAAAAGACATTATTTTTGCAATTTTATAGATTTTCTTGTGTTTTTTCAAAGTTTATCCTTTTTGGGATTTTTTGACAATATTGAAATTACAAATAACAATGCCTAGATTATCAGACTAACTAAGAAAACTATGCACCAAGCCACCTCCATCTAATAATCATCAAATGATAAAATTTGTGATGTACATCTCATGCATATAGAATTAAAGGTATTAAAGGTTTTCAAATAAGGGAATGTTGTAGATCTAAAACCATCTATTCCTTGACGCCCAGGCTGGAAATATGTTGCTAAGGCACCCAAACAATCAAATCGTGCCTCTTCTAAACCCCACGTTAGTTCTCTTAAACCCACGCAGCTACCAAAGACTCTGCGGTTGCCTTATAGATGTCCCACGCTAACTCTTATGGCCGGAATCTTGCAATGCAAACCAATTTATTATACCTGTAGCAATTTCTGAAGGTAACTATGGACTCAAAACACCAATTTTCTATCCAATAAGCTCATTCATGGCTTTTGTATAAAGCCATTGCACAATTCGTTGGAATAATTCACCAATTTAAAGTGCTGCAAACTATGAAGAATTTACAATTCCTCAAGCTAAAATTATGAAACCCTTGTGTCAACCTCCTTCAGCAATTTCATCAAAAACAAATGCACAAGTAGAATGGTTCAATTTCCTCTCATAATGGCCTTTATATTTCTCAAGGAGAAATCGACCAAGTGGCTTCAATTACACACTTCTCATAACTTAAAAATCCACTTAGCTTTTGTTACATTTGTTGTTGATGTGTTTGAAATATAATATTTAATTATATTTCCCTCCAAGACTTAGGCGCCAAAGTGTAACTTTATTAATAAATAGTCATTTAATGCACTAGACCACTTTTATAATATGCTTAACTTAATTATAATAAAGTGTAAGTCAAATAAATTGCTTATTAATTCCTCCAAAAGAACAACTCAATATCCAAGTGCTCACTGCCTAAGCCAGACGCCTAGTGCCCTACCACAAATAGAAACTAGCCAAAATTGACTTACTATAAATAGTAAGTCTTAGAATAAAAGACTTGTCAATGTCACAACTTCATGCTGCTACCAAACTATCCAGGTGCCTTGCTAAAGATAGAAACCCTGACTTTCCTGAAATAGACACCTACTATAAATAGTAAGTGTGCCAAACTGATCCAAACGAACAGCAACCCTGAACATCCCTGATCTTTGGAGAGGGAATTCGCCTCTAGTTCTACCAACTGAGACCCTCTAACCAATTGACTTAGCCTATGAGGGCCACTGATAGGCTAATCCAAACAACCAACCATGGTGAGCTAAAAAGGGGAATTACAGACAACCCAAGCCCTACAGTGAGATGTGATGAGAATAATGAAGGAATTGAAGGCCTAGAAAGGAACCAATAAAAAAAGTAATGAACAATTGTGTACTAAGAGCAAAATTGACGGGCACACAAAAGGTAATTATCCTAAATGGATGTTCTATGAGATTTGTCAGGTGATGCGTCATTCAAAAAAGAAGTGTCCATATAATTTGAAGACTAGGAGTACACAAGTACTCTTCACACAGGGAGAGTCCACTCCAGCCAGATCACATAATGTTTCCTCAAGCGGTTATGGAAATCAATGGCAAAATCAAATACTGTACAACTCTAGAGGACGTCCTATTATACAATGCTGAAGGTGCAATGAGTGGGGCCACTTCGTGTGGGATTGTTAGAGCGGGTAGAACAATGGGAGTTTGTTGTGCAAGTTGTGGTCCTGGGAACCATAAAGACACCAATTGTCCAAAACAGAAGGGAGTGAACATGTCGGACATAAAGGAGCCAAACAAGGAAGTATTGGCAATCACTAGACACCAAACTAAAAAGGTGGTTTATCCCGACCCCCATACGGAGAAGGAAAGAATTTGGGAAGCGAGGGCCAAAGTTGAATGGGCAATGGCAGAGGATAGAAGAGCCTCGAATGATGCAACCAGTACTCCTCTATGGTCGAAGTCGTAGAAAACTATCATGAGACAAATGTTGCAAGCCACCATACCCCTACAGGTATCTAACCTTTTGCAAACCATGCCACAATTGAAGATGGCAATTACCAATGTAGTTGATAACGACAATTGGCCAAGAGTATGGCAAGCTGATGGAGAAGCCAACAGACAGTCTGGCTACTGATCCAATGTTGCTAACGGTAGGCATTGGAAGGAAGCCGACTATCATCGAGATGGAGATAAAGGGATGGAAGTTAGTAAACACGACCGTCAATGAAGGCTTGGGTATGAATGTATTACTAGAGGAGACATGGAAGGCACTCGGAAATCCAACACTCTAGCCACCAACCCTCCATCTGGTAGGTGTCGACCAGCACAGCATCAAAACACTTGGGACCCTCTTGGCACAGAAGGTCACCATTAGCACTCAACACTTCTTTTTGGACTTCGTAGTCATTTCGCTAGAAAAGAAGGCATACGATACCCTCCTTGGAAGGGGTTGGCTAATCACAGCAAAAGAAAACCACAATTGGAAGAGGAACACACTCTCGATCGAGAGTAAAGAGAGGAAGGACGCCATTGATCTGAGGAACCGATAAGTGAGTGGGGAGTTGGCATTCTTTAAATCAGAGTTGGAAGATGGAGAGCTAGAAATGGACGGAAGAAAGAAAGCCATGGAACCAAATGTCGAAGGGGTGCTTGAGCTGGAAGATTATTCTAATGATGAGACGAGTTCTCTAAATGGACTATTTCACTAGCAAATGGAGGACTATGAAGTACTTTCACTATGTAATTTTCTTGAGGCAATAACTCTCTCTGAAGAGCAACCAATGAAAGGATGTAAAGTAATGGACAATACATCTAATAGTATGCAGATCAAAAATAGAGGGGAAAAGGAAATAGAAGCAAAGGCGAAAAAAAAGATAAGTCAATAGCAAGGATCCATACACAAAAGTGTCGAAAGTAGACAAAGCAATACAGGTTAGGTTCGATACAAAGCCGTACGGACACAAAATGTAGGGAAAGGCACCGAACCAGGTTCACATTGTATGGAGTTTGTAGACCACCGAGGACCTATGTGTAGAGAATATTATACGCACAAAGGAGGGGATAATTACATACGAGTGGGAAGAAGTGCTTGAAAGCCATCCATATGATAGAGAAGAGTGTCGAATGCAGCAAATAGAACCAACAAGGACAAAAGTTAGGAAATTGTACATAACTTGGGTAATTGCCATACAATAAGCAGCTCGTACAGGAAGGATTGTGCATAGATTGAAAATCAGGTGTCATCGTATGTCCCAAGCAATCAGCCATACAAGAGGCAAGAGCTAAAAGCTGGAACTGTACGGGGTTTGGAAACCCTCTATATGGAAGACATTGGACCATATGCCAATTGCATCACATGGATGAGAGCACAGAGACCGTACTAAAAGACCAAGTCGTACGTGGAAAGATATCAGCCATACAAGGAAAAGAGAGTGTCATACGATGTAGAGAAAATGGAGCCATACGAAAGAAGCGAAAAGAAACTGTATAGCAAAGTAACCACGCCAGATGAAGGAGGAAACTAGGAGTCGTATGTGGAGAAGAATATTTTTTCGTACAACAAACATCATCCCATTTATTAGTCGTACAGTATTAGGTTGTACGTGAATGGCTAGACAGCATGTAAAACATAGTGGAAGGTGCAAATGTAGCAAGCCATACGGAAAGTGAGAGATCAACCTAGGCCATACAGGATAGGCCCTACCAAATAGCACAAAAATGATGAAAACCATGGAGTCCTACGTGGTTTTGAAGTTGTTAATTTGGTCTTGTTGGCAGGGATGCTGCCCCTTGACCCCACCCTATATCGTGACGGTGAGCACGCCCGAGGCACTACCCTGGGACCCCGTGAGGGGCACTGCCCCTCAACCTCACTAGGGGCACTTCCCCTAGACCCCCGCAAGGGACACTGCCCCTTGACCACACTTGGGGTGTTGCCCCAAGACCCTATTTGATTTTTCAAGTACACTACAATGTTGTGTTTGCACAGTACAAGTCGTTGTCTACACTCTTTCCATTAGTCTTCTTGAATATTACTTGGTGTATACTTGTCGTCTAGAAGACGACTTTATTCTTTTGGGGGGGATGATGTAGTCGGCATATAATGCGTATTATTATGTTTGATAATATTGGTTATCCATCACTATATTAATTGTCATCAATGTATTAATTGTTTGTTGGTTGTCACTCCCAGGCAGTTGTGTCGGTTGGTTAATGATCGTGTCTCTCTTGGCAACCATCGAGTCCTTTAAATATGTTGGGTATTGCCAAGGAAGGGAGTAGTATATAGTTAGATGAATTGCAATCCTCGGTCAACCATCTCTGGTCTTCTTTATAATGAATTCATGAGTGAATAAAGATATATTTTACTCCAATATCTAGTACGCATTGTCGTCTGTATTATTATTTCATATATGTAATTTACCAGGTCTAGCAGTAAACAATGGCCTATTCAGCATATCACCATGTGGCTTCAAGTTTGTGCACGGCGTCATCCAAGAATAAACTTTCAATTCATACAGCCTCTTCCCTTCTTATCTAGTGTACACCCAACTCTCAGAGGCATTGCACAACCATTCCATACTTGTATAGAACAATGAAGAGGATTCCTCATGATATATCAGACTTTACTGGGTTGCATACATTGGCTAAACACTCCAAAAACTCTATTTTTGGGTTGTGTCAACAATACTATTGGCATCTTAAAAAATCAGGAAAATGATGTGCGTCATGGAATTTTGTGTGGTTTTGAAGGTCATATTTTAGGCTTGGCAACAGGGGCTCCAGTCATGACCCCTTCTTGGATAGAACCTAGTAATAATAAATAACGATCATAGAAGTAAAATATTAAATATTATAATATATAACAATTATATGATTAAAATATTATAATATAGAATAAATTAACAAGTAAAGAAAATAATCATAACTCAAATGTTAATAAACTAATAATAGTAAATCTACTGTTAATAATATATTATTAAAATATTAATATAATATATAATAATATATTATTGAGATAATGATATTGTTAATTATTGTGAATATAATAATAAACAATATATAATTAACAATATAAATGATAATAATATATTAATAAATATATTAATAAAATTAAATATATTATTAATATAATAATAAATATATAACTAAATATATTAATAAAATTAAATATATTATTAATATAATAATAAATATATTATTATAATATAATATATTGTTAAAATAATAATATAATATGTAATTAAGTAATAAAAAATATATAATTAATGTGTGTTAAGCCGACTAAACATGTCCGCCACCTTCTTGAATAGAAACGTGTTCCTTCATAAAGGGCCAACCCGAAAGGGCACCTCTCTCATATTTAATATGAAGAGCAATCTCATTCTTGGGGGGGAATGAAGAATATAGAAGAGCAGATCGAAGAGAGCCTTTTTTATACTTCACAGAATCGATAACTACAGCACCATTAAGGGAGAAGAAGATTAGACTAAGGAGAGCATAGTAGCGTCAGTAGCAGCATAGGTGAATGGAGGATTAGCATCAGTCAAAGGAGCAAGAGCAGATACGTCACCTATTGGGATAAAGGATAATCATTTAATAAACATGGGAATACTGACTACGGAACACATCACTGATGTATATGCGATACAGGGACTCCTTCAATCTGCTAAGGAACGAATACAAATACCGCTTTAAGATTATCATTCTTCGAATAAAAACAATGAGCAAATCTGTCTTTCAAAAAGGTGTTGGGTTTCACAATGCAAAGGAGAATCTTAATCATAGGCAATGTATTGTTATAGTATGGGAAATAATACAACAGCAGTAAGGCTGGTCTTTCCACAATGAATCACAAACGTTGAAGGCTCCTATACTATGCTGCGTCAAAGCGCTGGTGCAGCAACCGTATTATATAGTAGTAAATAAAGGAAAGTCTTGGACTAGGACTTAGGACTTAGAGGATAAATATTTACTATGTTACAAATAATGTTGTTTATATATATACAGATATATATACATACATTTCTGTATATTAAAATAATAATATGACAAATTAAATATTATAAACATATTTATAATATATATAAAATATATATATAGATATGTACATATCTGTATATTAATAACAATAATATGACAGATTAAATATTATAAACATATTTATAATATATATTTATGTATATACAGAGATATTAAATAAATAGAAGATTATATAAGAGTAGAAATGTATATATTCAATTATGGAAAAGAGTTATGTATGATCAGCATCAACAAGTTATAATCAATAATAAAATAAATATATATACACAAATCTGAGGGAATATGTGTGAATATTAGAATGATATATATATATATATATATATATATATGTATGTATGTATGTATGTATGTATGAGCTAATGCATATAATGAAATATCCTAAGAAAATGTATATTCAAATATTGGAATAATTTAAGATATGTCAAACTCACAATTGCATATCAGGTATGTCAGGTCTAGACTTATATTGTAATATATATTTAGCTAATTCTTTAATCACTCGCTAATACAACCAAGCAGATAGGGAGTTTGTGAAAGGGAGAGTAATCCGGTCACAGTGAGGCGAAGATTCCCAAAATGGGCTTTGTTCATGAGGGAGCCTCTTGGAGACTGTTTCTACCTGAGCACAGTAATTCTACCATCCGCATTAGGGTTAGTGATTAGGAGAGGATTAAGGAATTGAAGCTTAAGTATGTATTGTTTCTAAATATGATGATCTATGATAATTAGTGAGAATTAACATTCTCTAAGCTTGAAAACATTACAAATTACAACCCCTAAGTACGATTCAGACCCACAAAGGGGAGTTTTAGAGAAAATCAAGAAAGGGACCGAAAAGGGTTCATTACAGCTCCACCCCTCGACCCTGTCTTATATTGCAACAAGAAGCACACCTAGGGCATTACCCCAGACCCCCATCACATTCACTTTATTTTCCAAGTACGGACCAAGTGTGAGTTTACAAAGTACAAATCATTGTCTACACATGTTTACTTTTCGTCTAGAAGATGACCTTTTTTGGGGGGGTGCGGGGTGAAGGAGGGGGGTGGGGATGGAGGGAAAATGTAGTCAATGTACAATGTCTATGGTTATGTTCAATAATATTGATCATCCGACTATGTATTGATTGTTTGCGCTAAGTTGTTTTCCATTCTCAGGTAGTTATAAATGTCGGTTGATGGTTGTGCTCCTATTGGCAACCTTTGGGTCCTTAAAATATATTGTGCATCATCGAGGAATGTACTATGGTGTAGTTAGATCAACTCCAATCCTTGGATGATCACCTAGGTTTTTTTTCTATAAATATTCCATGTACAATTAAAGACATTTTACTCCTATATTTGGTATGCATTGTCATCTTTATTATTAGTTCATGTATTTGATTTATCAGATTTAGCAATAAACACAAATGAGCTCTCAATAATATTATTATTATTTTTTGTTTATTACTGGAAAAATGTAATGCCTTTGTTTTTTTCACTATGGTATTAGAGTGTAGAAAGGAGGAAATTATTGAGAGCATTTTGAAGCAGGACATGAGGGAAAAATAATCATTTTGATTGCCACAGATTGTAGCAGTTGTAGGGCTCCAATTAGGCACGAATTTGTAAACTTGCATTCCCTATAGGACAGAAATATATGAATCTGAATTTTATAGTTACATAGCATCTGCCCTGTTGTTTAATAAGTGTTGTCTGCTTTAGAAAAATCCCTTCTGTTAAATATGCACTCTTGTTGCATCTTGAATAGATGGTTGCAAGCTAGAGTGCTGCAAAAGTGACAACGTGAAAGCGACTATTCGAGATGTGGACAAGGCATTGATATTAATAGGCATCGGTTGCTGAACCAAAGGGCAAAAGCAATTAAAAAAAATTTAAAAGGAGCGTAGCATGGTGAGAATCAATCTTGGTTTTACAAATAAAGATTTTTAAATTTTTTATTTACAGTGCTAAGTTTAATAATAAATTTTGGAAATATTTTTCAGTTTACAATTTTCAAGATGGAGTTTTCTTTAAAGGAATATTTTGGGTTTTGTTTTCATACTTGGAACACAAAAATTCAAATACAACTAATGACCAAATTTTTTTGGTAAATAGTGAATGGCACTGAAACACCACCTAGAAATGCAAATAACTAATTGGAATGGCATAAAAGAGATAATAAAGATAAAGCTATTATTGATCTTACTCTTTCACACACTAAATTGCATCATGTAGACTTAGACAGATCATAGTAAAAAATTTGGGATAATTTGAGCAAAATGCTAAGTCACCAGGTATGGGGATCCTGGACTGGGTGCAGATGCAGGTTCGGTCTAGGTATGGCCCAAGTGTGACCCCAAGTTTGCCCAAAGTTCCGCCCAAGTGGTACCTTTGGCAAAAACCAGCACTCGCACTTGCACCCAGGCCAGGATCCCTATACCCATAATATAGCATTTTATTCAAAATATCCCAAATTTTTGTTTGAGCAATACCCTAGGCAAACCTAGGACATAACTAGGCAAACCCAAAGGTACCCATGCCCGAAAATGGCAAATCTTTCTCAATAACAAATACAATACTTATTTATTGCTCTTCTTTGGGAGAACAGGCTGCATTTTAGTGTTTTCAAACGACATTCTTGTCAACATATTTTCTAAGCTTGAAGTCGCTTCCATAAGAAAGTTCTTTGTCTTCTCAGCATCGTAGAAGTTTGACTCTTGGGTTACATGTTCCACCTCTTTGATTTATCTAGTTTTGGTTGATTCCATTGTCTTTGAAAAGTGAAATTATGATTGATTGAAAGAAGTATTAGAAGATGTCACATCTCAACCTTGTGTGGCCTGGTTTTCAGGAGATATTTTAGACTTTGTGGACTTTTGTTGACTATGTTTGATTTAGTCATAGACACTGATTGATGATTAGACATTTGATTATCATGATTTATGGATAATGTGTTATGGTTTTACCTCGACTTATGTTTACAATGCATCATGATTATATATTTATAATTTGTTGAATGTCGAATGAACTAGAATTATTTGATGCAATTTGATTATTGATTTGGATTATGATTAATGTACTAACGTACAAATAAAAATTTGAGTGTTGCAAGTTGTGGAGAGGATCAAAGGCAAGAATGTGGCCCAAGTAGAGGTTATTAGTTTTTCAGCAGCAGTTGGTTGGATGGGAACTGGCACTCACACACTCACTTAGTTAGATAATTATGCTTTGTTTTAATAGATTTATAACCCTATCTCCAAAGTGCATTCTAAAATGTGTGTGCATGTGTGTGTGCGTTACTTTTATTGACTATGTTTGATTTAGTCAGAGACACTGATTGATGATTAGACATTTGATTATCATGATTTATGGATAATGTGTTATGGTTTCACCTCGGCTTACGTTTACAATGCATCATGATTATATATTTATAATTGGCTGAATGTCGAATGAACTAGAATTATTTGATGTAATTTGATTATTGATTTGGATTATGATTAATGTACTAACGTACAAATAAAAACTTGAGAGTTGCAAGTTGTGGACAGGCTCAAAGGCGAGAATGTGGCCCACGTAGAGGTTATTAGCTTTTCGGCATGTAATATCCCATACTGATATTTTCCCCGGAACTTCTCAAATAAATCTCAGAAATATAAACGAACACATGCATGCAATATTTTATTGATTTCACAGAGATAATCCAGCAATACATTCCATTAAATAACTCAAAAAATGTTATCTTATTATACAACAGCAATACGAAACAATGAAACTACAAATAATCCAATCTGAAATACAAAATGCTACAGCAAGATTGGATGATCAAGAACCTGTAAACACAATGGCGAACTTTGCTGTGAATCTGCCCCGGAGATGAACTGGGTTTCCGTCCAATCCACCAAGAAAGCCTGAAGGTTTCCGTCCTCAGGTTTCAAAACCAAAAGCTGAAGCTTCCTAGATTCTCCAAGAGAAATAAATTCATAAAACTAAGCATACTCAAATGAGACTCCAAGCCTTCTATTAAAGCTGCAACTGTGACTCTTCAGTTTCCCTACTGTGATGCCCAAAAGTTCGGGTCAAAACACAACCAACAAATTTTTTTTAAAGTGATAAGTTTTCACACACAAGATGCGGGTTAAAGAGTTCAACGATGAGGCTACAATGAAACAGGTGAATAACCTCGACAATGTTGTCTAAGAAGGATGCTATAGGAAAATTAATTAAAGATAAGTACGTCCATCTTCAAGACGATCAAAATTATCGTCCGCCAACTAGAGATCTCAATGGTTGACTAAGAGGACAAGAATGACTAATGTTTACGTTATTCCATATGAAGGTCATTCAATTAACTAATGTTTAAGTTAAGTCCATACTGATCATGGAGCTTAAATCGGTCTGCTTCGAAAACATAGGATATACATGATTCGATTCATTAATCTTAAAATAAATTAGAAAATAAAGACTATAAGATTTAAACATTAATTATATTTATTTATTATTTAAATATATTATTAATTAATAATTATAAAATATTAACAAATTAATAAATGAAAATTACAAAGCAACATAACATCTTTTAAATTAATAATAACCCTTATAAACAAAAATAACTAAATAACACCATTTAACTAACAACTTAATAAACTACTATACTAACTTTATAACAACCAACTAAATTACTAGCTAAACTTACTTTTTGGTAATAAAAATTGCTTTTCATAAAAAAAATTCCATCTATTAATAACACATTAACTCAAAATAACATAATGATTAATATTCTAAACTATCTTAAAAATCTACTAATTTAACTTATCTTCTGAACAAACTATCAAATCATTCCTTTAAACCTCTAAATATCCTAAACTATCAGCTACCCTACCTTCTATATTTACTACCATCTCTCTTCCTGAAGTCACGTGCCATGAAGAAATTGAATTTCATAAAGCAAGGGGGGCGCATACCAAGGAAGTGGTGATGTGTTAAGGGGAAAGGTTTCAAAAATCTGCCAAGATTAGATAGCCCACCTACCCACTTAGCAAGTTTCAAGACAAGATAACTTTTATTACATGTTTTTTAACTCCTCCAAAGAGCTGCGTGGTTTTTTGGAAGACAAAGCTTTAAAACCAAACAAGTTGCTTGCTTAGGTGTCACTTAGTACACCATCCCATCACCCAAAAGGTTTGGGATTAATTACAAGCCTTAGCCTTCATCCACCTGCGCCTAGGGGAAAGGCTTTTCAAAAAGGTGAGTATGATATTTGTTTTAAAGTTATATTTTATTATTTGCTTTGGCAAAGGTGGCAGATTTTAATAATAAAATAAGACTGTGGTTGGAATTTTGTATGGGAAATGTTATCTTATTATACAACAGCAATACGAAACAATGAAACTACAAATAATCCAATCTGAAATACAAAATGCTACAGCAAGATTGGATGATCAAGAACCTGTAAATACAATGGCGAACTTTGCTGTGAATCTGCCCCGGAGATGAACTGGGTTTCCGTCCAATCCACCAAGAAAGCCTGAAGGTTTCCGTCCTCAGGTTTCAGAACCAAAAGCTGAAGCTTCCTAGATTCTCCAAGAGAAATAAATTCATAAAACTAAGCATACTCAAATGAGACTCCAAGCCTTCTATTAAAGCTGCAACTGTGACTCTTCAGTTTCCCTACTCTATCTCTTCATATTCCCACTTTAAGTCACTCTTAAATAAATATAACCGTTAAGTTATAAAGTGACATAATAAATAAAGTAAGGAATCTTCTGGCATTAAAACAGAAGACCAAATGAACTCGGAAGATGACATGTGATAGCTTGCCGAAAAGCTCTCAGCGAGCAGTCCAAGTCCAATACTGAAATGCCAAAAAAACTAAACTCTGTTGACTTACTATAAATAGTAAATACCCTGGAAACCCTATGGAAACTGCTCCGATTGGCCTGAAACTCAAATCAGCTAGGCCAAATATCCCACTGATCCCTGCAAAGCCTCAGTTAGCCCATCGAACCACGATGAAATGGCTAACGACGCAGCACGAAATAATGTACCCGAAAAAGGGGACATTACACGGCAGCAATTGGTTGGATGGGAACTGGCGCTCACACACTCAAATAGATAATTATGCTTGTTTTAATAGATTTATAACCCTATCTCCAAAGTGCATTCTAAAATGTGTGAGTGTATGTGTGTGCGTTACAATATTTGGATATAGATATTTTAGTATATTCATATATGATGTTGTGATAGGTAGGGGTAATTATAAAATTCATTTAAAAATTTGCATTTCTATCACCATTGAGAAATAAAACACTGTGAAGATTTTATTAGTATAGATTTTATTATTTGATTGTTATAGTTTTACTAAAATTTGTTAAATCTGATATTATAAAGAAAAGGAAAGTTAAATAATTTATTTATTCTTTTGCTTGGTGAAAATGCCTCAAACTAGAGTAGATCGTAAATTTATTCAATTTATGAAAATAATTAATTAATAGTTTTTATTTGCCCACTAGAGCATAAGTACTTAAAATGTTTGGAGCAAAAGCAGTTAATGCAAAGTTTACTCTAAAACTTAAACTATTTAGATTGAGAATGGAAGCAAGAATTACTATGACAAATCATATAAGCAATTTGAGGTCTCTCATTAGACAATTGGCAAAAGTCAAGGCTCCAATAGATAATGAAGATACTGTTAGGAATTTAAGTTGTCATTAGTGTTCATCTACAAACACGACCGGTCAACCGGTCATTCACAACACCAGTTGCCAAGCAACATAACAAATATGCATCGATAGATGAAAAGAAGTGCACTCACCGGTAGACTAATCTAAACAACACTCACCGGTTTCTAAGTGCATGTATAAGGTGAACCGGATACAAGATTGCACCGGTTTCAGTCTAAGACAAGCTAAAGATCTGCACCGGATTAAGAGGATCAGTTTCAATTAGAAGCCGGACTATATGGGAGTTAACTTTCTAACAAGAGTTAGCTTTATCCTTGGCGGATGTCTTACATGGTGAACTCCAAATCATTACTCGCGTTCTGTCGCTGATTGCACGATTCATTGCGGAGTTTGTGGCCTGGCGGTTCTGTAAGTTAAGGGTTTCATTGTGATGAACTTTTTTGATATATATATACAGGTCATAAGACGAGAAAGGTTGCTATTGTAAAAGAGGTGTGAAAAAGGAAAGGTATTCTACAAAGGAGTGGTAAAGGCACCGAGGTGAAAAAACTTGGAGAGATCAACAGCCAAAAAAACTGAAGAAGAGATCAACAAATATAATCTAATCAGACAGTGAGTGTCATACGAGATCATTGCTTTTACAAGGTATGAAAGCTTATTAAAATCCCTCTATCAAAGTGAACCTAATCGGTTCTTTGTAAAAATCCCCTAACAGGGTAACATCTTTGTTGATGTTCAAAGTCCTGTAACCAGACAACTTTTAACAAGGTTCAGATCTTAACTGATCTCTATAAAAATCCCTTAACCGGGTAGCACTATGATTAGTGCTTTGTAAGCTCCTAACAGGGCGCCTTCATTCTACAGTAGTGAAGTTGTGAGCTCTGTCTCACCGTGGTTTTTTCCTTCTAACCGAGGGTTTCCACATATAAACACTTGTGTTGATCTGAGTGGTTTTGCTTATGCTAGTAAACTATTGTTAACTTTCTGTTTTATTTCAAAAACTGTTTGCAAGTTTTAGATAGTGGAGATTAGTTTTACTGATTCACCCCCCCCCCCCCCCCCTCTCAGAACCGGTATAATAGTAACAATTGGTATCAGAGCAAGGTTCTCTCTGCTTCAAAGCCTAACAACTGGAGACAAAGATCATGGAGGTTTACTGGTATCAAAAACAGCTAGAGGAAGCCAATGACATCATCACCTCTCTGGAAAACAAATTGAGGAGATCACTTGCAAAAAGAAAGGAGCTAGCGCTACAGCTAAATGAGAGCAATAAAACCATCGATGAACTCTCTGGGCAGAGTGGATCTGACAAAGCTGAGAAGGCAGTATCTGAACTCATAGAAAAGAATCAGATCCTGACAGATGAGATCTCTAATCTCAAAAGAGAACAAGAAGACAATGCCCTAAGGATGACTGAACTAATCGAAAAAAAGAGAAAAGCTGAAGATGAAAGAAATTCGGCAGTCAAATCTCTGTCAGCGTCCAAGAAAGCAAGGGACCGGGCAGTGGAGGCCGTAGGGGCAAATGAACTTATCATTCTACAACTTCAAGAAGACATGCAGAGTGTCACTCGAGAAAATGCCCACATGCAGAAAGGCTGGCATGACAAGAATGAAGCATGCAATAGATTGTCTCAAGAATTGCATCAACTAAGGGAGCAGATGAACGAACTTAAAGAGACAAATGAAATACTGAGAAGATACAATGAAAGTTCAACTAAGCTTGATGAGCAACTCAAAGGTCAAAGAAGACACAAAGATCAGACCAGTCTTGGTTTCACCGATGAAAATGCAAAAAGGAATGGTGAGCCCTCTAGGGCAAAAGCAATCAAGAAGGATAAGATGAAATGGCTGATGCAAAAAGGTAAGAATTTCCCTAACACATCTTGCAATCACTGTGGGAAATCAGGTCATAAGACTAATAACTGCAAGAATGCACCGGTAAGGACCAACAATAGCTACTGCAAGAACTCCTGTAAAAAGGGCCACAAGACCAGTGAGTGCTGGTCCAATCCCACATCTATGTCCAGCAGTAGCAAGGGAAGCTTCAGAGGGTACTGCTATGCATGCAATAAATTTGGACACAAAGCACAAGAATGCAAATCCAAGACAATGGCTTTTAGATCCCCAAAACCAATACTCACCAAGAGAAACAAGGACCTGAGTACAATGAACTGTGGATTGCACAACTACAATGGCTCTCGCAACAAGTCAACTAACACGAAAAGAATGAACTCATGGAAAGCAACTGGAGTAATCTGCTATCACTGCAACAAAGTGGAACACAAAGCCAAAGAATGCAAAAACCAGTCATCCGGCAAGAAGGAACCGGTTAAATCTGAAGAGAAGATCAACAAAGAAGAAAAGACTAAGAAAACGGTCAAACAGATTTGGTTCATAAAATAATCAAAGATCTCCGCTGAAGAGAAGATAGAGGAAAGATCACCATCTGCTGATGGCGATATTTCTTTAGCAAACTAAACCATGAGGGTTTAGAGGGAACCGGTAGATCCACTACCATTGCCAGTATGAATGGTGAGAGTTGGACTCACTCGGTCTACAAGATTAACCGGTAAGGCAAGTTTACAATCAACTAGTTGGCAAAATGGAAGGAAAAAGTAGGTAAAGCATTTATTACTATAGTCGTTTAACAAATAGTTACCGTTTAGTAATTACCGTTATAACCTAACTCTATAAAAGAAAGGTAAATTACTCATAAGTTTTCACTTTGCTTACTTTGCGATTTAGGAATTCTTGTGCTAAGTATTATTTTCACGCTTTGATCACTGAGAAATCACTATCTGCAAATTACGGGTTAGCAAGAATGGCTTCATCTTCCACTACCATGAAGTTGATCAAAGGAGATCAAGTGAACAAACCAGCATACAACATCTTGCCTGTGCAGAACAGAGAAAACGACATGGCTGGTGCTCTCTCTTCCATACCAAAAGGAGTCCTCTTGATTGAGGATGTTACAGCGTTCATTCATGCTAGACAGGAAGAACTCGGAGAAACCTTTATTCAAGGAGAGTATGTGTCATTATGTGAAGAAGGGAAACTTCTCGACAAATATGCCGATCTAGTATCCTCCGGTCTAATAAATGGTGTGTGCTACCCTGCAATCTTCTGGGAGGACCAAGTTAGACTGGTGCTGAGCTGTCTTCATGAACCAAGATTCTGGCTCAACAGAGGCGCATGTCACGAGATCACCAAAGAGGATCTCCACAGAGTGACCGGGTACAGTGACAAAGGGGAAGAGATAACCCTGCGCACCATCTCCAATACTATCGTCAACAAGCTGACCAAGTCGAAGTCCGATGATCGACTCATGACTATAGACGACATTGAAGATGGAGTACGTTTCATGTCCGCCATTATCGGATATAAAGTCTGTCAATCAAGCAACTTAAACAGCGTACCAGGTGGTGCAATTCATGCTGCGCATCGCATTATGCACGAAAATGTCCAATACGACATTTGAGCAATGCTTCGGAACCAAATCTTTGAAAATATGAAGAAGCTTGGAGTTGTGAAGAAGAAATCTATGAAGTATGGAACCCTTCTGATGTGCCTATACTTTTTCTACTTGGATTTCTTCCCAGGTTTCGGAAAAGTGAATTGGAGAACCGACAAACCGATCATGCATCAAATCACTGAAATGGCAAATAGACAGGGAGACCAATTAAACAATGTTATGACCAAACATTTCGAAGCCTTTCAACTAAAGATACACGAGAGGGAAAGAATTTTGTCGGCAATTGTCGAACATTACAAGGATGAGGTATGTTTTCTGGTCACCACTGACAACTGCATTATTCAAGCAGTTGAACCAAGAGATGGATATGCTCCTGAACTGGGTTACGAGATCTCAGCCAAAGTTGCTAAGGCATATGTTGAGGCATTAAATGATGCAAACTTGGATCTTGATACCATTTTGTTCGGCACGTACACTGAAATTCTTTAGAATCTGTCAAAAAGGGCACCGATCAAAATCGTCTACAAAAGGACGTCCCCACCAAGGAAGAAACCAGCGACAGAACAACCCAATGGCCGAAGGAAGAAAGAAGAACCGGCACCTAGCATTCAAGAGGAAGAACAAGAAGAAATAGACCCCGAAGACACAGTTCCTCTGATTAGGAAGAAGAAGACCGAAAAAATATAAAAGGAGGACCCACCTAGACAAGCCAAGCCCACAATTGACGAAATTGTGGAAGGACTGAAGAAGGCTGGAAATTTAGGCTCTGTAAGAAGAAGATATGAATTGAGCAGTGATGAAGACAAAGACAAAATTGAGGAAGCAATAGCATTCTGCCTCCACAAATTCAATCTTCATCCCGGTGGATTGCACACTACTCTACCGAAACAACTTCTACAGAATATTGAGGCCCGGTGGAAAGCCTCAAAAGAAAGAGAAAAGGAGGAAAGGATACGGGCTCTTCTGGAGGTTCAAAATCACCTTACTCTGGACGAGGCAGCAAAACAAGCTGAACTTCATCAGAAAACTTTTGCAACTATAAGAAGGATAGGCCTCGTGCTTATTGAAGAAATTGAGAAGGTACACAATGAAGAAGTCGCACTATAGACCAAACTTCTTTAGACCCAGCAACAAGCAGAACAAGAAGCAGCACAAAGAACAACAGCTAAACTGGCACCTGACATCGGTAAAGGAAAGGAGTATTTGGAGAAGAAGCACCGGTACTAGTGGATTTAACCAAGGGACAGGCAACAAATCCAACGGTTCTCATCTCACCAAGCAAAGGTAACTTTCAACCTATGCATGTTGATGATTTAATAACTGAAGTTATGGACTTTGGAGAAGTGGACAATGCAGCCAAATGGTATAGTGTACTAAATGAAGAGGACAAACAAAAGCTGATTGTCGGGATTGTAGAGACCTTCATGGATTATCATAGGACTCCAAGGGACTACAGGTCCAAGTTCCCACCAGAACTAAACAACAGGCTACAATCTAAATGGAAAACTGGTCTAGGCATGAACACCAGAATCACTAGGGACACACTACTTAAGGTCTGGCCTGGATTTAGTGAAGAAAGAATAAAGCTTCTACTAGAAGAAGCATCCATGAACCTAAAACATTAGATAGAGTCGCAGAGATATTGAATGGATATGAGAATAAAGTCTACAAAGACACTCTAGACTACTGGAACAATTATGACTTCACGGAATTGGAGAACTATAGTCCTCAGGATTGAAACAGACCAATGCAAACACCAAAGGAGGAACACACAAATGGTGAAGGATCTTCTGCCAAAAAGGAAAAAGTTCAAACAGAGGAGTTCTTAACTAATGAACAAGAAGCAGAAATTGATATACCCATAGGGGAACTCCATACCGCTGAGGAGCAGCAGCAAAAAGAAAACCCACTGGGAGAACAGCAACAAAATGTTGAAGGTAGTAAGCTACCAGAAGAAGTCCAACCAGAAAGCAGAGCTCATCAAGCAATGGAAGACAATAAGGGGCAAGAAGAAGAGATCCTTGTCCACACAGAGCAACTAAGACCAAAGGAAGAACAAGGCCAGCAAGAACACAGAGACATTCCAAGCTCCTCTTCAAAAAGAAAACTATCATTTGCCGAGGGAAAGGAAGCAAAAAGAAGCAGGATTACAGATACAGTGGTAGACATCAGTAAGATGTCAACGAGGCAACTAAAAGAATTGACCAAAAGAAAACAAGATATGGTCCTGACCAATGTAAAGAACATCCTGTACAACTTTGTCCCTAATGCTGACATAGATAAAGATGAACCAGTCATAGATCAGCTGGAAGTTTTGGCACAGGCAATCGGTGAGGATCTAATAAATCCAGAAATAATGGCAGCCGACCACTACGAAAAGAAAAGAGTAGAAATACTCCACAAACAGGTTGATGATATCAAAGTCAATGTGACAACCAACCTGAGAATCCTCCAACAGCAGCTTCAAGAGGCAGGAAGCTTGATGAGTAGAACATCAAACTTCGAGGTATTTTTGCAAGATTTGTCAGAAAAATCTGCTGAGATAACAGAAGAGATCAAAGCATTATCCTCTCAATTTGATATAAAGAACAAAACCACAACAACCTACAGCAGAGAAATGTCCAGTCTAACTCTCGCACAGAGGAAAATTGCTGAAGAGAAAAATAAAAGGATTCAAGATATTATTGGATTTCAAATGTTCTTGGCCCCAACATTTGACATCATGAATTCAACTGCATCCTCTATAGAAGCTATAATCAGTGAACCAACGTACAAAACTGTGGAAGACATGGAGAATATCATTATTTCTCTGACTGCAGCCCAAAAGAATTCAGAATATATAACCGGTCAATGGACCTCATTCCTTCATTCAGCCAAAACAATATATAAGGATATCTTCACAAAGCTTCAAATGTGAAGAAAAATGTTACCCTTTGTCTTATAGAGGCAAAAAGGGGAAGAAGAGTAAAAGAAGTGTCACTGATCAACACAGTAAACCGGAGCATTCAGTCAGGGGAAGTTCCGAACAGGGGAAGTGTTGTTCCACCGATACAAGGTATGTATACCAGAGCATTCAATCAGGGGAAGTTCCGAAAAGGGGAAGTGTTGTTCCACCGATACAAGGTATGTATTGTGAAGTTTGTGTACAAGTTTTGCCACCAATGACAAAGGGGAAGATTGTTAGGAATTTAAATTGTCATTAGTGTTCATCTACAAACACGACCGATCAACCGGTCATTCACAACACTGGTCGCCAAGCAACATACCAAATATGCACCAATAGATGAAAAGAAGTGCACTCACCGATAGACTAATCTAAACAACACTCACCAGTTTCTAAGTGCATGTATAAGGTGAACCGGATACAAGATTGCACCAGTTTCGATCTAAGACAAGCTAAAGATCCGCGCCGGATTAAGAGGATCAATTTCAGTTAGAAGCCAAACTATATGGGAGTTAACTTTCTAACAAGAGTTAGCTTTATCCCTGGCGGATGTCTTACATGGTGAACTCCAGATAATTACTCGCGTTCTATCGCTAATTGCATGATTCATTGCAGAGTTTGCGGCCTAGCGGTTCTGTAAGTTAAGGGTTTCATTGCGATGAACTTTTTTGATATATATATACAAGTCATAAGACAAGAAAGGTTGCTGTTGTAAAAGAGGTATGAAAAAGGAAAGGTATTCTACAAAGGAGTGCTAAAGGCACCGAGGTGAAAAAACTTGGAGAGATCAACAGCCAGGAAAACTGAAGAAGAGATCAATAGATATGATCTAATCAGACAATGAGCATCATACAAGATCATTGCTTTTACAAGGTATGAAAGCTTATTAAAATCCCTCTATTAGGGTGAACCTAATCGGTTCTTTGTAAAAATCCTTTAACAGGGTAACATCTTTGTTGATATTCAAAGTCCTGTAACCAGGCAACTTTTAACAGGGTTCAGATCTTAACCAATCTCTGTAAAAATCTCTTAACCAAGTAGCACTATGATCAGTGCTTTGTAAGCTCCTAACAGGGCGCATTCATTCTACAGTAGTGAAGTTGTGAGCTCTGTCTCACCGTGGTTTTTTCCTTCTAACCGAGGGTTTCCACATATAAACACTTGTGTTGATCTGAGTGGTTCTGCTTATGCTAGTAAACTATTGTTAACTTTTCGTTTTATTTCAAGAACTGTTTGCAAGTTTTAGATAGCGGAGATTAGTTTTACTGATTCACCCCCCCCCCCCCCCTCTCAGAACCGGTATAATAGTAACAGATACTAAGGCGATTTTGTTAAACAATTTTCCTTCAATTACAATAATGTCATTTTTACACTTAGCAAATAACTTCTCAAACATTAGAAGATATGATTTCAGTCTTTTTAGCAAAAGAAAAAGGAACAAATGTAGAAGATTAGAAGTTGATTCTCAACAAGAAAATCTATTATACGCGAGGCAATAAACAAAAAAAAGATTGAATGTTATTGTAAAAAAAAAAAGGTCACACAACTTGGATATTTAGAACTCGGGCCAATGATGTTCTTAAGGGAAAACTCAAAGATAAAACAAATGATCTTAACTTAGCCTGTGCTGAGGAATATGCAGGAGCATCTTGGGTTTCTTGGCAATCTTGCATCAACCCAAAAAAAAAGTTGTTTTCTATTTTCCAATTTGTACAGTCTCTGAGTTTCTTGTTGCATTCTTTCAATTTCAATCTTTAGCTGTTGCAGACCTTGTGGCATGTTCTTGACATCATGTTGAACCTTCGTCTAGGTTTGCACCTCGATTGGTTACTTCGTTGATGAGATCTTGTGAATTCTTGGCGGGACTTGATTGTTCTTCACGTTTCATGACCAGTTTGTGTTTTCCGATCTTGCGAAGGATTTTCCCAATCAGCAAATCTTAGTGGCTCATTTCCCGATGTTGATACACCTATGGCCAACCTACTTGAGGGATAGCAATTCATGTTTTATCTTTTGGATGATGATCCTTATGATTTGTGTCCTGACCTATATTTTGTATTACATTTTCTTCTCATTGGGAAATGTAGTCTTTCAAGGCCGACTTGAGGCTTGCGAATATATATAAATAAAGGCAATAGTTCCTAGTTTAGGTAGCTCTTAGAAGATTAGCTTCCAGAAGCTTGAGGCTAAGGAACTTGTAAGGATTTCTATCGGTAATCACACATGTATGCCTGGAATGTAAGACTGCATGTTGCAGATCCACTGCAATTGATTTCATGTTAATGTGAAGGCTGATATTGCTTGTCTCTCGATTGTTCTTTGTTGTTTCTGTTGTGCGACTCTTGTTGCATGGAATGGATACATCTCATTGGGGTCCCTCTGTCCATGACTGCACAAAGTGGAATCAGAGAAGGTTTTTCTCTTGTGGCAATTGAGTTCCGTCTCTTGAGGTTGTGAAGCCCTAGATTTGATTGTTGTGGAGTGGCAGAGTGAGAAGCTAACCCACAATTGCAGAGGACTTGTGCAAGATGGATCGGAGAGGAAATTCTAGGGGTGGAGGAAGGAAAGATGTAGATCCAGCCGTAATGGATATGTTGAGGCAAATAGCAACCGGACTAAAAGTTGTTGAAACAGCCCAAAGAAGAGGTCGCCATATTGAAGATGTGAATGATAATGAAGAGGAAGAAGAAATAATAGAGGAAGGACCTGAACTTGATTAGGGAGAAGATAGATTTTTGAAAACCCTAGCTAGGGTTAATACAAGACCACATTTCAATCCACCAGATTATGGTGGCAAATTGGATTCGGATGAGTTTCTTGATTGGATCACTAAGATAGAAAAGTACTTTGATTTTGAGGGCACAAGTGAAGGCAAGAAGGTGAAGTATGATTGCACTAAGTTGAGAGATCATGCATCCTTGTGGTGGGATCATTTGCAGACTGATAGACAAAGAAGAGGCAAGGAGAAAATTAAGTCATGGGATAGGATGGTGAATAAATTGAAGGCCAAGTTCTTACCCGTTGATTATCAAGTAGGTTTGTTTAGGAAGTTGCAAAACCTAAAGCAGAAGGATCTTAGTGTGAAGGAATATACTGAAGAGTTTTACAACTTAGATATCAGATCTGGCCATGTAGATGATGATGTTGAAAGGGTTGCAAGATATTTGAATGGTTTGAGGACATCTATCCAAGATGAGATCAGTTTGGTCAAATTGAAGAGTGTAGAGGAAGCTTATCAATATGCCCTAAAGGCTGAAGAGAAGTTGAACAAGAGACAAGAGAAAAGACAAAGAGGAAGAGGTGGGAGATTTCAAAGAGGCAGATCCTTTGGAGGAGGAAGATCTTTTGCAGATTAGAATAAGGGTAAAGCAAAATTCAAAGAGGAGAGTTCATAGAGAAGGGATCATAGAAATTTCCATAGAGGAGGTGGATCAAGCAGTTATAGAAGAGATGACAGAAGAGTGTTTAGAGGAACTTGTTTCAAATGTGGAGGAGGACACCGAGCTTTTGAGTGTACCCAATGGAATTCAAATAAGAGGACTGAGAACAAGGGTAGATCTTCTTATGTGGAGGAAGAGCCCACTGAATCTTTGAATCAACCAGAGGATGGAGAAGCCCTAATGGCGAGGAGAGCCTTATGTCATGAAGAGGTGAATCAAGAGCCATTGTAGAGGAAACGTTTGTTCAAAACCAGGTGCAAAGTTGTAGGAAAATGTCACAAAGTAATCATTGACAGAATAGTAGTTCAGATAACCTAGCTTCTGAGGAGTTGGTGGACAAGTTGAAGTTGCAGAGGTTGATGCATTCCACACCGTATCAAATAGCATGGATAAAGGATAATCATAAGGTACTGGTAAGTGAACAATGTTCGGTGAAATTGAAAATTGAATCTTATCATGATGAAGTTCTTTGTGATATTATGCCTATGGGTGTGTGTCATATCTTGTTGGGTAGACCATGGCAGTATGATAGACAAGCTTTGCATGATGGAAGGAAGAATAGGTATACTATCTATGCAAATGGGATGAAGCAAGTGTTGTTGCCTTTAGTAGACTCCTAAGCATGAAATTTGTACCAGTGTTAGGGTTATTTTGGTTGAAGGGAGAAAGTTCTTAGATGGTTTGGATAGTGATAGTATATGTTATGCTTTGATTCCTAAGAAGTCTAAGTTAGGATCAAAAGAGGAACAGCAACCTAAGGAGATAAAGGAGCTACTAATAGAGTATGAAGACATAATTTAAATAATGTACCTGATGGATTGGCACCTGTGAGAGGTATTAGCCATTGTATGGATCTTATTCTGGGAGCAAGTTTGCCAAACAAAGAAGCACACCCAATGACACCTACGGAGAATGAAGAATTGAACAAGGAAGTGCAAGAATTGTTGAAGAAGGGTTTGATCAAAGAGAGTTTGAGTCCTTGTGCAGTACCAGTTGTGTTAGTACCTAAGAAGTAGGATGTGTACTAATTCAAAAGCTATAAACAAAATTACAATGAAGTATAGGTTTCCTTTGCCTAGGATGGATGATATAATGGATTGTTTGAGTGGAGCAAAGTATTTCACAAAGATTGATTTAAATAGTGGTTATCATCATATCAGAATCAAAGAAGGTGATGAGTGGAAGACAACATTCAAGACAAATGAAGGATTGTATGAATGGTTAGTGATGCCTTTTGGACTAACTAATGCACCTAGTACTTTCATGAGGTTGATGAATGAGGTATTGAAGAAATTCTTGGGTAAGTTTGTGATTGTTTACCTAGATGACATTCTAATTTTCAGTAAGACAAAAGAAGAGCATTTGTTGCATCTGAGACAAGTGTTGTAGAGATTAAGGAAAGAGAAGTTGTTGATAAATATTAAGAAGTGTTCTTTCATGAAAGAGGAGATAGTGTATTTGGGGTTTTGATATCTGCAAATGGATTGAAGATGGATCCTAAGAAGGTTAAAGAAATTGTTGAGTGGCCTACACCTGAAAGTGTTGGGGAGGTGAGATCATTTCATGGATTGGCTAGTTTCTACCAAAAGTTCACTAGGAATTTCAATTCAGTTTGTAGTCCTATGACTGAGACAGTGAGAGGGGATAGGAAGGATTTCAACTGGACACATAGAGCACAGGAGAGTTTTGAATTGTTGAAGCAAAAGGTAACTGAACAATCTGTGTTAGCTTAACCTGATTTCAGTAAAGTATTTCAAGTCGATTGTGATGCAAGTGGAAATGCAATTGGAGCAGTGTTGACTCAAGAAGGTAAACCTATTGCTTATTTCAGTGAGAAGGAAAATGATGTTGAGAGAAGGTATTTAGTTTATGATCAAGAATTCTGTAATATCCCTCAATTAAAACTCCTACAAGCATATGTGTTCTATAACTTGTATTAATGTGGAACTATTAGTCATTAATAAAAATTAAACAATATTCCCATTTTAAGAAATTAAACATTATTTATTATTATCTATTAAATCAATCTATATATATTATAGTATATACTATAATATATATATATATATATATATATATATATATATATATATATATATGTGCCACTTTAATAAATTAAATATTATTAATGATATATTAATAATATTATTATTATTTATTAATAATAAACATTTAATAATATGCAAAATTTATTATAATATATACTATAAAATATATTATAATATAAACTATATATTATAATATGTATTATAATAAACTAGCGATTGTAATATTAGATAGTAATTACTATGACTGTTTAAGACAAGTCGCACCTTAGGAGGTGTGACTGAGTCACAACCTTAGGCTGCGACCAGTCGCACCCTTAGGGGGTGCGACTGGGTGTGGAGGGGACGTGACCCCCTCCCACACATACATATATATGCACAGTCAGACAGAAGAAGGGGGAGTAAGGCAGAACAAAAACAAAATACGAAACAGAAAGAAAGAAAGGTAAGTACAAAACGAAGGAAAAAATAAAAAGGGCAGGCAGCAGGAATTCATCCTATTGGTAAGCCATTTAATTTATAAATATATCATTTAAATATATGTGTGTGTGTGTGTGAATCTTTCTATTTTATTTACGTATATTAATAAGATATATATATATATATAGATGTGAATATTTCTATTTTTATTTATGTATATTATTAAGATATATATATATATATATGATGACATTTTTTATTTATATAGAAATTAATATATTTACATTTTTATTTATTTATATATATATACATGTATGTGGACATTTATATATTCTCATTTACATAGAAATATATATATATATATATATATATAATATCAAGATACACTCATATTTTATGCAGATTCTTTAATAGTTTTGGATTTCTTTTATAGACAAGTCTAAACTATGATTTTATAATCAACATTTATACATTTATATGTTCCCTAAAAAAGATGATATGGATTCCATATGGAATGAATCTTATATTCATAGAGATGGATTCCTATATCTGGAGGGGGATAAAGGAAATTGTTATAGTTTCCCTAGTCTCGAGATTGTTATAATCTCACATAGGCAGTATATATACTGATGCCAGTCATATGCATAGGCGCAGGCTTGGAGAGCATTTATTGCTTCCAAAAGATTCTTATGGGCAATGTTCTATGGGAAGACGTGCCAATAGCCCGGTTGCTTAGAGTGGATCTTATATCCCTCAAGCTGAGAATCGGGAATTCTGTGAAGTCTGACCTAGAGGCAACCTTAAGAATCAAATCCCCCCTTACTAACATAGAGTAGAGTATGAGTCATGTAAATATTATCTAAGATTTCGTACTAACGTGGGTTTTGCAGGAAATTACAAAAGGAGAAAATGAAGGGACATCACAGTGGTATCAAAGCATAATCCTGCCATCCTGTGGAAGATAGTTCATCCAAACATATAAACAAAAGAAAGGCACAAAAGCTATGGCCGAGCAATTAGCAAATGAGCTAAGAAGTATCATGGAGAAAACTAATGAGAGATCTGAACGAACAAATCAATTAATTCTTCAAGCCATCCAAAACATGAGCAATAACAATAACCACAATGGCCGACCCACTTCCCTAATAGGAAGGGATATATGTTCTAATCACTCTGAGAATGAGCCCTCAACTCAAGATTCCACCATGAGACCAACTATACCATCATTTCTTCCAAGAGAAGAACCTGTCATGGGAGGAGAAGAACCATCTACCCACTCAGTAGAGGAGATTGCCCAAATGTATGCTAGCTTGGAACCAGAGATACAAAGACTTATTCTCTTTAAGGAATACTATGAAACCAAAACCTTGGCAAGCCATGGTCGGAAAAGAAATCATGGGGAAAGAGACATTAAAGCCAAGATAGGCAATATGTCCCTTGCAGAACAAAAACAAAATACAAAACAGAAAGAAAGAAAAGTAAATACAAAACGAAGGAAAAAATAAAAAGGACAGGCAGCGGGAATTCATCCTGTCGGTAAGCCATTTAATTTATTAATATATCATTTAAATATATATATGTGTGTGTGTGTGTGTGTGTGAATTTTTCTATTTTATTTATGTATATTAATAAGATATATATATATATATAGATGTGAATCTTTTTAGTTTTATTTATGTATATTATTAAGATATATATATATATGATGAGGACATTTTTTATTTATATAGAAATTAAAATATTTACATTTTTATTTATTTATGTATATATATATATATATATATATATACATGTATGTGGACATTTATATATTCTCATTTAAATAGAAATGAAAATATATATATATATATATATATATATAATCAAAGATACACTCATATTTTATGCAGATTCTTTAATAGTTTTGGATTTCTTTTATAGACAAGTCTAAACTATGATTTTATAATCAACATTTATACATTTATATGTTCCCTAAAAAAGATGATACGGATTCCATATGGAATGAATCTTATATTCATTAGAGATGGATTCCTATATCTAGAGGGGGTTAGAGAAAATTGTTATAGTTTCCCTAGTCTCGAGATTGTTATAATCTCACATAGGCAGTATATATACAGATGCCAGTCATATGCATATGTGTAGGCTTGGAGAGCATTTATTGCTTCCAAGAGATTCTTATGGGCAGTGCTCTATGGGAAGACATGTTGATAGCCCGGTTGCTTAGAGTGGATCCTATATCCCCCAAGCCAAGAGTCGGGAATTCTATGAAGCCCGACCTAGAGGCAACCTTAAGAATCAAATCCCCCCCTTACTAACATAGAGTAGAGTATGAGTCATGTAAATATTATGTAAGATTTCGTACTAACGTGGGTTTTGCAAGAAATTACAAAAAGAGAATAAGAAGGGACATCACAAATTCTATGTCATAGTTCAAGCCTTGAAGAAATGGAGACATTATTTGTTGCCTAAAGAGTTTGTGTTGTACATAGATCATCAAGATTTACAGTATCTGAATAGTGAAGGTAAGTTGAATCAGAGGCACATGAGATGTGTTGAGTTCTTGCAGAGTTATACTTTTGTGTTGAAGCATAAGAGTGGTAAGTCAAATAGAGTTGTTGGTGCTTTGAGTAGGAGGAATTTGTTGACAGAGATGAGAGTTGAGGTATTGGGATTGGATGAGTTGAAGAACTTGTATGAGGGAGACCCTGATTTTGCCGAAACTTGGAAAGCTTGCAAAGAACCTGTTGCTACAGACCAAAGCAAATGGTTAGACTATTTGATTCAAGATGATATGTTATTCAAAGGAATTTAGTTGTGTATACCTAGGAGTTCAATGAGGGATAACTTGATTAAAGAAAAGCATTGTGGAGGATTAGCTGGACACTTTGGCATTGACAAGACAGTGGCTTTGGTAAGTGAGAATTATTTTTGGCCTCACATTCATAAGGATGTAAGGAAATTTGTTCAGAGTTGTAAAGTTTGTCAAGTTGCTGAGGGAAGTAGTCAGAATGTGGAATTGTATACACCTTTGACAATACCAAGTAGACCTTGGGAGGACATTAGCATGGATTTCATACTTTTGCCTAAAACACAAAGAGGTAATGATTCTATATTTGTGGTAGTGAATTGATTTTCCAAGATGTCACATTTCATACCTTGTAAGAAGACTACGGATGTTGTACATGTAGCTAGCTTATTTTTCAGAGAGGTTGTGAAATTGTATGGGTTGCCTAAGAGTATAGTTTCAGACAAAGATACTACGTTTGTTGGTTATTTGGAGGACACTTTGGAAGAAGATGAAGACAGATTTGAAGTTTAGTTCTACATTTCATCCACAAACAGTTGGACATAAAGAGGTAGTAAATATAAGCTTGGGAAACTTGTTAAGGTGTTTGGTTGGAGAGAAGACTGGGAATTGAGATTTAGTCCTAGCTCAAGCAGAGTTTGCATATAACAATTCAGTGAATAGGAGTACAGGAAAGACATCATTTGAGATTGTGATGGGGATGAATCCTAAGGGAGTGACAGAATTGAGCGATATCAATCAAGAGGTTAAGAGGAGTGCAGAAGGAGAAGAATTTGTAGAACACACGAAAGCATTGCATGATCAAGTGAAAGAGCATTTGGAGAAAATGAATAAGAAATACAAGGAGAGAGCAGATTAAAAGAGGAGACATAAGAAATTTCAAGTGGGAGATGAAGTAATGGTATACTTGAAGAAGGGGAGATTTCCTATTGGAACATACAATAAGCTAAAAATGAGGAAGTTTGGACCGTGTAAGATCTTGAAGAGATTTGATTCCAAGAATGCATATGAAGTTGAGTTGTCGGATGACATGGACATATCACCTATATTCAATGTTGCAGATTTGTATGAGTACCATGAGGCAGATTTCAATGAGGTTGATGGATCAGATGTGGAGCAGCAGTATCCTAAGAAGCAGATGAATGAGATAGAATAGATTTTGGATAGCAGAATTAGTAGAAGCACTAGAGGTAAGCAATATAAAGAATATCTTGTCAAGTGGATGGACAGACCAGTTGAAGATTCTTCGTGGATTTCTCAGGCTGAGGTTAATCATCTTAGTTTTCCTTTAGCCCCAGCAAAGTGAGAGGCTCACTTTTCAATACCCTGGAAGTGTCTAATGCAAGAGCATCTTGGGTTTCTTGGCAAGCTTCCATCAACCAAAAAAAAAAAGTTGTTTTATATTTTCCAGTTTGTACAGTCTCTGAGTTTCTTGATGCGTTCCTTCAGTTTCGATCTTTAGTTGTTTCGGACCTTGTGGCGTGTTCTTGGCATCAAGTTGAACCTTCCTCTAGGTTCACACCTCGGTTGGTTACTTCACTGATGAGATCTTGTGAATTCTTGGCAGGACTTAACTATTCTTCACATTTCAAGGCCAGTTTGTGTTTTCCAATCTTGTGAAAGATTTTCCCAATTGGTGAAGCTTAATGGCTCATTTCCCGATGTTGATACACCTATGGTCAACCTACATGAGGGATTGCAATTCATGTTTTATCTTTTGGAGGATGATCCTTATGATTTGGATCCTGACCTATATTTTGTAATATGTTTTCTTCTCATTGGGAAATGTAATCTTTCAAGGCCGACTTGAGGCTTGCGAATCTATATAAATAAAGGAAATAGTTCCTAGTTTAGGTAGCTCTTAGAAGATTAGCTTCCAGAAGCTTGAGGCTAAGGAATTTGTAAGGATTTCTATAGGTGATCAAGCCTGTATGCCTGGAATGTAAGACTGCATATTGCAAATCCATTGTATTTGATTTCTCATTAATGCAAAGGCTGATCTTGCTTGTCTCTCAATTGTTCTTTATCGTATCTGTTGTGTGACTCTTGCTGCACGGATTGGACAGATCTCTTTGAGGTCCCTCTATTCGTGACTGCACCAGATGTTCTTAAGGGAAAACTCAAAAAAAAACAAATGATCTCAACTTAGTCTGTGCTGAGGAATAAGTTGAGGATGAGAAACCCAAAATGGTGCTTTTGTTGAAGATTATTGTTTTGAAGCTACTAGGGATGGATACTTATTTTGAGCCTTCACCATTGGAAATTGAAGGCCCTAAAGGCTAGAGGAATTCCATCATCTCGAGTCAGCTTCTCATTTAGAGATGATGCTTTGTAGAAGCATATGATATTTTTGTTTCCCTTTTTTTTATGTTGACAGAATTGAAAAATGCATATATTGGGAAGTTTGTTTTTTGAAGAAAAGGAATTTTATTTTTGTTATTTAATAATGAGTTATATTCCATAGCTGGGTAGTTCGGTAAATTATATTTGAGAGTTCTATAAAAGTCATACTGGAATCCATTTCTAAATGAATTTTCTCAATAATATTATTATTATTTTCTGTTTATTATGTGCAAATGTGATGCTTTTGTTTTTTCCACTAAATATTGTAACCATATTAGGTAGACTGGGCAGCAAACAAACGGGACAAGTGATCAACAGGGGAGAGTAGATCCAAGAAGACCAGGTCTAAGAAGTAGATAAATGAGGTTAATGAAATAAGTTCTAAGAAATTATTATGAAAATAACTTAAATGCTACTGAGTTCAAAATTAGAGCACAGTGGTCTACACAAGAACTGAAGAAAGCCTTAGAGCTAGGGGTAAATGGAACTGAAGAGAGAGTGATTCGTTAGTGATTATACCTCATATGAGAGATTCTCTGTCCAAAGAGAATCCAGACGAGAAAATATTACAGTAAAATCTCAATAGATATATTAAGTAGGAGCATGGACGCATAGTGTAACAATGTAGGTCTATTGACTGTTCGAAGAAAAATACCGAATTTGAGTCAGTAGTGACTCTGTCATGTTGTTTAGATTTAAATATTGGTAAACAAAGTGAAGGCCTGGTAATAAGCCCCAGTTCTTAGGCTCGCCTGTTAATCCCAGATTTACCAATTAAGAATAAAATAAAAATAATTGAAATTAAACGAGTCAATTCTCAAATGGCTGAATAACTGGAACTCTCCAAACGTATTTCGAGCTACTCTAATTAAGGTTAAAGTGGTCAGTGATTAATTGTATCAAAGCGTTAATACAGCCCCTCTTCTGTTGATGGAAAAAAGAGATTTGTGTAAAACATGGAAGACATATGGGGTTGAAAAAGACCTCCAAATTCGGGTTGAATGAGACAGCGGTAACGAAATTGGGGACAGAAAGGAGTCTGGTTGCAGAGCGAGACCAACTGCGGCACACGCACGCCGCCGCTGCCGCTGACTTCGCCGGCAGCCTCTCCATTATCGCATCCATCACGTCCTCGCTCAAACAGTCCCCCTTTCCCCTTTCCATACTTACCGTTCTCTCTTTTCCCCCCCTCTCTGCACTTTGATCGAGCTACGGAGATTTGAACAGAAATATTTTCAAGCGCAATTGGCAAAAATGCAAAATTCTTTGTAAGCTTCTCTCTTCGTGGACGTCATTAAAATCTTCATTTCATTTCATCAAATAATGCTTCCTCGTCCTCTACGACACTCATGAGCTTTGTTATGGTAGAAGATTGAATTTTCAGTATATATGACCACTGTTGGGATTATTATAAGAGCTATTTGTTTGTAGGGACAAATGCTGAAAAAAGTGCAGAATTGTTTATTTATCTTACGGGTAGGTTGGTTATGGTAATAGTAATTTTTTACTTTTAGTTAAAGTGATATGGTTGAAATAATTATAGATAAAATAATATATTTTAATATAAATTTTAAAAAGCAAAATAATGTTCTAATAATATATAGAAGTCTTATTAAATGGTTAATAGATATGCCTATATATAATTTTGTTATTTAATATTATATTTTTTTATTAAAAAAATTATTATTAAAAGGTTGAAGTCAAGTTTTGTATTATCGATTAAAAGTAAATTTTACATAATATATACATGAAAGTTCATATCATCATAAAATATAATCTGCTAATGAGAAGTTCTTAATTGTTTGAGCATTTTACAATAGACTTAAAGTAAACCATATGATTTTAGCACTATCGTGATATAGGGAGATCTCCAACTATCAATATAAACAAAAAAAATCCCCTTTGAAGCAGTATCAACAAAAAATGAGTCAAACATTCTGCATATTTCAAAAGATTTCTACAAATTTTAGCTCCTAGAATAGGGGAATAAGTCTACTGGTCAAAAACTTATCTTAACTAATCAAGCAACAGACTCCAAATGCCTTGAAGATGGTCCTGCAACATATGTTTGATCTGTTGGAGAAGCTTGAAGCTTTTTATTGAATCATTTTCTCTTCCTACTTTCCTTGAATAGGCTACAATCAACAACTTTGCGAACATCACTCTCGTTGGAGGAACGAGAGGAGTCTTCTACTACTTCTACAACCCTTTTCAGGTGGTTTCTTCCTCTCTTCCTTGAATCAGTCATTTTTCCCTTGCCTAGCTTCTTTTCATGTTGGCAATTTGGCTAATGTGGATGCATAGATGTTGTCATTATGGCAACATGTGATCTCTACTGAGAGTGCAGAATCTGGAATGCAAGTATGGCAAGTTGAAGGAAGAAATTATCTAAGTATGGATACAGTGATCTTGATAGAGCACCCGATGAAGATTTAGTTGGCGACGTCCACTGGAGCAATATTTTTGTTTGCGCAGTTAACTGAAGCTACTACAGAGTATGAGGATACCCCATCTCAGTGCGCATAAAGTTTGGAGCAGTACGGACGAAGTTATTCAAAGTTTACCGAAGACAGTTTTGCAGACAGAACAGTTTTGGAGACAGTATTAGCGAAAGAGTTAAGGGATTATTTTTCTTGTCAAAATAATGACTTAACATTATGAAGGGACGACATCCTAGATGTTTACCCTTGGATAAAGATTTTGGAAGCCGACCATATGAAGTTATTAGCTCTAATAACTCATATATTAGGCATACTTGAAATGTAATGAGTATGATGTTTTTTTGTAAAAAGAAAGAAAAGGATAACTTGTGAAAGTTGTATATTGTGATAGCAGCAAAGGCTATTGGTGCGAAGTTGTAAGTAGTACCATATTATAGTCAAAAACATTTTGTATTACCTATTTGGGCAGTGAGCTCAGCTGGTGATCAGGTTTTGTAATCTAACTCCTAACAAGGTTAAGGCTTCTAACAAGGCCTAAAGTCCTTTAACTAGGACAGATCTACTATACATTGTAAACAGACTCTTAACAGGGTCCAATATCCCTAACAGGATACTTTTGATTAGTGATCTTTGTGGGTACCATCCCCACCGGGGTTTTCCCTTGGCTAGGGTTTCCTCAAGAACATATCATGTGTTATGAGTTCTTTTTATTTACTGTTATGTCTGTTAATTAGCTTGATAATCTTTGTATGCACTAAAGTAATATGTTATATCCATAAGTGGGCAAAAGTAAAAGTTTGTGAAATACTGATTCACCCCCCCCCCCCCCCTCTCAGTATTTCCTATTTCTAACATTTCCTCACTCAACTCTAATATTTCTTGACCTGGATTATCTTGATTTTCTTCTTCAAATGGGACATACCTTTCCTCAATCAAATAGTTTTTCCACCAATCTATCTCTTTGGCTACCTTCTACCCAAGCCATTTTTATAGAAATTTGGTATTCCTATCAATGGTTGGTTTCTGCATTTCAAAGGCCCTCTTATCCCTCATATTTAGAATCAACCTCTTGGTAATATCTTCCTCATGAGGGCATTCCAGACCATCTCCATTGTCAAAATCTACAAGATATAAAACCATTGAATTACCATCCACATTTTCTATCACCCTCTCCATGTCTCTTAGCAAGTTCCTATTAAAATACCCCTAGCATAATTGCATAGCTTCCATTTTGGATATCCTCATTACCAAAAGAATGGAGATAAAAATAGTTGAAATGTCACTACTAACTATAATTTTGTGTTGTCGGCCTCCAAAAATTCATCCCCTAAAATGATTTTACCTCTCTGAATGCCAAGTCATTGTAATCATTCACAATTTTGCTCCATCATTCTTGAGTAATTTCACCCAAAAAAGTCATTTTCCTAAGGCTTTTCAGAGGCTTGAAGCAAAGGGCCAACTCAATTTTCAAATTTTCTAGCTATCAAGAAAATCCCTTTGAGAAAATGGTACAAACTTCAACTAATTTTTAGGCTAAACAAGAAATTCAATGAGGAATGCAAGGTGTCTTTATGGATACAACTCCTTACTGCACATGTGTGAGATGTCAATAAATTGATCTTTCTGCTTAAAGCTGACTTTATATTGATGGCTCCTTTCGAGGTCCTTAAAAAATCTAGCTAATTCTATAAAATCTCACATGATTTTTTTATTCTTGACATCATAAGGTGACATTTCATCCTTCCTCCTTCTTGTTGCACTTGTCAAATCATCCATAAATGTCAAAAACCTCCAACTAAACTACAAACCACTTTACTATCTCCTACTTAGAAAGCATTATGATCTAATAGTCATTGAAATAATAATCAAATATGTTTCAAAATTGAATTTTAAAATTTATCCTTCCCTTTGAAAATGATTGTTACCAGATTGCAGAGAAGAAGGACCACCAATCTCTGCCACATGCTACTAATCACCTAACTAAACTTTACTAGAAAATGTTACCTCTGACAACCTTGCACCAGCTAACTAATTTTAAACTTCAAGAATCTTACAGGGATTGGATTTCTAGTTTGTTTTCCAAAAGGAAGTGATTTTAGTTTGATCAGGATCCTCTCTATCCATAAAGATTTCCTTCCCTTTTTCTTATCAACATTTGAGCTACAATTTGGTATTAATTTCACTTCCCTTGATTGCTAAATACCCAAAGACAAATTTTCTTTATTTAGATTACTTTGCTTATGTCTCTCTAGATCTATTACCAATTAGGGTTCTTCTAAGTCTTCAGCCTCAAAATCTAACATCCTCTCTATGAATGAATGTTTTTTCTAGATACGTCCTCCCTATTCTCCATCTTGTCAGGATCTATAAAACCTAATAGGTCATATACAACCTCAAGTTTCATGTGTAAACTTTCTTCATCTTCTATGTTCCTTAACCTTGAATCAAGTCCCTCTACAAAAATTTCACCTTCAACTTCCGATATCTAATTTATATCTATGGAATTTTTCTTTTTCTTTCTTGTGTTCTTATTCCTATTCAACTGAAAAGGTATACGTCCCCCTAATGCATGTATCTCCTTTCTTGGCTTTAATATAGAGGTTTCTTCTATTTTAGAATTGGAAGAATCTTGAAGTACTCTATTTTCCAGAGCTTATTTTGTAGATCTATTCCCTTTATGCTTCCTAATATCCTCATAAATATTTTTTTCTATTTTTCTTTCTAAGGGCAAAGATTTGGATCCTTTTTTATTTATTTTATCCATTAATCTGGTTGATTTCATCCATCCTAGATTAGAGCTCTCATATATCTCTACCTAATGACTAGATATCTCATGAGTAGGATCATTGTCTTTCTTTTTAGAGCTCCTTGTTGGTTTTCCTCGGCCCCTTTTATCTAACAATGGAGTGCAATTCTACTCTTGATGATCTATCAATTCCTTTCTTACCAAAACCTTATTCTCATGCATTGTTTTTACTAAATCCTTGGAATCTACTTGAAGATCTTCTAATGGAAATTGTTGATTAACTGCTAAAGATTGATCAAATAGAATAGTGTTGTCCTTTGTTTTACCATTCACATATGAGTTTTGATAATCATTTCCAAAATCAGAGTCTTCTAAAAGAACTTGATCTGTAATCTCCTCTATAAGCCTAATATGTGTTTCTTGTCAGCACTTTAATACAAAGTTTTCCATCTTTTGAATAAGAAACCAATTCCTGGGAACTAATAATAATTCTTTTTTCCTCTTAGCCTTCCACTTACTAGATCCATTTTAATAGCATCTACTTTTGAATACATATCTTTGAATACATTGCAGACATTGTTTCTATTCCTAAGACTTGTCAAAGCCTCCTTTCCATAGTATTTGGAATAACACCTAAATATTTTTAAACTCTTTCCTTGGCCAAATGCATATATTCTTCTTATGAAATTAAAAATAATCCTTATTCTTGACTAAGTTGTTTCTATGATTCTCACCATTATTTAGAAAATATATGTCCTTGTTCTCATAATAATTATGAATAATCCAAAAAAAATCCATAGAAAACACTAGATATTTATTATTGATAAATGTGATTCTATACAATCTACTACCGATAAGAACTTTACTTGATGCCTCTCTTTTTCAAGTTCTAGAAATAAGTGAAACAAACTCCTGTAAACAAGGATGGCACTACATTTGCTTGGGTCCAGACCAATAGGAATACCTCAACAACATTCTTTCTAGTTTGAAAAGAAACTTTGAATGATGTCACCTTCCTTACTAAATATTCACTATCATCATCTTCATATTTAATATTTTGAACCCATTCCCCGTGTTTTGATATAATTTTAAATGAGGGGGAAAAACTTTCTCCATATCCATTAGAAAGCATATTCTCGAAGGAGAATTAAAATCTTTTAAAATAATTAGATCTAAGATTAGAGAAATACCTAATTTATTCCCAATAATATCTAAAATTTTTGAAACTCTATACTCTAGGGGTAAATTGTGAAGTTGGATCCAAAAAGGAATAAACCTAACATTATTTTCTTCAGGATTAAAATCGGGAGCCCAAGCTTACATGTGGAGACTAGAATTCTTGTAAAACCATCTTTTATGATTGAAAATCATGTCTCTAACATTTTTGGTTTTGAAAATGACAATAAAACCCCTGAGAGCTATCTAGATATGAAACTTCTTCTCTATCTTTCCATTCTTCATTTACCCATCTAGACAATTTATAAAAAGGAATTGTTATATTCCAAAACTTACATATAAGAGCTTGACTTTGCAGATTTGTGATTCTAGATTGCAACATTTATTATGAGAATGTAATAATAATGTATATACTTTTGAGAGAATGCTATTGAAGCCCCTCATCTAAGCTTTTTAGAATCCTTGACATACATAGGTCTACAAATTTTTCTACGTAATCCTCTAAATGTGTTTCTTCTAAAAATTCCTGATTGGATGGAGTTGTAACTTGGTTGTTGTTAATTTTTTTCTAGATTGTAACCACCCTCTTTCCATTTTCCTTACCTCTACCCTTCCAGAATTGTTGATCTTTTTAAGGATGATCCCACATATCCTTTCTACCATTAGGGTTTCTTTTTAGGTTACCCTTTCCTATTTTATTTCATTTTTTAGTTGTCTAGATCCTTTCCATATAGATCCTAGGGTTTTCCCTAAAAATATTGTCCTCCTATACTTCTTGCCTCATATTTATCCAAAATCTTCCCTTGGTGTTCCTTCTGTTTAAAGGGGGTTCTTCCTTAGTTAGATATCTTCCTGATTTGGATCAAAGTCGTTCATTTTTTGATTGTCCTATTCTACTTTTCAATGGGGGAAATAAGAAACTTCTTCCATAGTTATTGGTCTTAATGAGTGAATATTTTAAAAAAAGGGCTTCCTTCCACCCCCCTATAACTGCCCCTTTTGAGTTTCCCTTCTAAAATCATCTTCTAATGTTCCACATGAAAATAAATCCATGGGTTTCAATCTAAAGTAAAAATCTTTACCTTATCTACAAAAATGGAGCTCCTCCTACTCAACTTGGCGGGACTCCTACCATACCTGGGATACCTTTCGCCCTTCCCAGGACCCCAAGTTCTTATCTCATAGAATGAACCTTTTTTGAAGAAATCATTAATCCTAACTGATCTCCATATTCTAGATGCATATGCTTCACTCTCTTTGTCCTCTTCATTTTGGTATTGATCCAAAGATCCTCCTCTCCGCGTCTGGCTCATGACGCGGTTGGTTTTTTTAAAAACATACTCTTGTTAACACTAGGAACCCAAAAACATTTCTTATATATTTTTTTATACTTTTGTTCAATGTTTGGTAATAGATTTCATTACACATCTATTGACCATTCAATAACATCTATAGGTGGTATTATTACTATTGAATATTAAGTTTTGTTCATTCACTTATTATTTATTTTTCACTCATTACGTAGTAAAGGAAAGCCTTAAAAGATGAATATTTTATTTCTACAAAAGATTTATAAATTCTCTCAAAAAAATTACTATTATGTGAGTCTATTGAATAATATTGAGACTTGTAGATGCAATGTATATCAATGATCAAATAGGTCTAAGAGTGTAGTGAATCTTGTATATTATTTCTTATTAATACTAGAATATAGACAATTCCCTTCCTCGTATTATAAAATTTTATAAAATTTTCACTTTCAGGATGAAGCACAAAAAAAAAATGATATGAAACAACAAAGCCTTAAGATATGTAGCCAACTTAGAACTGCACTAATTTTCAATGGTACAACTATATTCATATAGAAAATAGTTGCATCTTCTTTTCTTTTGTCATTATATATTGTAAAACATTTAGTTGTTTGTATCACCTCAATCAAAAGTTTTTATTTTGAGACTTTTTATAGCTATAAGACAATTTTGAGTTGTTAAATTTAAGGTGTAATTCTTTCATCTTCATCTACAAAATAATGTATAGTATCTCCATTGATTTAAAGACATAGTGCAAGAAATAAATAAAATAGTTATATACAAATGATGTAAATTATGTTAACTAATATAAATAATTAAAGAAAATAAAACCTTAATAATAATAATAATCTTATTCTTTAAACTTTCAATGTGTTCTTTAATTTTATATTAATTTGATAAAAGAGAAATTAAAAATCATTTTTTTTCATATTAAGAGTAGCAATACAAGGCTGCTAACCCCAAGAAATAAAGGCCCAATATATGCTACAAAGAAATAGGCAACTCAATAGCACATAGGCCAAATAGGCCACAACCGGCACAAAAGCCAAAAATGATACTTACAACACATGATTACAAACTACAAACAACCCACATCAAAAGTGGTGTAGACTAACAACCAAACCAAACACTATACAACAATTACTTCGACAAGATCCAAAAGAGGGTCAACACCCTCATCTATAAGAGACCCCAAAATGTCTCCACCTCAATAGAAGATGATAGTAAGGATCTTGGAAGACAAAAATCTCCACCTCAAAAGGAGATATTGAATGAACAAACTGGGGTAGTCAAACAATCTCCACCTCCATAAGAGACTTTAAAGTAACAAGCAGTGAGAGCAAAGCTAAAACTGAATTGGAGCTCCACAATTGCATCTACCAAAATAGGACCACTAACAAACCTAAAAAAGAAGTGTCTGCCTTAATAGGACTATTAGGAGTGTAGGCAGAGACCAAGAAACTCCACCATGATAGGAGCCTTTGGAGTAAAAGTTGGGTTGTGCACATCTATGACTCCAAACTGGATCCCACAACCAAGTAAACTAGTAGTTGCACGCTTTTGTACGTGCAATGATGAGGTGATAGGAGTTTGATATGTAGAACTTAGAAGGAATTTTGAAAATGATATATAACAATTCTTAGGTAGTGAGGTTTTCTTGCAAGTTATGTTTGTTCAGATCAATGTCAAATTTATTCACAACCATGCCTACCATCATTAACTAATCAAACTATTGGTACTTCCAACTATTAAGTCACTATCACCCCTACCTCCACCAACAAAAAACTATAAAAATTAATGACAATAATCTCTCCTACTTTAGATTTCTATCTCTATTTATTTCCTCTTATCCCTTTCTCACGCCCCCCTTTATCTCTTTCTCTGCATATTTTATCTACCTCAATTTTATTATCTCTTTATCTTTGTTCCTACTCTATATCTCTTTCCATATTCCTCTTATCCCTCTGCATCACTCTATATTTGTATTTCTCCCTCTCTAAATATTGAGTTATCTTCCTCCTTTTACTCTACATTCATTTTCTCACTGTCTTCCCATATATTTGTATCTCTCTTTTTCTTCATATATTCATCTCTCCCTTATTCACTTTCACTCTCTCCATCTAATATTTGTTTATTTCTATTTGTATTCTTACAAATATTTATTTATTAATATTAATTTAAATCTAGTATCTAATAGTTTTATGTTATGATGATTTCTTTCGAACAGTAAAATAATATCAAATAATTGAAAAGAATATATAAATCATAATTTTGTTTACATTTTATATATACTAAAGAATAAACTCTAATTTCATGTACCTTTTTTATATGTAATTAAGGGATAAGAGATAGCTTTTATTTTAACTTAATGTATCCTTTTATACTTAATTAAGAATAAAAAGATCATTTTTTAGATTTTTGGATAAAGAAATGAAGTACTTGAACTCTATTTCTCTTTACATTATAATATAAATTTCATATCTATTTTTTTTATATTATTATAATTTAGGCCTAATGAATTTCACAAATTAAAATGATAGTAAAAATTGGAATCACACTTAAAATTTTTTAATTCATGTACTTTTTTATATGTAATTTAGGAAAATGAGGTAATTTTTAAGTTTTTTGGAAGAACAAATGAACTATTAATATTAAATCCATGAATGAAATAATATATTTTAGTATTTTTAATTTTAGTTTTAGTTTTAGTTTTTTTTCACATAGTCAAATTAGTAAGAAAGATGTAAAAATCAATGTAAATAGAAATAAAAATTTGATAAGCATCTTTGAAATAATTTTATATTTTAATTTTTTAATTTCAAAAAATAGAAAGAAGCTTATTTATTTACGGATTTGAAAAAATAAGAATGATTTCCAGAAAAAAAAAATGGAGATTTTTCTTTAAGAATAATATTGTAAAAGATTTACTCTTTTTTATGTAACTAAGGAAAATGAAGTAATTATTTTGTACCGTTTAAAATTTGAAACACTTATTACAACAATAATGTCATCAAATCATATTGGTGTATTTTTTATGCCCACCAATTTGAAGAATTTGGTATTTATTCTCAAGAAAAGAAACTAACTTATTTTTTTATCCATATCTTACATGAGATATATCTTTTTTATTTGTATTTATCAATAATCTTTATAAATTTTCTAAATGAAAAGTAGTTTTAACTTTTAGAATGCCTAGTCAACATGATTCATGTCAAGTTGAGTCAAATAAGAAATTACATTCTATGACCACAACTAGAAAATATATTTGAAAGAATAGATTGAAATGATTATATGAAGATAGAGAAAATGAGAAAATTCCTTTATGCAACACCAAACATGTAGATTCTACAAAGAAACTATTGATCAAACTTTAAAAGTACAAATCTAGAAAGAATCTAACATAGTAAGAACCACAAAATCTAACATAGTAAGAGCCACAAACCTCAAATATTCAATTTACAAATTTAAGTGCTAAGAAATATACCTCAATGTTGTATGTTTCAATCAAAGATGGACAACTCACATTGATCACCAACTACACTGTTCAAATGCTATGGAATAACATGTTGTGGTTTGCATGTTTATAAAATATGGATTAAGATAAAAACAAAAAAAAAATAGGGATAAGAATGGGGAAAAACAAGGCAACTTCTATTTCTATAGTCGGAAAAGAAAAATATCTGTGAAGAGGGCTAACAATTTTCCAGTAGAAAATTTCTTTTTCAAGGAGCAAAACTCCCACAAATAGCCTATCAACTAAAAAATTATAATTTTATTAAATACTCATAAACTCAATAAAAATTAATTTATGATGAAAAGTTCTTCACACAATTTTTTTTAAAAACTTGTATATCTAAGCAACATGAATGGTAACATTAATTGTAGGGAGTATATGTTTTGCCAAAACTCTCAAGCTAAGTTTGTAGATAGTTATAAGTGCTTACAAATACCCATCTTCATTAGGCATTGATAAACCTTGCACTTTATATTTTGATATAAAGTAGAACACTAACAGAGACATTCCATTTCATATCCAAATACTTACTAATTTACATCACAAAAATAAAAAGTTTAAACTCATTCGTCATAAAACTAAGTGTAGACACTAAAAATTATCTCGTCGCCTCTTAGCGACAATTTTACTAATGTTCGTCTTAATTAATTAAATAAAAATATTTTATTTAATTAATTTATGTCATTCTTTCTAATTCAAAATTCAAATTTAAAACTTCATCATTTCCCTCCAATTCAATAAAAGAATAATGTTAATTAATTATTTAATTATTTAGCTTCTAATTAATATTCTATCAAGATTCTCTAATTATTCTTCTAAAAATTAATTAAATAATTAATTTATTTGATTTTATATTTCCCCTAGGCTAACTTATTAAATCATTAAACCACCTAAAGCTTTCTGGATTTCCATCATTGAAAGATTTAATAGAAAGTTGGTGGGCTAGAAGGGAGCCCTTGTAAGTAATGCTGGGAAGATTCAACTTTTGAAGTCTACTCTGCAAAATCTTCCAGTCTATGCTTAAAGTCTCTTCAAGATTCCCTATAAATTTGCTATGATGATTGAAAGAATCCAAAAAAGATTTATGTGATCGGGGGTTGATGATAAGAAAGGATTAAGATTAGTGGCTTGGGATAGGGTGTGTAGGCCTAAAAATATTGGGGGGCTTGGCTTGAGAACTATCCAAAATTTTAATAAATCCCTTTTGGCTAAACAAATTTGGAGAATCTATGGGGAAAGCAAAGAATGGAATTATATCATCAGAAATAAGTATATGTTTAACAATCCTTCTCTAGAATATTTCATTCTTTCTGGAGAGGATATGCAAGGTTCTTATATTTGGAATAGTATATGCTATGCAAATGAGTTGATTCTTAAAGGTTTTGGATGGAAGCTAGGAAATGGTAGGAAAATTAAATTCTGGGAGGACTGCTAGATTCAATCGGACCCTCTTTCAAATAACCAAGATTGGAGCCAAGCTATAGCAAGATGCAAAGATTCTTTTGGGGAGAAAGTTTATAACTATTGGAGAGGAAATAAATGGATCAACTTGGGATAAATTGACATAAAGCTTTATCCTCTTCATATTGTGTTGCAAACTTGGTTTGTTAATGAGAACTGTCATGACAAACTTATATGGGCTCTCAATTCGAATGGTACTTACTGTAATACCCAAAAATGGGCTTCAGTACCATTGACCTCATACATTGACAAATCGATTGAAATCGACATAAAAGTGCTAATCTAAGGCACATCTGCACATTAAATCATCAAAATCCTAATCGATTCTATCTTAATTCTGCATTGGGGAATATTCCTAAATATTCCTAAACTATCCTAATTATTTGGTGATAAACGATATTATTTTATTTATCCTATTAAAGTTAATTAATTGAATATGTTAAATATTTAATTAATTGAATTTAATTCTGCCACTTAATTATTTAATTAGAATTAATTGAATTTATTCCTAATTAATATTGTTTTTATTTGACAATATATCAAATTTCTAAGAATAATTGATTAAATGTTTATTTAATTGATTAAATCAAGTTGTCAAATTTAATGATATAGTTTTTGGGATAAAGTTTGATTAAATAATTGATTAACCCATAAATCAGTTATTTTTATTAAAAAATCAACTAAGTTGAGAATAAAACACATGAAATATTAAATAAATTCATAAGTATCCATGCATAATAAAAAAAAGTAGTTAAACTTTAAATCAACTATTCAATTCAATTTGTTAACTTTTTGGACTCAACATGTGATTGTGAGTTAAAAAGTGATTTGAACTCCTGATTTGAGTGAAAAAATTAATTTTGCATGATTTTGTGAGTTAACTCTTTCTGATTTTTTGATAACTCAATAATCAATTTGAGTTAATCAGGGAGAGATTTTTGGTTTTTCACGAGTTCTCAAAAAACCTAGATTTCTATATAAACGAGGCTCAATCCATTACAAATGACCACGAATTTGGAGAATCCTGCTCATGCGATCTGGCGAATTGTGAGATTGTACAATTTTGAGATTCTTGTTTATCATTGTTTCGTTCATTTTTATAGCATTCATATTATTGCTAGATTAGATTGCATTCCATTTTCATCTAGTTTTAGATCATTTTACATGTTTTTCATCTATATTGCATAGAAAAATAAAAAAATATAGCTTAAATTTGCATCCATTTTCATTAGTTTTCATCAATTCAAATCCTTCGTTTAGGTGTTGCACCGTCACTAATCTCGATTATTTCTGAGAATATCATACTCACATCTACTAGAAGGTAGTAAATCGCATGGTTAATGATATTTCTCTTATTTACAGATTTTATGATTTGTTAACCAATAATGTTTTACTGAAGTGTTGTGTTCTACGGATAGGTACAATTTCACACGCACATTTCTAGCGCCCACCGTGGGGCCCGACAATAGGTTTCCATTATCAAATTCTCATTTTTCTAACATTTGAAATTCAACTTTGATTTTTATTTTTTCTTTCGTACAATCTCGTATGACATTTGCAAATTGTCGTACCAAAAGTCTATCTATTGTACGATAGACGACAATTTGTATTGTCATACCAGTTGTTTGGTATTATCATATGAGCTTTCAATTGTCGTGTGTGTAGGAACCCAGAGTCGTATCATTTCCAGATTGTCATATGGGAACTGGTACATTGTCGTACGAGTTTTGACACCAAATTTCAATTGTCATATCAGATTTTTGGGCAGTTTTTGAGATTTGGATTTTCAGATTTTGATTGACAACTAACCCTAATGATTATTGCTTGTTGTTGGTTGATCATTTTTATAGCCTAACACATCTTTATAGGATGAAAAGATGAAGACCGAGCATAAAAAACCATTATTTATCCTCTTCTTGTCTTGACTTCCAAACCCTTATTTGCAAATAACCCCATTTTCATAAAATCATTGGTCAAAGGCACTCATTCAACAATATTTCTAACAGGTGGTTTTGCAGGTTGCCTAATCTTCTTCGAGCAAATATTTTGTTTGCTTAGATTTAATTTTTCATAGGCATCTAGCTAATTAGGTACGTGCGCTTATTTCCATTGAGACAGATATTGAGGGGATTATGCTCTTCTCCTTCTTAGGAGAATCAAAAACCTAGAAGGTATCTTTCCTAGTACCAGTTTGCATACTGTCTCTAGATTAACTCTACTTGACATGTTTTGGATAAGGAAAAGGATAAGGTTAGGGGATTATGCTCTTCTCTTTCATATAATTAGAAACCCATATCCTGTGGTCCCCAACCTCACATTTACATTAATCCTTTAGAGGGCTTGCCAAAGAGGTAAAAAGCTCCTAGGAACAACCCAAGTGGGGAAAAGTCTTACGCTGACTCTTCCACCCTATTATAAAATTTGACACTTCCTTGAGGTTAAAGCCTCAGAAGACATAGTTGTGCTTATTCCTTGGATTCATTCCATGAACACGCTTTGATTTTGTGTAGAGAAGAGTCACTTAAATCTTGCTTGCGAGACTACACTGGTCAGAGTGCTCATAGGGTTAACAGCCTAAATCCTACTTGCGGGACTATGGGAGACAGTTGTGAATGGATGCCTTGATTAAAAGCCTAAGCTATTTTGCCACCAATCCACCCCTGAAGGATTTGTAGTGCTTATGGGAGGTGAATAGTAATCACCCCAAGAAACTCATCATATCAAGCCCTCTTCGATGCTTGAACTCGGCTAATATGAGCTTCAACATCCATTGCATGTTGTTGGATCTGCATATTTTGAGGAGTACATGAGTGTGTTCCTAAGTCAACGAGCAAGTAATACATCTCTTCTCCTAGCTAGGGTAAGATAGGTGTGATTGATTCATTGAGTCAGTTCCCTCTATTTTTTGTGATTGTAAACCTACTGCTATGTTAAACAACCTAAGACAATCCAATACACAGATTTTCAAAAATGTGGACAGAGAAATTTGCGAACAATTTGATACTAAAAACACCAAACAGCTGAAAAACTTGCAAAATTTGAAACAAAATCCTTTTCTAGTTGTATATGATAAAATATGGATGGGGTCCTAGAACAATGGTTTGCACATAAAAGAGACCCCAAAGCCAATATTTTACACATACATTTGAATTGTAAGGGAAATAATTGAAATTAGATAAAATAAGATACATACCTCATGATAAAATTAATTTGGAAATTCCTATTTTCTAGTGCCTGTGTACAATTTCGAGCAATTCTACAATTTATCCTAGACTGGAAATGCCGAGATGGAGAAAACCCAAAAAAAATTTGTCTTTTTGACATCAAGTAGTCTTTGACCCCGATAAAAGGTCAAAGACTACATTAATATTTTGAAGGTCAACTTTGACTTTATTCGTAGATCTCGAAAGTTCACTGAAAAGGGTATCCAAATCCAAGCTCAGATCCGCAGTTCCACACCTATACCTACAAGAAAAAGAGGATTTTTGTTATTTATTTGAGGGGTTTGCCTTGGTCAAACCCCGGTTTGGAATCAACCTTAATATTGAAACTAAAATTGAGAATGCTAGCAAGTAGTAGAAGTATATCTAACAATGAAGCTATGTAATTCAATAGATATGAAATTGTATTTGAAATGTAATCAAGTATGTTGATATGAAAGTTTGAACATAACAATGGAAAATGTAAGTCAAAACCATGAAAGTAAATGCAAAACCTCCATGATTGTATGCTTGGAATCCACCTTGAGGGAAGAATGAATGGATCTTGAAGATGAACAAAGGATCTTGAAGGAAGATCACACCACCATGATGGCTAGATCTAGGGTTTTGAATGGTGAATCTTGAATTCTTGAATCAAATCCCTTCAAAGGCTTGAATGCTTGAATCCTTGATCTTCAATGGAGAACTTGAATGGAGAAGAGGATGATTGCTTAAATGATTGAATGGAAGATTGCTTTATCTTGCTTGAGAGAGAACTTGATTTCCAAAACTTGATCACCAATGTCTCCTTGAGAGTGCTTAATGCATGAAGGAATGAGATGGAGAAAATGAGAGAGGAAGGCTTCCTTTTATAGTGATCTAGGGAAAAATCCTCTAGAGGGGTCACCTTGGGGAATTAAATTCCAATTAGGCCTCAACCCTTTAGGAATGGACCTAAATTAAATATAATTTAAGATTTTACCATTTCAGAAACCAAAACAACCAACTCAAAAGTGGGAAAACAATTCTTTCTAAAACCCGACATCCAAAGATCACGGGACCTTGAAACTTAAACCTAGGGTCAAAGAGGAGGTCAACCCTAACCTAGGTCAAGGATGAGGTCATCCTTGAACCTCAAAGTTATCCTTGACCCCTTAAGGTCATCATTGACCTTGAGGTCATAGATCTCAGGGTCTTAGTTAGAGTGAGAAACAGGAGGTCTCGGGGGTGCTTGGAGACCTAGAAACGATGTCAGAACAAGGTAGAGTGCTAGGGAGAGGCACAAAATCCTATGATGAACATGATGAAGGAAAGGAGGACCTATTTTTGAGTCTTTCCTAGAAAATAGATCCATAGAAGTGGGAAGTTAAGGAGAATCCTCGAGATCCTAACCCTAATTTCACTTAGAATGAAGGAATCAAGTGCAGAAAAGAAATGGAAAATGGGGAAAAAGATAGATCTAAGCAAAGATCAATTCAAGGCATTCAACATGACTCTAAACCACTTACTCAGAGGGCTAAACACTCTTAACATGGAAGTGATTCCATTTTAAGATGATACAGTAGTGTAAACCATCATGTTGAGTTTTCAATTGTCGTACGACAATTGCTTTGACCTTCAATTATCATGCCAGAACCCCCTAATTGTCATATGGGTACTTATACTATGTCGTACGAGTCTTGTTACAAACCTTCAGCAAAAATAAAATCCTAGAGTCATCTATCGTACAAGCTTCTACAATTGTCATCCCAGACCCTGTTCCGTGTTGTATGAGCCTAGATCTTGTCGTATGACAATTTACCAAAAATTGGTCAGAAAGTCAAATCTTGTTAGAAATTCTATCAACCAATAATTATTATCCAGATTCTGTCAAAATTCTAACTATGTGAGGAACAAAGCAGAGCCAACAACAAATTCATCCTATTTTCTTAAAGTGACCAACTGAGCCTGATTTACCATCCGTTTGATCAGTCTGAATCTCATCTTATCTTGTGTCAAAATCTTGTCAAAACAAACCCTGATTCAATATCTTCAAAAGGCTAAGTGTTGTGAATACGTGTCCACCATCTTTTGGGCATCTACCCATACATCTTGGACACTATATCCCTCACTTACATCCAATCTATCTTTTCAAAAACTAATCTTGACAAGGTTGCGTCACCTGAATTTCCTAAATCAGACCTTCTTTTAGTTGTCATAACTGGTTCTAAGTGTTCATCCAAGGTTAATGGTGGAAACTAGAGCTTCATCATATAGAAAACCCTGAGAAGAACCAAAGGTCTCACCTTCATCATCTTTTATTATTCAGACCTTTCATCAACCCTACAATACAAATCTTTACAAAGAAGACGCCCTAGGTAATCTACATATGAAGGAAGGTTACTCTAAACCTCCTCAATCAATTCTGGATAGTAATCAGTTAATCCTAGGAGATAATAAAAATGCCACTATGTCACAAGGTGGGGGTAATCAAGGCTCATAAGGTCACCAATCCAATCATGGCAGAGATCAAGAACCAACACCGTTAGAAGTTGAATGATTATGTAATGATGACCTGTTTCAAAAATTAATGAGACACTTCTTAAACGAAGAGAAAGAGGCATATTTCCTACAATTGGCTCAACAACGAGCCAAACTTCCTTAAGACTTTAATGTCGAAAACATCATCACACAAGAGGAAGAAACTCCCATCACGACTATGATGAAACAAATGCATGCCATGCAAATCAAACTTAACAAGCAGGAAAAGGAGAAAGTACCCAAAGAATTCTCCATGGAAGCCCCATGTCCATTTCCATTCCATCAAAGTTTGTACATGCCACCCTTCCCAAAAAGAGTGGAGTTACCCAAATAAGACAAAATTGATGCTGGAGAGATTGTGATTAACAACCATAAATCCAATAATGATCATACAACATTCACGAAACCCTTTCTGAAACATAATCAAGGAGATTCATCTTCTAAACCAAACATGGGTGCTAAAGTAAATTGCACTTACTCTGGTAACAATGATGTCATTAGTGTGGTAGAACCATGCTTATCTAAACACTACAAATATCATCACTATTGTAAAAAAGGATCGAGATACCAAGATAACTAATGCAGTTACTCAATCTCAAGCTCAAGCAATTCTCCAAGGATAAAACTCAGGCTCATCAAATGCCCTAAAGGTGCCATTTAATCTTGCATTTGTGTCTAAACAAAGGACTACCTCCAAATCGTCCAATTCTAAAGAATCCAAAGAGATATCATACAATATCATCCAGCAACTACAACACACTAATGCCAAAGTCTCTATATTCAAGTTGCTTCGCATCTCTCCTGCTCATTGTGCAATTTTGGACAAAGCTCTAATTGGCTCTAATATTCCTAAAGATCTTGATCTTGAGAGATTCCAAACAATGGTGGGTCACTTGACATCCCCTCAGTACATATCTTTCTCAGAAGAAGATGACAACTTACTGAGTCATCCACATAACCAACCCTTGCATATTGAAGTCTTAATCTAAAACCATTGTGTCAAATGTGTGTTGATAGATGGAGGTGTTGGTATGAATATATGTTCCTACAAATTGGTTACACAACTAGGATTGTCAGAAGATGATATTGATCCTAAAAAGAAGATAACCATAAAAGCATATGATGAACAAGAAATTTAAATTCCAAAGGAGTCATTGTGCTACCTATCGGAATAGGACCTATCATCAGAGATATCACTTGTCAAGTACTAGATCTTCCAATGGATTATAACATTCTTCTAGGAAGACCCTGGATTCATGAGATACACCGGCATCTTGAATATACTTGCAGACACATCAACATCTTGCAACACATTGAAGGAAAGTGCAGATAAACTTGTTCCACATAACAAAGAGTCCTCCACCAAATGAATAGACATAGCATCTACATCTAAAATGGAAGACCTATCAAAAGGAGTCAAGATCAAAGACACAAGCATGGGAGAATACATAATGGAACCAGTCCTATCTCTCACATCTCTCTAGCTTTCACTAAAGTCTTATGGACAACCTTAAGAGAAAGTATTACCTACAACCAAAGAACCTCAAGTTATCTTCGATGGGAGTTTCATCATAGAACAGGTTTCCAAATAAGAATCAGATGAGGAAGAGGCCATATTAGCCTAGCTATAGAAAGATGAGTCTCAATCACAGACAGTTCAAAAATGTGACTCTAAAACACCTAAGATTCTTACAAAATCATATGGACCAGGTCACAAGCTAATGTCTAAAATGGGATACACAAGAAAAGGGACCTCTAGGAATAAGAGGAAAAGGCATCATTAGACCCATTGAACACTATGAGAGAACAAACAAGGATACTATAGTTATAGGTTATCACAAGAAACCTTTCCATCTCGGTGGAAGCTCTACACATGTCCTAGAACAAATAGAACCAAAGATAGATATTCAGCAAAAGAAAGAAACACACCACTCAGATAGTGATGATTTAGACACAACTGATGTTTTTCCTTATGAACGTATACCTCAACATATATTATACCTTCTTGAAAATGAAAAGGAACCTAAAATAATCAATGTAGTAGACACATAAGAACCTACTACTGAACAAAAGACAGTTGCCACACAAGAACTGACTGATCCTAAAACTAAGCAAGAAGGAGGTGAATCAATCACAATAAATGAACACTTGGGACACAAAAGTGATTCTAAGAGAGACTCCCATGAATATGAATTCCACTCAGACTCTGAGGGTGATCCTTCTTGGGGATCCATTTTGATTTCACACATATTCTTGATTTTCCCAGAGATCCAGATGAAGAATCAAATGATTGTGAATGGGGAATTGTTCCAGAAGAAGATGAACTTATAACATAAAAACATAGAGATGTCATTCACTGATACGTACCTACATTCAAAATGGGTCTAGAATGAAATGACAGACCTCGTGAGTCTAATTCACTCATTACTAATGGAGGATCCAATGATGACGTTGAGATGCTTAACAAACTGAACATTCTGAGTAGTAATATCATCCTTAAATTTAAGAGTCAAATTAGAGACAATGATGACAACACTTTATGTGTAAACACCATTACTCAATCCTTTCCCACGCTTACTATCCAAAATCCTGAGCTTATTGAATAAACATCCACTAATCCAAGCCAATACATCCATACTTTCTGAATAGACTACGCTCTCACATGCTACCTAAATGCAATAGAACCCATGACAACTTCCATTAGTGAACCTAGTGTCAGCATGACAAAGTTAGATATCAAATATCTCAGTCAAAAGAATAAAATAAAAAAGAAAAAGAGTTCTGAGGGTGAAAACCACTATGTGGTAGTCTCAAAACCTAAAATAGTAAAAACAAAAGACGTATCTCAAGGTGAAAACCTCTCTGAAGTGCCTAAGGATGAGATAGTTGATGTCCTTTTGAGTCACTTACAAGACAGATCTTCGGTGTTGATAGAACCAACCTAGTCTATCAATCTGGGCACAATAGAAGAACCTCAGTTGATTCATGTAGCACAGTCTCTATTAGAAGAAAAAAAACAAGCATGCACAAAATTCTTAACAAAGAAGAAAATCAACTTTAAATGGAAATATTTAGACATGTCTAGATTGGATCCAAATCTAATCATGCACCATCTCTCTATAGCTCTAGGAGTCAAACCGATCAAGCAAAAGTTGCGTAAAATGCATCCTCATGTGACACTCCTTGTCAAATCTAAATTAGAGAAACTACTAAAAGCTGGATTTATTCGCGTCATCGATTATGCAGAGTGGATCTCCAACATAGTTCTAATTTCAAAACCAAATAAATCAATATGATAGTGGACATGACTGCGGGATTTGAAATGTACTATTTAATGGATGGTTTCTTTGGATACAACCAATCCAAATCACTCCAAAAGATCAAGAGAAGACAACTTTCACTTATGCATGGGGTACTTTATGTTGGAATGTCATGCCATTTGGTCTTAAGAATGCTAGTGCTACATATCTGAATAATGTTAAAATATGGAATGTGTTCATCTTATTCAAATATGTGGGAAATATGAGATCATCTACTAAATCCAAATTCCCAAAGGAGAGATCCAAATTGATCAACCAAAAGGTTAATGCACAATTGAATCAATCTATGAAGAATATGAATGAAGAAGAAGATCTTATATTTTTCTATGAAGAGTATATGCTTTCAATCTGAAATAATTGGAAGACAAGTACTAACCTCAAAGTAGGGCAAATCTAAAAAATGCTGATTTATGCTATCTATGTGCAGTTTTGGGCAATTTTGCAACTTGTTTTAGGCCGAAAATGCCAAGATGAAGAAAACCCAGAAAATTTTATCTTTCTGACAGCGGGTAGTCTTTGACCCCAATAAAAGGTCAAAGACTACTTCAGGATTTTGAAGGTCGACTTTGATTTTGTTTGCGGATCTCGAAAGTTCACCGAAAAAGTATCCATATCCAAGCTCAAATCCGTAGTTCTGCACCTATACTTGCAAGAAAAAGAGTGTTTTTGTTGTTTGGATGGGGGGTTTACCTTGGTCAAACCCCGATTTGGAATCAACCTTGAAATTGAATTGAATTTGTAATATGCATAAACAAATCAAATGTAACTTTTCACCTTGCTTATGTTGAAGTCCTTGTAGAGGATTCAAATCCTTGAATCCACAAGTAGGGATGCTCCAATGAATGTAGGATGTCTCAAATCAATGGCATTTGATCTTCAACACCAATCTTGAATGGATCTTTGCATATGAGGAGGCTTGGATGAATGTGGATGGAGAAATCTTCAAGGGGGCTCCAAAGAGATTGAATCCTTCAATGGCTAACAATGTATCTCCTTGATGAATGCTTAATTGCTTAGGCTTGAGGATAAATGAATGCTTTCTTTCTTTCCCTCTCCTTCTTGCTTTCTTGATTACACTTGAGAGCTTGAGAGATTGTGAGATGAGATGTGAAAATGAGAGAGGAAGGCTTCCTTTTATAGTGAACTAGGGCACAAACCTCTAGAGAAGGCCGACATTGGGGAATTAAATCCCAATTAACCTTAACCCCTAGAAATGGACCCATATTAAATGCAATTTAAGGATTTACCATTCTGAAACCCAAAATGGCCAACTCGGAAGTAGGAAAACAAATATTTCTGAAACCCGACATCTGGAAATCATGGGAACCTAAAATTTGAACCCTGGGTCAAAGACAAGGTAGGTCCCACCCTAGGTCAGGGTTGAGGTCATCCGTGACCTAGGTTAGGGTCTAGGTGGTCATTGACCCTCAAGGTCATCTTTGACCTTGAGGTTAAAAAACCTAGGACCTCAATCTAGAATGCTACAAAATATAAAAATAAAGTGAAAATAGGTGGAGAGAGAAGAAGAATGGGGGGAGAAAAGCCAGATACATAAAAAGACCCAATCAAGGTCCTTAACATGACCCCATACCACTCACTTGGAGGGCTAAATGCTCTTATCATGGAAGTGCTTTCATTTTAAGATGATATATTAAGCCCCCACTTTAGCAAGAGTATGGACTCGATGCAAACTCTTGGTAAAAGAGATCAAAATGAAAAGATAATCTTATCGTAATCAAAGGGACAAAGAGAAACCTCAAGCCCCCAGGGACTCAAGTCTTCGTCAACTCCAAGATCACAATAAGAGAGATATCTCTAGAGAGAGAGAAAGAGAAGGTGTGATTATCTTGCCCAATGAGAACTTATGTCCCATTGTGAACCACACAAGGAAATGACACAACTGGAAAGATGGAATTGAACAACCTAGTGAATGTGGCTACTCACTAGTCAACCCATCAAGGATCCACCCTTAGGAATATTGTATTCCGTAAGAGCATAACCAAAAGCAAAAGAGGTCTAGCCTTAAGGACACCTTCGACCTTAAGGGATCAAAAATTTGAAACTGGCGGGATCAAGAGATCCTAATATATAAATCCATGCTTTAAGGATTAGTCATTAATCCAAAAAGGGAGAAAAGTATCTTGAAAAACAATATATGTGTATCAAGAAGTGCATGTGTGCAATAGGTGAGCAGAGCGTATGCCCCCATGTTAAAGTTGTTGCTAACACTTTAATAGGAGCAATGGCTTTAACGGAAACATAAACAACTCCATTGATTACGTTTCCACTTCGAGATGCCCCCATATGAAGACAAATCAAGGGAAATACCACATAAACATACAGAGAATATAGAAGGGATCTACCTACCATGGGATCAGTATGATCATAAGATTTTATATATATATATATATATATATATATATATATATATATATATATATATATATATATATATATGATATTATTGCAAATGAATTAACATCATTCTCCAAAGAAAGTAGAACTACAATCACAAAAGAGGAAAGATCACATAAGATATATGAAGAAGAATATTTTTAGATCATGACATGCAGACCAAAAAGAATCAGTGCTACCATGTCTCGAATCCAAGTAGATTACACAAGGAAACATGCACAAACAATAGCACATTTACAACATAACATGAAACAACATATAGAAGAATAGAGATACATATAGAGGAATTGTACAATAGGTTTGATTCCTTTATCACCTTGCACCAACAAAGTAACAAGGGTCGTGTATATATATATATATATATATATTATTGCAAATGAATTAACATCATTCCCCAAAGAAAGTAGAACTACAATCACAAAAGAGGAAAGATCACATAAGATATATGAAGAAGAATATTTTTAGATCATGACATGCATACCAAAAAGAATCAGTGCTACCATGTCTCGAATCCAAGTAGATTACACAAGGAAACATGCACAAACAATAGCACATTTACAACATAACATGAAACAACATATAGAAGAATAGAGATACATATAGAGGAATTGTACAATAGGTTTGATTCCTTTATCACCTTGCACCAACAAAGTAACAAGGGTCGTATAAAAGAATCTAACAACATTTAGCAAATACATCACGAGAGAAGCATAGTACAATAGGCAAACACACAACAAAGCTACCATAAAGGAGAAGTCGATCAAGCACACCACCTACTCTCCCCATCTTGTTGTATATCATTTAGGGAAGGTGGATAATGCACAAGAGGGACTACATCCAACACAGTAGGAATGATAGCCAGTTCCAAACAAGGATCCTCTTGAGAATCATCATGTTCGATACTAGATGTAATAATCAATTATGATGAAAGCATATTAGGTAAATCAATGTCAATGTAAATAGTCTCATATTCATCATTAACATCATCAGTATCATCAAGAGTATCTTCTTCATCTAAATTAATCAAAATAGGATCTAAGATATGAATAGAATCATCATAATCATGCATCTTAACATCATTAGTAATAACCACATTATGCATAGGTTTAGAAGAATTTTGAAGGACAGAATTATGAGCTTTAGCATGAGTATGATGCTTCTTACAAAATTTATTTGTAGATCAATTCCATTTTTCTTTACTTGAAATAGGTTGAGAACTAGGAGGAACAACCACAAGATCCTTCACAGGTTCTTTAGGAAGATTAATAGGATTATCAGGAATAGTAGGAACTTGATTAATAGAATTAGAAGCCATAGTTAAAGGAGGTATGGAAGGTGTAGGAAAAAGACCATGATTAAGATCCATATGAGGTACACTTAATTCGAGAATCTTACGATGCTTATAGGCTTGATATGAACGGAAAAGATTATCAGGTTGAGGAGGACATGAATTAGGTAATGAAGGCCAAAAGAAATCAAGAGCAACACAATCTCTAGGCCTAGAAGGTTGATATAAACTATGATTAATCATCTTCACTTCATCATCATGAACAAATTTAAGACATTTATGGATAGGTGAAGCAACAACATGCATGGCTTTTAACCATGGTAAACCAAGCTTAACTTGAAATTGATCAGAAGTAGGAACAACAACAAAGGTAGTGTTCATAATTTTTCCACAAAGTTCAACCGTCAAGTTAATAGAACCAAATGATGGATAAAGAAAACCATTAAAAGTTTGAATCCACACATCTGATGTATCATAAGAAGCCATTGCAAATTTTTCATAAAAATATTCTCTTCAGTAATAACATTGACTAAAGATGTAGGATCAACAAGACAACAAAGAGTAGGTATTTGAGAAATCCTAGCATAAATGTAAAGGGGACCATCAGGAGCTTTAATAGTCTTAGAATCATCAAAGGTAATTGAAATTTCCCGAGGTCTTTTATGCTTAGGTTGTTGTCGAGGTTTAGGTTGAGTTTTATATTTAGGCTTAGGTTTTGGTTGAAGTTGAGTTTGAACTTGAGGTTGAATTTGAGGTTGAGGTTGAGGTGGAGATATACATTGACCAACATGCTCCACTTGATTAACAACATGATTAAGATCATCCATCTTTGAATCATACACAATTTCCATAGAAGATGGCTGAGCAATGGTATTAGTATCATGTGTAGGTAAAGGATTCGTATAGATTTGAAGGTTTTAATTAAGAGGAGAGATAGATTTGTTCCCACTACTATCAAGATTATCCAAAAATAAGGCATCATAATCAATTAAGTCTTGAACCTTATGTTTTAAAGAATAACACTTCTCAGTATCATGACCATTCTGACGGTGATATTGACGAAAGGCTTTAGGATTAAAAGATTTAGATGAAATTGGTGCAGGTAAAAGAGGTCGAATAGGAGGTAAAGTAATCATATTAGTAGTTAACAACCTATTCATAATAGCATGTAAAGATTTAGAGAGAGGAGTAAATGTACGATTTAATCAAAAAGCAGTGGATGCAGAAGTGGCATTGTGAGATGCAACAATAACTTGATCAGCAACTGCATTCGCTTGTTTGTTTATCTTGACATAATTGTTGAGCTTTTGAATTTTTTTTGGATTAGGAGCAACATCACTTTTATCAACTGGAACAGGAGCCATTGGAGTGGTGCTCTCAAATTGACTCACTTGTAATTGATAATGATGAAGTGCTGCACAAAGTTGTTAAAAAGAGGTAAATTCAGTAAGCAGAATCTTATCTCTAATATCCTTTTGAAAATTTGAAATAAACATATGTTGAATATCAATATGAGGAACAAGATAGGAAATCTGAGCATGCAAATGCTTAAATCTACCAATAAATTTAGTAAATTTTTCCTTAGCACTTTGTTTACAATGCATCAAATCGGTCAAAGACACTTGCGGGCCAATGCTGTTTTGAAATTGTTGAATAAAGGCATTGGCAAGTTTAGGAAAGGAATTAATAGAATAAGGAGGCAAGGAACAATACCATTGTAAGGCCTTGTCACAAAAAATTTTGGCAAACAATTTGGCTAAAATCCTATGGTCATGAGCATAATCACTACAAAGGATTTGGAATGTTTTAACATGATGAACGAGGTCTCCTTTTTTGTTGTAATTCTCAAGATGAGGCACATCAACTTGCTGAGGAATAGGAGTACGAATGATATCTAAGGACAAAGGGCTTCCCATGTCACATGTAGGAACACTAAACTTATTTTGAGTTAAGGATGCAAATTGTTGTTGTAAGGATGAAACAGTTTGAGCCAAATTGATGATTGTTGAATCATTAGAGGAAATAGGAGTAGCAACATTAAAAACACAAGGTAAAGTGTAAGAAGTTGCAGGAATAGAAGACACAATTGGAAGAACACTAAGAACTATAGTTGGAAGTGGATTGGAATAAGTAAAAGGAACATTATGATAAGAAGGTTGTGATGTAGGAAGGGACACAGGAGGAACACTCATAGGAATAGAGGGAACTGTCACAGTCACCAAAGGAGTATAGGTAGGAATACTAGGTAAAGGATTAGAAGAAGGTTCAACACTAGTAAGAGGAGGAATCAACCCTAAATCTTGAGCTTCTTGAGCTAAAGTTTTAACATTTGAATGCACAAGGTGAGTAATACCATGCAAGAGGTTAATACCTTGATCACTATCACAAAGGAATTTCTTAAGAGCCTCTATAGCTTGAATAGAATCTTGATTATGGTTTTCTTGAAGAAGCCAATTACCCATTTTATCAAGTTCAGTGGAAATTTTTTGGATTTGTTCAGGAGGAACTCTTAAAGCGTCATCTTCATCATGAGATGAATGAGAAGAGTTATGCTCCATCATAGGATTGGAATCATGAAGAATTAAATTATCATCCAAGATCCTAAGGAAAGGATAAGAAGATTCAGGATCAAAGGCACCCATGATTCTACAACTTTGTCTAACTGGAACACTATAAGTAGGAATAAAGGTAGTAAAGCTCATAAACCAATCCAATGCAAATGAACTAAACTAACACAAAATATTTAGATTTTATATGAGATGCAAACACATAAAAGGAATCTAATACATGCAAGATCTAACACCATAAACATAATAAAGCATCTAATTCCACAAAAGAAAGGAGAGTAAGTATGTCGGGTTCACCAAAATGAATAATGTTAAAATATGGAATGTGTTCACCTTATTCAAATATGTGGGAAATATGAGATCAACTACTAAATCCAAATTCCCAAAGGAGAGATCCAAATTGATCAACCAAAAGGTTAATGCACAATTGAATCAATCTATGAAGAATATGAATGAAGAAGAAGATCTTATATTTTTCTATGAAGAGTATATGCTTTAAATATGAAATAATTGAATGACAAGTACTAACCTCAAAGTAGGGCAGATCTAGAAAATGCTGATTTATGCTATCCGTATGCAGTTTTGGGCAATTCTGTAACTTGTTTTAGGTTGGAAATGCCAAGACGAAGAAAACCCAAAATTTTTTTATCTTTCTGACAGCGGTGTCTTTGACCCCAATAAAAGGTCAAAGACTACTTCAGGATTTTGAAGGTCGACTTTGATTTTGTTTGCAGATCTCGAAAGTTCACCGAAAAGGTATCCAGATCCAAGCTCAGATCCATAGTTCTGCACCTATACCTGCAAGAAAAAAATTGTTTTTGTTGTTTGGATGGGGGGTTTACCTTGGTCAAACCCCGATTTGGAATCAACCTTGAAATTGAATTGAATTTGTAATATGCATAAACAAATCAAATGGAACTTTTCACCTTGCTTATGTTGAAGTCCTTGTAGAGGATTTGAATCCTTGAATCCATAAGTAGGGATGCTCTAATGAATGTAGGATGTCTCAAATCAATGGCATTTGATCTTCAACACCAATCTTGAATGGATCTTTGCATATGAGGAGGCTTGGATGAATGTGGATGGAGAAATATTCAAGGGGGCTCCAAAGAGATTGAATCCTTCAATGGCTAACAATGGATCTCCTTGATGAATGCTTAATTGCTTAGGCTTGAGGATGAATGAATGCTTTCTTTCTTTCCTTCTCCTTCTTGCTTTCTTGATTTCACTTGAGAGCTTGAGAGATTGTGAGATGGGATGTGAAAATGAGAGAGGAAGGCTTCCTTTTATAGTGAACTAGGGCACAAACCTCTAGAGAAGGCCAACATTGGGGAATTAAACCCCAATTAACCTTAACCCCTAGAAATGGACCCATATTAAATGCAATTTAAGGATTTACCATTCTGAAACCCAAAATGGCCGACCCTGAAGCGGGAAAACAAATATTTCTGAAACTCGACATTCAAAAATCATGGGAACCTAAAATTTGAACCTTGTGTCAAAGATGAGGTAGACCCCACCCTAGGTTAGGGTTGAGGTCATCCTTGACCTAGGTCAGGGTCTAGGTCATCATTGACCCTCAAGGTCATCTTTGACCTTGAGGTAAAAAAACCTAGGACCTCAATCCAGAATGCTAGGAAATATAGAAATAAAGTGAAAACAGGTGGAGAGAGAAGTAGAATGGGGGGAGAAAAGCCAGATACATGCAAAGACCTGATCAAGGCACTTAACATGACCCCAGACCACTCACTCGAAGGGCTAAATGCTCTTATCATGGAAGTGCTTCCATTTGAAGATGATACAATATCAACGAGCTATGACGTCTATCTTTCATGATATGATACATCGAACTATGGAGGACTATGTTGATGACACCTTAGCTAAATCAATGAAGAGATCTGACCATATAGCTAACTTAAGAAAAATACTAGATAGAATGGAGAAGTTTAGTCTCAGACTGAACCCTAAGAAATGTGCTTTTGGTGTCACTTTAGGAAAGCTTCTAGGGTACATTGTTTCAAAGAAGGGAATTGAAGTAGATCCAATAAAGGTCAAAGAAATCATGGAGATGAAACCTCCTAAAAACATCAGTCAAATGAGGACCTTACAAGGAAGGGTGCAATCAATCAGATGTTTCATCTCTTAATTAGTAGATATATCACAACCTTTCACAAAAACATTACATAAAGGTGTGACCTTCTCATGGAACAAGGAATGTGAAAAGAACTTCAATCGTATCAAGCAATATTTGGCAAATCCCCCTATTTCGATGCCTCCTATACAAGGGAAGCCATTGATATTATATGTCCTTGCCACAGATACATCACTGGGGGCATTATTGACACAACATGATGAGAATAAGAAGGAAACAACTATTTACTACATCAGCAAAACACTGGTAGCTTATGAAAAGAACTATTTAATGATAGAGAAAGCATGTCTATCTATCATCTTTGCATCACAGAACATAAGACACTACATGTTAGCTCATACTACATAATTAATAGAAAAAATTGATCCATTGAAGTACTTATTAAGAAAAGCTACCCTCACAGGTCGACTAGCAAAATAGGTCATGCTACTAAACGAATTTGACATAGAGTATGTTGAAAGAAAATCTATCAAAGGACAAGTTATTGTAGATCAGTTTGTTGAAGTGCCAATGTTTGATGATCAACCAATGCAAATGGAATTTCCTGATTCATTTATCATGCACCTATCTTCTAGAACATGGAATTTATTCTTTGATGGATCCTACACACAGAACGGATCTATAGCTAGCATCTTGTTCATAACACCACAGGGTTACTCCATTCTAAAGGCATTTAGAATCAAATTCCCTTGTACCAACAACATATCTGAATATGAAGCTTTACTAAATGGTATGAAAATAGAAATCAAATGGAGAGTAACAGAACTACACATTCATGGAGACTCACAACTGGTCATATACCAACTCAATGATGTGTATCAGATAAAAGATAAAAAACTTGTTCATACAAATGCATGGTAGATGATTTAAAGAAATATTTCATATCTATCACATTTGAATAGATTCCTAGAATGGAGAACAAGGTTGTTGACGCTATGGCAACACTATCATCTTTACTACAACAGCCCGAACATGAGCTACGTTACGAGTTCCTAGTGGAAGCACTGTCATTCCCTACCTATGATTGTCTGGAAACCTGAATGATCTACAACATTGTTGGTCATGATCCCTCCCACTACAAAAATATATACTCCTACCTTTGAGACCAAATCATTCCCGATACCTTTAACTATCATGAAAAACATTACCTTATCCAAAACACATCACAATATGTCATCATTGGTAATGATTTATACAAATGGAGTATGGATGGTACACTTCTTAGATGTTTAGAATGTGAAGAGTCACAATGCACATTAGAGGAAGTCCACGAAGGTATTTGTGGATCACATTCCAACATTTTGACACTAGCTCAAAAACTCATTAGGGCAGGGTATTATTGGCCAGACATGGAAAACGAGGCTATGAAATATGCTTAGAATTGTCAAAAATGTCAAGTTCATGGTAATTTGATTCATGCACCAAGGAGAGATTTGATTCCCTTTACAACACAATGGCCTTTTCAACAATGGGCATTTGATCTCATAGGGGCTATCTATCCTCATTCTTATAATGGTCACACCCATAGAATCACAACTACATATTACTTCACAAAATGGGTAGAAGTGGTTCCTTTGATATAGGCCATTGGCAAACAAATATCTATGTTCATACTAAATTACATCATTTGTAGATATGGTATAACATACTCCATCATCACAGATAGTAGAGGCCAATTCAAGAACAAGGACCTTGATTCCTTATACTCTAAATTCAAGATCACTCAACATTGGTCATCCATTTACTATCCACAAGGGAATGGACAAGCTTAAGAATCCAACAAGAATCTATTGAAAATCCTACATCGTACAGTCAACAAGACAGGAAGAGACTGGCACCTAATGAAAAATCTAGCTCTTTGGGCCTACAAAATAAGTATAAAAACACCCACTAGGACTACCCCTTTCACTTTAGTATATGGGGATGAAGCGGTACTACCTATTGAGGTTGAAATCACATTACTACGAATCAGAATGCATGGTCTAGTAATTGATGATGATTACAGAGTGTCTAGATTATAAGAACTTGAACTACTAGATGAGCGTAGGCAACCTGCACATGATCATCTTAGAGTATATCAGAAACAAATGTCTAGAGGCTACAACAAGAAAGTTAGACACAGAGAATTTTAGGTTGGGGATCTAGTCTTGAGAGAAAACACTAAAAATCAATCTCATCGAGAACGCAAGGGGAAGTTTGAACCCAACTAGCTGAGTCCCTTTGTTATCACTGCTACTTTTCTGGGGCCTATCAAATCTCAACAACTGAAGGAGAACAACTTCAAGAACCAATCAACGTTCTCCATCTGAAGAAGTTCTATGCCTAAGACATTCAGTCTACAAAAATGTCTTGAAAAAAGTATAAAAATCAGAAAAAGTCCTGAAAAAATGATCATCCTGGTGAAAACCTAGTAATAGGCACCTTGGTGATTCACAAAAAAAATAAAAAATAAAATGGAAAAATACAAAAAAATTGAAAAGATGAAAAATACAAAAATAGAAGAAAAAGAAAAAGTGCCTTGGTAAAACCTGGTAAACAGGCACCTTGGTAGCAAAAATAGAATCTTTGCCAAGATGGTGAAAACTTGGCAAATGGGTGCCACTTGTATCAAAACGCTCCATCTATCAGCGCAATCTTGGTATTTACCAACTTTCAGTACTACTTTAGTTTGTACATATCTCATTGTTTGCTTTCACATCTTGTGTTCAATAAAGTCGGTCTATGCACCAAGCAACAAAAGCATCTATGTCCTATGAATGTTTCAAACTTGGGGACAAATAATGTCATATCCTATGGTCCTCAATATCTTTAGACAAGTCATATCTAGCCAAGGTCCTTCAAAACTATATCTGAGTCAGTCAGTCAGTCTCCCCACCAGAAAAGGATTTTGCATCTAACGACAACACAAACAAACTACAACAACAAAAAAAAAAAATCTTTGTACAAATGCTTTAATCTTCTTTTACGCTAAGTGATTCACATTGATATTTTTGCATGATATGTCTCTTTGAGCTTCTTGATGATGTCCTTTCATAAGATTTAGAGAGTGATGACTGGGGGCATAATATTTTCTTTGTCTTCTATTTGTAAGTAAACATCTAACAACTTTGGAAATTCTAGATTGAATTGGTGTCCACTATAAGTGCCTCCATCATGATTGGATGGTCATGTGTACCTCGACCATTGATACCTGAAAGCTTCAAGGAAGTTGGATCTAACTTTATCTTTTTGAGTGATTTCTTACTCCTATTGTGAAATAGGATACTACCCAAGGATGTGAATGATAAAGGGTCACTACGGGTAATTCACACTAGAATCAGAATGATCTCCCCACTATTTGGTGTGTTTGTATGCAAGGCATATTCAGGTCATCAAAATGTTTATGTTCTGATGCTTATACAAATTGCTAAATCAAAATGGACATGATATTCAGGTCATCCTGGCTTTTGTGCCTTGGTGCTTATATATAATTTGACATTTCAAAATAAAAATCAATATTCATATGTTCATGGTTGACTAACTAGTGAGCATTGTATCAGTTATTTGGTGTTACCTAAAAATATTTAGTGATGATAAAAATCGACATATGATCAGTGACTAAGTCCTAGCTCTTGCATTATATTTGCATTGGCATTCTGCATTTGCATCTTTCTCATGATTTAAATGAAGCATAATGTTTGATATTCTCCAAAATTAGCACTCAAACTAAACACATCACAAGGACTAAGTGTCATGAGAAGGTTCCTCAAACTCATCAGCAGGTAGTCATCATTCTGGGTTAAACATAGGTTTTGACGATGATTAAGCACTTGAATTCTTCATCTACCTACAAAATATCATGTGTATCACTGCATTTACATTCCATCTCATATCATAAACATCTCAAATCCATTGTATACATACATGTGCATCCATAAAGCATAAAAAGAAATCATACATTACATTTATTCATCTACCATCTATCATTGCATTGCATATCCATACATTCAAAGTAAAGATTCATTACATATTCATCGTATTCAGTAGTGAAAAGTAAACATTCATACAAAAGCATCACATGATAAAACATCATCACTTAAAATGACAAATGCAATGAAGTCATAACCACAAATTTGATCTCATATATATATATATATATATATATATATATATATATATATATATATATATATATATATATATATATATATATATATATATATATATATATATATATATATATATATATCAAATGTTGCAATAGTACAAGGGGTGCACTAATGGCACAATATACAAAAGAATAAGCTACAATGAGCTATCAAGTGTGATCAAAATGAAAAAAAATGAGGAAATATCAGGTATCAACTGTCTGCTTGGTCCTCGGCATCGGGTGTTTCTCCTCCTCCTACAGGTGCATCAGGTGGTGGCTCAGCACATGGGGCCCTGGCTCCCTCAGAATCTATCATGTACTGAGAGTATGATGTGACCCTCTACCCAAGTGGCATCACTAAGTATTATGTAGAGACATAGTATGACACACGCCCTGTTTGATGTACAACCTCTACCTATAAGCACCTAACATCCACCTCTCGATCTCGAAGCTTCCTATCCCGCTCCTGCATCTATACCTCCAGAGATAAATTGTGTGATCTCTGATCCCTCAACTGATGTCGGAGCCTCCTGATCATGTCCTGTGGCATCGACCTCAATCCAGGCTTTACCTCTACTGCTACCTCTCCCTCCTCCATAGCCTCCTCACCTACACCACCAACACCTGTATTTGTTTGCACCTTTCAGCGACGAACCTTTGCTCCAAGGTCAAAATCTAGCACATCCTATACCTCCTCCATTAGTGGATCTTGATGAGCACCTAACACCTCCTAAGCACCCATTGTGCTACCAATGTCGCCTAGTGTCCCACCCTCACCTCTAGTATACCAATGCTACAAAACTACCAGTCTAGCTATTGGCACCACCTATGGTATAGTAGGTGGTCTCATATGTCCTACTAGCCTTGGAGGGGTCATAACTACTCTCAGCCTTGGTGGTTTAGGGTGCATCATCAGGATCTATACCTCATGTCTCCTCTGTCCTCTTCCCATAGGGACACTGGTCATGTCCTCGACATCCTCCATGGTTGGGATCAACTTCGTAGGATCAGAGAAATACCTAATTAGATGCTCCGCTAGATATGCAAGGTATGCATCTATGACCCCTGCATCGACTACCTGTGGTCGGTAGTCCCAATCCCTAGACTTTAGCCCACTATACTCTTGGATACATAGTGCATATGATAATCAAGGTGCCCATTCTAAACCCAGCTCTCGCACCTGTTGGGTGTAGCTGGTGAGCTCCTGTGGCTCATCTTGGATCAACCCATACTATCTCCAAACATGACTGATCAAGAATCTCTCTAGGATGGTGGTAGACCACCCTATCAATACACGACTATGGAAAAAACACCCAAACTAGGCACAAGTTATAGGCCAGACCTCGATCTGCAAGTAAGGTCTCCATGTAACAATAGTCATATTGTCAAGTAATCAACGCTAGTACTCATTGCACCCTGTCTAGACTTGTGTGATGAATCTAGAATACTTGTATACGAGTGGCTCCTAAGGCCGCCTCTCATCTCCACAAATCAGTCTGCAAATGGGAATATGCTCCCATACCCATATCCATGAACAATGGCACCTGATGTAAATGTCTTTGTCTTGTGATAGATGACTTGATGCAGGAGAATCTCGGGTCCTTAGCAATCCTGTGTCACCAAAAAAATGTTTGTATTTTCTTGTGTTGCTTGGTTCCTTTTTTGATCGAGTTGGTTCAATGTTGCTCGGTTTCCTTTATTTACCGATGTTGGTCGGTTATCTCTCTAGCACTCAATGAATTGTCCTAGTGCTCAGTGATGCTTGTCTAGCGCCCGGTTATCCTTTCTTATCGAGTTGTTTATTTTAGATTCTTGTTGAGGCTGACTCTTGCAATTAATTTTGGTCACAGATTTAATGATGGTATCTATCATTGGGAAGTGTGTGGACCTAGATCTAGTTGTTCCTTCTGTTGATGGTGGATTTGAAGGCCGACTTGTTCGGTAGCCTCTTGTATAAATGTAGTTGTTTGGTTAGAGTTTAGGGAGTTAGTTTTGGGGATAGAAGATAGAAGCTAGAAGATTAGAGATTATTTACAGATCCTCACATGTTAGAGGACTTATGTACTTGATTGCAATATTTGGCCTAAACTAGGAAGGCCTTACAACCTGACATATATGAATCCAATTGAAGACAATATATGAAAGATATCTACATTCTCTCTCTTACTTGTGTATTTTTTGCTTCCACATGTGATCTCTACAAGGTGGACCTGGTTAGGGTGTGCCTTTGGCCCCTTTGTATATCCTCCTTTGCATTAGGTGATATTAGAGTGAGGTGAGATCTAGATCTAGGTTTGGGAATCTAGGTTTAAGGGTTCCTTCTTGTCAAACCCTAGTTGAATTGTTGTGGGGTAGCAGATTGCGATCTGGTTTGCAATTGTAGAGGGTTTCAAGATGGTTCATGGGAGGTGAGATGTGGATCCAGGATTGGTAGACATGTTGAGACAACTTGATGCTAGATTAGAAGCTGTTGAAATAGTCCAAAGAAGAGGAAGACATCTTGAAGATGTTAGTGATGATGAAATTGATGAAGAACGAGGTGATGTAGAACCTACACTGATAATGGATCAAGGTGAGGAAATATTATTGAAGGCTCTGACAAATCTGAAGTCTACACCACACTTTAATCCTCTCGAGTATAGTGGAAAATTGGATTTTGATGAATTGGTGGACTAGATCACCGAGATGGAAAAGTATTTTGAGTATGAAAATGTACCTAAGGAGAAGAAGGTGAAAATTGCAAGCACAAAGTTGAAAAGTCATGCATCCTTGTGGTGGGAACATCTTGAATTGGATAGAAAGAGAAAAGCAAAGACAAAATCAAGGTATGGAATAAAATGGTGAATAAATTGAAAGGAAAGTTCTTACCTTGTGATTATCAGATTAACCTAGTTTGGCGAATGCAAAGTTTGAGGCAGAAAGATAGCTCGGTAAAAGAATATACTGAGGAATTCTATAGATTAGATATCAAATTTGGACATGATGAAGATGATGTGGAAATAATTTGTAGATACCTTAATGGTTTGAGAGTTTCCATCCAAGAAGAAAACAGTTTGGTCAAATTGGAGAACATTGAAGAAGCTTATCAATTTGCATTGAAAGCTGAGGAGAAATTGAACAAGAAGCATGAGCAAAGACAAAGAGGTAAAGGTGGTAGATTCCCTAGAGGAAGAGGTAGATCTTATGGTGAAAATAGTAGATCTGAACCTAAAAAGACAAATCTGGATAAAGGCAAGACATAGTGGAAATGTGAAAGTTCATCTAGAGGCAGAGGTAGTAACTACCAAGGTGGTTATAATAGAGGTGGATTCTGAGGAACTTGTTACAATTATGGAGAAGAAAGACACAAATCATTTGAGTGTACACATGCAAATAAGAAGGTTGGTAATAGTATGAATACCTTGGTGCAAGAAGAGTCACCGAATGAACCTAAGAAGGAAAATAACTTGATGGTAAGGAGAGCACTTTGGAGTGAAGGTAAAAAGGAAGATCCGGTAAGGAA